>BLSH010123456.1:1425867-1455002 GCA_018402905.1 Glandirana rugosa | reverse complement strand
TGAAATCTATACCGGGCTGTATTTGAGGGAAAAAGTACAAATTTGTTGCCATTAGCTACCAGCTTTCATCTGCTAAAACTACACAGTGAAATCAATCAAGATGACAAGATGCTACGTGGAAGATCAAATGAGTAAAGCTTGCATACACTGAAAAAAAAAGTAACAACGTATTAAATCCATATAGTGCCGTATAAAGGTGAATGTTGAATCATTTATTGACTTCCAATATCTCTCAGACTCCAGCAGTGACGATGTTGCAGTTCTCTGGATTGCCATTTTGGAGACCCTTCTTTCTCTGCATTATCCTGAATATCAGGGCTCACATACATCCACGGGCGATTCTGTGCAGAGTCCAGAGCGATTTCCATTCAGCGATTCAGGTGTGAATGAGACACTTAAATCGCACCTGAACCAGACTGAGTATAGCACACTAACCGTTTTTAACCACTTACCAACCGGGACCTTTTTTACCTTTGTTGGTTACAAGCTAAAAACATTTTTTTTTGCTAGAAAATTACTTAGAACCCCCAAACATTATATATATATTTTTTCAAACACCCTAGAGAATAAAATGGCTATCGTTGCAAAACTTTTTGTCACACGGTATTTGCGCAGCGGTCTTTCAATCGAGATTTTTTTTTTGGAAAAATTTCACTTTTTTTGAGTTAAAAAATAAAACAGTAAAGTTAGCCCAATTTTTTTGTATATTGTGAAAGAGGATGTTACGCCGAGTAAATAGATACCATACATGACACGGTTGAAAATTGCGCGCACTCGCGGAATGGTGACAAAGGCCGGTATTTAAAAAGCTCCTTAGGCGACGCTTTAAAAAATTTTTATCGGTTACCAGGTTAGAGGTGCAGAGGAGGTCTTTTGTTAGAATTACTGCTCACACTCTGGCGATACCTCACGTGTGGGTTGAACGCCGTTTTCATATGCGGGCGCGAGCTCACGGGGACGGTGGCGCTTTAATTTTTTTATTTTTAACACTGTTCCTTTTAAAAAAAAAAAAAAATTCTGATCACTTTTATTGCTATCACAAGGAATGTAAAAATCCCTTGTGATAGTAATATATGGTGACAG
Source organism: Glandirana rugosa (assembly GCA_018402905.1). Classification (NCBI taxonomy): domain Eukaryota; kingdom Metazoa; phylum Chordata; class Amphibia; order Anura; family Ranidae; genus Glandirana; species Glandirana rugosa. The sequence continues at coordinate 1,453,919 of BLSH010123456.1, read as the reverse complement.
GTACTCTTTTAGGAGGGCTGGGGGTGTCTAAAAGACCCCCCATCCCTCCTTTGCACTTCACAGTATTCAGATCGCCAAAAACGGTGATTCTGAATACTGTAATTTTTTTTTTTAAATCGGCGCCGTTAGCCGCCGAGTAAACCGGAAGTGACGTTGTGACGTCGCTTCCGGAATAGCCAAAGGAGACTCGATCGTAGCCGATTACGGATTCTAGCCGGCGGAGGCGCCGTATCGTCGCTCCAGTCTCCCGGTGGGGCGGGAGAAGAGCGGCGGAAGGGGGGGTGTGGATGTCCCCTTCCGCCCCCTGGGATAATGACCGAGTGGCTCCCTGGATAGCCGACCGCCAGCTCTAAAAAATGATACCGGGATATAGCCTGTAGCTGCAGGCTATGTCCCGGCAGAACCGCTAGAAAACCAGCCGTCGCCTATTTACGGCGCTGGGGCTGAACCGGTTAATCTGCACCACAAACGGCCCGCATATATGTGAACCAGCTCAGTTGAAAGCCGATCTGGTTTACATGTTATGTGAATCAGATGCGGTTCAAAACGCATCCAATTCGCATATATGTGGAACCGAGTGTTCCACCCAATGCTAGTCTCTTTGTGGCACATTTTGGAGGGTTAGGCTGGCCATAGGCCGTTTGAATCTCAGCAGTTTCAACAGGGACAGCCTGAGATTCAAACCATATACAGGCAGGCAGAATGTGATTTTCTCTAGCAGCCCGTATAGCCAGAGTGGTTACCCTGTCAACACTCTGTGTTGATGGGGGAAATTGATCAAATTTCTTTCCTGCAACCTGTGGTTGCGGGAAAGAAATTTGCACCATGTATGGCCAGCTTTAAACCACCTCACAGTTTTAGATCCATCTCTGGGACTTGATTGGGAGAAATCCCTGTACCTGATTTCATGGGTCTACAAGCCAGCTGTGGATCATAGTGAGGATTCCCACTCTCTGCAATGGATGTTTTTAAGATATGAAATGCAGCTAGAAAAGCTGGAACACAAAAAAGGTGGACATAAACATCCAAATTTCCATGGTGGACAGGAACAGAGTCTGCAGTTATTTCAGTGAAATGTCACTGTCAGGATTTTAAAGACAAATGAAAAACAGCGGCCGACTTAGCCCACCAGACTCCACCCATAACAATACCATCTTTGGATGTATTGGTCCTTTAATTGCTAAATCTAATGGATAGACTGGTAAAAAAGTGACTTCAGGGTCACTTGTACAGAATTCCCACGATGTAAAAGAAGCGGCAATATATCCAGAGGCGCCGGTTCTAAAACACCACCAATCTGCTGCTTGTTGCTTGAAGCTACAGGTAGTCAACATCTTTGGGTGTGTATAATAACTGTTCCTCCAGCATACACTTTTGCTGGCCCACACGTCTCGGAGCCAGCAGAAGGAACCACAGCGTTTAATGGGGGTAACGTCTATTCAACCCACCTAAAGTGTCAATTACCTGCAGCGGCCAAATCAGCAGTGTTTCAGCACAGAGTCTGCCGGAAAGTGTAAACATATTCACGCTTTTATAAAATGCGATTTCTGTTGCTTTTAAAAGATCTCACCAGAGCGCATGTGTAAAAGAAACCAGGGGTGAGCCTGTATGATGGCACCCAAAAAAAAAAAAAAAATCTAACTACAAAGATACTGAAAGGTCATTTTTATATGGCAAAATAACTTGAGAAACAATGACATTTTTAATTAAGCTGGAGATTCCAATTGTAGATGTAGTTGTGCACTGTAGTCGTAAACCAAGTATACAAAGCCATGGTAAACCAGTACATACCTTGGTCATGGGTCCTGTCTGTGCAGTGGTCATGCCTGTGTGTTGTGGCATTGCTGTCGTCCCTTGTGTCAATGTTTCTGCGAGGACGCTACCTGGGGCAGTCTGTAAAGTAGAAGTATTGTACTGTAGACCTGCACCCCGACCTCTGCTTCCAGGTCCCAGCGAGCCATTCAGGACTTGTCCCTGTGCAGGCTGGCCTTGGCTCATTAGTGCATGCCCAGAATTGTTATTCATCAGTGCTTGGTGCCCTTGGTTGAAGTTAGAGTTGATGCAGATTCCCGCAGAGGCCTGTTGAGCAGACGGGCTGCCTGCCACCATGCCGACTTGTTTTTGCGACTGGGATGTAGGGACAGATGGACCAGGCGTGCCAGTAGCTGGTTTATTTAATCCAGACGGTGGTGTGCCAGATAGTCCCTGGTTAAGTGGGCTCTTATTGAGGCCGCCCAAGTTGCCGAGGCCAGGGCTGCTTTGCTGGCCCTGGCCCCCCATGCTTTGTTGCACAGGGCTACCAGAACCTCCTCTTCCCATGCCAGCGCCCAGTCCTGGATTTCCTCCACGAAGGAGATCGGACAGCTGCTTGTTCTGGGAAGCTGCATCTTGTCCTAGCCCTCCACCTGTGCCCAAAAGGTTCAAATCTCCATTGGGGATTAGCTCATCAGGAAGGTCATTTTCCAAGTCAAAGAAGAATTCTGGAAAGTAAAGAAAAAAAACAGTTAACACACAAGATACTATGCAGTGGATCTAAAGCTACAACTATGGTAAAAAAAAAACAGGACTATTGTCAACAACCACCAATTAAGCGGCCAGTTTTATTTTCTAGTCCACACTAAAAAACTGACCATTAGGATAAAGCTTTTATCAGCGAGATGCTTACATTAATCCATTTCCTGTACAGACTCGCGCGTAGACCTAGTCTTCTATAACCAAGCCTAGGGTATACAGTGTAATCTAATGGGCAAGAATGGCTCTAATTCAGGGGTTCTCAAACTATGGCCCTCCAGTTGTTCAAGAACTACAATTCCCGTCATGTCTGTGAATGTCAGAGTTTTACAATGCCTCATGGGGTGTGTAGTTCCGCAACAGCTGGAGGGCCGTAGTTTGAGGATCCCTGCTCTAATTAGTTTCTTTTTGCCCAAAAAAATACCTTGCATCTACGGTATGTTTCATTCAAACTAGATGCAACATCCTCTCACACAAAGCATCCCCCATACACAGGAAAGCCATTGAACATACTAGAGACAGAAGATTCATCATAGACAAAATGACTTTCATTTAGCAGCCATGAAAACACGTATGCATTAGGCCTAACCTACAAAATACATTACAAATTAAAGGGTCGTTTTCTTCCAAAGCGAACAGGCTTTAGATTTAGGAAATTACAGGTGTAAGGGGGAGATTTTATAGCGGAGGAAACAATGTGATATCACAACCCAGAGATCCAGACAACTAAAGACTAAGAAGATGGGCTCGGGCGTGTTCGCAAGTGCACGTGCCCGCCAGGAAGTGAACCCTGCACTGCGCCAATCACAGCCAAGGAGACATTTCCCCAATACATGGCTGCGGCGATCGGGGAATGTCTCACTGCCTATTAGCGCAGTGCAGGGATCACTTTATAGGCGGGTTCGGGCACCTGCGAACACACCCGAGCCCATCCTTACTAAAGACAAAATTAGGCCATAACCATTTTAGTTGGACTGACCTCCTAAAAATGGTAGTGAAGTCTTCAACAACAAAGAGAAAAAGGAAAAAAAAAAAAAAAAAGACATATACCGGCTCCCCCTGCAAGTTTATGGCATAATTGTATTGTATTTGTACTGTCTGCCCAAAGGATGGGCTCGGGCGCGTTTGTTAGTGCACATGCCCGAGCCCGTCAGGAAGTGAACCCTGTGTTTTGCTAATCACAGGCAGGGAGACATTTCCCCAATGTGTGGCTGCAGAGATCGGGAAATGCCTCGCTGCCTGCGATTAGCGAAGCGCAGGGTTCACTTCCTGGCGGCCATGGGCACGTGCGAACACGCCCGAGCCCATCCTTAGTCTGCGCTAATGTTGTAAAGCGCTGCGCAAACTGTCAGCGCCATATAAATCCTGCATAATATGCTTGCATGCATCGCATACTCGCATATTATGACACTTATCTGTAAAACGTATCCCTCCAGTAGCGTGCCGTCACCGCTGCCAGGGCTTCCATCTTCACCTGGTCTTCATGCCGGGTTTTTAGGCTGAAGTCACCCACAGTGCTCTGGATTGATGGCACTTTTAGTGAGACCTCAATTCAGAGTGCAGTGCACATGCACTGCTGATGTCACTGGCAGCATAACATGTGAATATCTCCTAGTGCAGATTTAGGAGATATTCAGCTTTATTATAAGCTTATCTGTAGATACAAGTGAGGAAGCAGAGTGTACTACCTGTAAGGTCTTGTTTAAAGTGGTTGTAAAAGAACTATCAGGGCTGCTGAGCTGACACCAGAGTCACCCGTACGTGCCTCAGTCACCCGCAGCCTACTATCTGTCTCCTCTGTGCTCTCTGCCCCCTCCACTTGTCAGCTTGTGACAGTGCCCGCCCCCTCAACTCCTGATGCTCAAATAACATTCCCATCCCCTCTGTGTTCTAATCCTGTGTGCCCCTGTGTGAGTGATTTATAAAAAGTCTGCTATACCTCATTTCACAGCTCTTCTCAGCGATCACGTGATCGGCTGGCAATCTCCTCATCTCCCGAGTGATGTCAGCGGGGGAATCTTGGCCCTGCCCGCTGCATCTATCACACGGGGAGAGAAGAAAGCCATCGATCATGTGATTGCTGAGAAGAGCTGTGAAATGAGGTACAGCAGACTTTTTTTTTTTTTTTAAATATAAATCACTCACACAGGGGCATGTGAGTTGCAAAACGTTGTGGCTTCATTAACCTCCCTGGCGGTATTCCCGTGTGTGGCTCCGGGTGAATTTTCATGACCAAAAGAGGTAACTCCGAGCCACACTCGGGGTTGTATCGCTGGACCCAGGCAGCGTTACTTACATTGTTCCCTGGATGGATAGATAGATAGAGATATATATATATATATATATATATATTATATACACACATACACATCTATATACACACACACACGTAGCTGAATAGTCAGTAATAACATCAGCCTTCACAATAGAGTCTGGTGAAGTTTCATATGATAGTGAAAAGTGTGTGAAGAAACACTTGAAAACAAACTTTCGGTTTGCGAAGGCTTCTCTACCAAGTGGACAGGAGCCCAGTAATATGTAATCGGCCTCAGTGGTTACTAATGTTAGGGTTGAAGGCTAATTTTGTGTACATTAAAATGATTAGCGCTAAATGCAATATCCTTTCATCATAATAGAGGATTGTAAGTACTACATGCCTAATCCTAACCCCAAACCTAACATTAAGAACCACAAGAGCGTGGTAAAGCTTACAAGTACTATCCTTGCAACACTGAGAAAATATTACCGATAGGAAAGACAAGCCATGATAGTTAGGCTCCATGCACAAGGGACGCTTTTCAACCTCCTGACAGCTAGAAACCGGCGTCTAAAACGTCCGTTTTGCATGCCGTGTTTGCGCCTAGAAGCTTTAAAAAAAAAAAAAAAAAAAAGGGGGAGGGTCCTGCATGAGTTTGGTCTGAATGCGATGCAAATTCAGCCATACAATCTGTAAGGCTGAATTTGCATTGCACTGACATCGCATGTGATTTGCGCAGCAGTGCAGTGTCTGACATTCCAGCAGTGTGAACTGGCCCTTACTTTAGTATAAGCCCTTATATTAACAGGTTTTAGTAAAAGTGAAGAGGTTGTACAGACTACTGTAACGTGTATGGGCAACTTTATAGAGACCTCATCTTTTAGTGTCCACAGCAATAATATGAAATCACTCCAATTATTGTCAGGCGTGTTAGCTGATGCTGCATGATCAGTTGGTAAACTTATGACAAACTCTGCACAGGTACCCGCAGTCACAGAAAAAACATGAATAAACTGACCACACTTAACACAAAAGTGATTGATTGCCAAGAGCCACTAAACTCTTATCAAATACTGGATGCCCCAACTGTAAGCATTTACAATAAAAAAATAAAAAACACACACACACCAATTTTGGAAATACAAGTAGCAAAATGTGCACATAGTTTTGGTTTTGCAATACACAGCTTCAAATCCCCAGGACCTTGTACCCAGGGCAAGTGTTTCGTGCCATTTTTAGACAGATACCAGTATAGAGTGTCCTAAAACTGATAGATCTGCCTTTTACTTTACTGTAAACAGAAGCCATTAAAAACCTGTAGGCTTTCCACTATGTACGAGTTCATTTACATAGAAATCGTAACAAAAGAGGGCGTTCCTATACAATGATGATCCTGTGTGCATGCCGTACAGAAATATGCCATTTCACAATAGACTTAACCCAGCCTCTTCCAGAGTTCTGCACCCCTAGGGGAGGGAAGAAGCAAACGAGTTGCAAGTTAAACCACAAAAGTTATTCGAGTATAGTATATCTGTTCACTTCCTCAGCTGCCATTAAATCATCAGCTTTGGTAGGAACCAGACAAGATGACCTCAGGAAACTCACAAAAGGTGAAACAGGGATAAGCCATGATCATTGCATGTAAATTTCATTCACTGTATATTCCTTGGCAGTGCATGCATAGAAACAAAGGAACTTAAGGCTGCCCATTCTTTTTGTGTGGAAAAATGTAAAGGCTATTCTTCTCATTACGGAAACAAAGAGTGAAGGAAAAGTTCACAGGGAATGTAATATTTCAGAGCCTGGGGATTCTTCATTTTTGCCTCTGTGTTGGGGGGCCCATTCACATTAGTTAGTATGCTTAAACAGTCTTGTCTTCCATATTGAAATCATTCAATTTAAATCTAAATAAACTATGCTGTTTGGGATCACCACACCGAACCAAAGGTGAGAGTTGTCTTAAAGAGGATCAGAAAGAAAATTATAGACCAGCATGCCAATGGTAAAGGCTATAGGGCCATCTTCTAGCAGCTAGAAGTTCCAGTGCCTAAAATGATAATAAAGTGGTTCAAGATCCAAAGCAGAGTAGCCAAACTCTCTGGACGTGGCCGCAAGAGAAAAAACCAACCCCAGATAAAACCGAAAGATTAATTCCACAGATTTTGCCACAGTGAAGGCACAGTTTAAGTCCATCTCCTGGACTTCTCTAGTGCTTGGGCTGTGTGATTTGGCCCCCCTGTATCAGCTAAAATACCTGGTTGATCCTGCCAGTTTCTGTCCTCCCCTATGCAAACTGACCACGGTGTATCATGGCTGCTGAGCACTGACAATGTGGTCAGTTTATGTGCCTCCGTCATCCACAGCCTGCTCTCCAGTGTCTGTGTCCTCATCCCCCACTCCCCTGCCCGCCTGTCAGCTCCCTGATCCCCCCTCCTGCTCTAAAAATAACAGTGTTTTCCTATTCAAGTTCCATCTGTTATATAACAGTAAGCTCCGCAGTGGATGTCATTCATAAAAATTTGCTGTGCAGTGCTCACCTGACTGCCTGCCAGTCTCCTCTTCTCCACTCCTGACGTCAGCAGGGGGTTTCCCAGCACCTCCCCCGCAACTATCGCATCGGGAGAGGAGACCAGTGGGCAGTCACCTGAGTGCCAAATGGCCCTTGGAAATAAGGTTCTTGTACAGCATATTTTGTATAAATTACATCTACTGGGGAGCTTATGGTTATATAACAGAGGGAACTATAGAAGGAAAAATATTGACTTAAACACTTTAATAAAATTGGAGCACTTAGAATTGGGTGCAGCTGTGCAGTCATAGGTCAGTCATAGGTCCACCAATAGGAGAATGACCAACACACAGCTGAAAGCATCGAAGAATGGCTAAGAAAAAAAAAAACAATGGACTATTCTGAAGTGGGCTTCTATGAGTCCTGATCTGAATCCTCGATCATCAATGGAAAAAGCTGAAACATGCAGCCTGCAGAAGGCACTCTTCAAAGCTGAGACAGCTGCAAGTCTGAGTGGACTAAACTACCTGCTGGCAGATGGAAAAGTCGCATGGAGAGCTACAGAAATTGCTGGTTTGCACTGATTGTTTATGAGGATACATTCACGTGGGTGATTATGAACGGACCGTAGACTTCTGTGGCAAGAGTCAATGGATTCCTGCAGCAGGAATTATTAGGTGTATGCAAACTGCGGCCAGGAATCCAATACAAATAAATTACAGGCGGACAGCAGCCTCGTCTGTCCACATGTAAATCGCACTTGGATCGATTAGTTCTGGATGCAGAAAGATTGTGACACAAACTAAGGTGTTACCATGGATAAAAGTGTGCTGGAGATGAAACCATCAAATACCATTGGTGTCTCTCCACCCCTTCCTTCAACAATAAGACCCCTTTCAGACCAGAACATTTTTCAGAGGCTTTTGCACTAAAAATTGTGACTGTAAAGCGCCTGAAAAACTACCCCCCATCCACCCCAGTGTGAAAGCCCGAGTGCTTTCACACTGGGGTGGTGCGCTTGTCGAATGGTGAAAAAAAGTCCTGCAAGCCGCATCTTTGGGGTGGTGTGGGAGCGGTGTATTGAAATGAATGGGCAGCACTTCCGAAGCGGCTGAAAACCAATTCGGGAGCGCTGCTAGCCGGCAAGCTGCTGCCCAAATAGCGGCACCAAAGCGCTGCCATAAAGCATTGCAAATTAGCGCTAACGTTCAGGCGGCACTGGTGTGAAAGGGGTCTAAAGGCTAGCCAGCAAAGTAGCCCCTAGCATCATATATATTGAGAGTTTTAAGGAGTATAGCCCCCAGTTACGTACATCACAAAAGTTTAAAAACCGTCTCAGAAGATGTGCAGCACGTGCCGTAGGAAACTGGCCGTGAAGCCTGAAGGATTCACTGCCGGTTTCCCTTACTTACAATGCATGCCAGCGCCTGCACCCGAAGCCAACTGACAAACCGGCTTGGGCTGCCAACATTGCGCCATTGGTAAAGGAAAGTGTTCTTATATTAAAAGTCAGCAGCTACAGTATTTGTAAGTGCTGACTTTTAATTTTTTGTATTTATTTTTTACAGACTGGAGCTCCTGTTTATGTAAATGACAATTGCTGTGTTTTGTTGTGTTAAGGAGCGGGCCTGGAAGCCGGCCGCCACATCCTTAACCAATGACTCATCAGCTGTCAGCAGGTTTCCCCACTGACAGCTTAATGTAAACAAAAGGATGCCACCAAAATGAAGGAAAAAAAAAAAAAAAGCATGGGCCCCCCCTAAAATCCATACCGGACCCCTATCTGCAGGGTGGGGTTGGGATGAGTGAGCATGAACCATACCAGGCCACCTGTGCTCAACATGGAGGGGGGTTAGGGAAGGGGGTGCATTGGGGCAGAGGGGGCTCTACACCACTGCCCCCCACAGCATTTTGGGGGCAAGGGCCTCTTCCTCACATCCACTGATCAGTGTTGTGGGGTTCTATGTTAAAAGGGGGCTTCTAGATTCCAATAAGCCCCCCCCACCCAAAGGAGCCCCCCAGATCCTGCCCCTGCCATGTGAATGAGTATGGGGTACATAATGGCTGTAATCATTTAATCATGACGCTCACTGCCACCGCTGATCAAAGGGGGGGGGGCCCCTCTGGTACCGATGAAGGCTCCCACTGTCTGTCCGGTCTTAAAAAAAAAAAAAAAAAACTAAAGAGCAGGGTCACCTGGTGACATTACTGGGTGGCACCGCCTCCATGTGATGTCATCGACCGAAGGCATCCTGGATGGCTCTACACCAGAGTACATTTTTTTATTTGTATTTTTTAAATAAAGGAATTGTAAAAAAAAAAATATACCTACTGTCATTTTTTACAGCACACTTTTTTAGGTTAATGAGCGGGATTCTAGGGGCCACTTTGTTAAAGATTACATTTTTCATTGCGGTATACTGTTCAAAAGTCGCGTACAAGTCGCATGTATGTCATGCAGAAGTCTATGGCCCTCAAGTCGCATGAAAGTCGAACAAAAGTAGTGCAGGAACTACTTTAAAGTCACTGCTACTAAGTCATACAGATAATTAGTGGTACTCATTGGGAAACATGGGGTGTGACTCCTATGTGGCACAAGTGTAAAAGGGGCCTAAGAGTCTGCAAAAATCGCTTACCCCAAACTTTTGCCCAACCTGAAAGAAACCCTTGTCCATTGGAAACATGGAGGCTCCCATTGCCAGTTTCTCACTTTGCAAAAGCTAGTTTGCCTAGCAGTCACACCAACTAAAAAATATATGAAAGATTTTTGACTTTTCTGCAGAACTTACATGCATCAAATCAGTAATTCTAAAGTTCTGAACCAGATGGTCAGCATTTTTACCAAGAAACTAGCATTTTCAGAAGGCCAGCCCGTATATATCTCAGCAAAAGTTTACATGAAGGAATGCCAACTTCTAACTTTCGAGGTTGATAGTTTACGTTATCAATTTATATTCACGCTGAAAAAAAAAACAAGTAATGATCACCAGCTGGACCACAAGTTTCCTGAACTTGGTTTACTTTGCCATTTTGTAAGCATGCACAATTAAATGGAGGCTGCGAGGCTTTGCCTGGCTTACACATTCCATTGTATGTCGTCTACGAGGAACAGGCTGCTGACATTTTATGCTTACGAGGTTTTAAATACCACAGTCCTGTAAGAAACCCTAACAAGCAGATCGCTTCCTGCACGCTTACAGATCCCAGCTCAGGCAGGCGAGCCCTGCAAAGCGGACATGTGGCACGGCGACAACACTGCTGCAGCAGGAAAACCCTCCATAGAAGTAGGCTGTATTTCACTGTTCAGTGCACAGTTCTAGGAACAAAGCTGCCGGCTGAAAGTCGATCCTTTTTCTCAATGAACCATAAAAAAATCCTAACCCTCACCACGCCTGAAACCCCCAACACAGACACATGGACTATCAACACAAGCCAACCAAAACTGACAGTTCAAATCTATGATGGCTTGTAGCTGAACAATGCTTTCCTTGTCATGTCTAAAAGAAGAGCAAGAAATGCCGGAACTTGCAACTCACACCAGTTACTATTACTTTAAAAGAGAACGAAGAACCACTAAACGCAAGATGAGAATATTAAAATGAGAAAAGCTTATTTGCATTTAAAAAACACTGTGAAAGTCCACATCTGACATATTTGCTTTGCTGAACCGTAGACAATTACACCGTGTAAAGAAGTCACTTAATTTTCCACCAGTTCATGTTTGGAAAGACTGCAGATTCGCTGCTCCCCAATCACTGTTACTTTGCTGTAGTTCCTCCCACCAGCATGTAAGTCCTGTAGTGGCATACTAGTGAGTGGGAGGAACAGGGTGCCATGAGGAAGTGTGAATTACATGCAGGAGCAGGGAAGCAGTGGGCTTTCAACACAAAGGCAAGTATATGAGGTCTTCTTTTACAAGTATGCAAGTAACCAAGGGCCATTTTAAATATTATAACTTGTTGGAGATGCAGCAGCTATCTTCAGCCCGCCTTCATTTTTTGTCTGAATCACTTCAACCTTCATCAACCCTCTTTTCTTACGGATACGCATCATTGTTGCCCATTAGATTTTTGTGCCATTAATCAATTTCTTCCCAGGAATTATATGAGAGCACATGCACAGCACCCTTTTAGACATGCATGCTCAAGGTCCAAGGTAGAAGAGCTGCACATCTTCACTGGTCTCATGATTCTATTACAATTATCATGTCAACGATTTGATTCAATGTCACAATGCATCATGATTACTGCCCATGGTTTTCATCAGAAACCCATCAGTGCAGCCTCACCTGTGCCCATCAAGCGCAGCCTCCCTGCGCCCATCAAGCGCAGCCTCCCTGCGCCCATCAAGCGCAGCCTCCCTGCGCCCATCAAGCGCAGCCTCCCTGCGCCCATCAAGCGCAGCCTCATCACTGTCTGGATCACAGAGCAGTGATCTCCTGCTGTGTCACTGAGCTTGGATTTGAATACCCTGGCGGCTGCTGTCAAAGTCCCGCCTTCTATGATAAACGTCACACGGATTCAATTTCCCGGCATTGGATCAGTGTGCCGTCTATCATAGGACCCAGTCTAAGAGGTGGAACTTTGTTACAGCGGCCGCCAAACATTTCAGATCCAAGCTCCGTGACACCGCTGCTCTGTCTGACATACACAAGGAGAGTAAGAGGGACGGGAGGACTCTGACAGGGGCGGCGGGATGACGTCATTGATGCAATTGCGATTCAGCCGCTCTCTGCATCAATGCAGAATCGCGATGCATCGGTTATGCGATTTTTTTCAACACCCCTACAAGGTAGCATGCTGTGAGATTCACTGGAGCCAAACCCAGAGCAAAATCAGCAGACAGACCTTTTGATGACATTGCTGAGCACAATAGAGTTTCTTTCCATCACAAAATGATTCTGGGTGGAGTGAGGTACAAGGAAGGTATTACATGTACATATTACACTTAAGCTTTAATGACATGGGGACAGGGTCTTGTCACCCTATAACAGAAGCACCTAGACAAGCATGCTTTTACGGAAATCTGCAGATTTTGAAATACTGAAAATTAAAATGTTTTAAAGCTTATGAGATTTTAGTGACTAGGTTTGCTCACACAACCCCAATTTCAAAAAAGTTGGGGCGCTGTGTAAAATCTAAATAAAAAACAGAACGCAATGATTTGCAAATCTCATAAACCCGAATTTTGTTTCATAGATGCTGTATGTGGTTTAGCATTGTCCTGCTGAAATATGCAAGGCTTTCCCTGAAAGAGATGTTGTTTGGAAGGGATCATATGCTGCTCTAAAACCTGGATAGATCTTACAACATTGATGGTGCCTTTAAGGGGTCCCATTCCATACACACTGTGCTAACAAGTCGGGAGGTCTCTCTCTTTTTAGACTGGAGGACGCAGTGTCCATGGTTGCAAAAAAACAAAAACTTAAAATTTTGATTTGTCTGACCACAGAACAGTTTTTCACTTTTCAACAGACCATTTTATATGAGCTTTGGCCCAAAGAAGACAGCAGCAGTTCTTGTTCATACATGGCTTCTTCTTTGCACAATAGAACTTTACCTTGCATTTTGGGATGGCACGGCAAACTGTGTACACAGTCTGAGATCTTTGGAAGTGTTCCTGAACCCATGCAGCAAGGTCGTCACAGAATCATGCCATTTTTAATTTTTTTTTTAAGTCTTTGCAATTTTATATTGAGAAACAATATTGTGAAATTGTGGTCCATATTTTAGGACGCAGCTTTTCACAGATTGGTGAACCTCTGCCCATCTATACTTCTGAGCCACTCTGACTGTCTAAGGCCCCTTTCACACATGCGGACTTTCATTCATCCGTTGATAGATGAAAAACGGACATGAACGCATCTCAATGGAAAAACGGATGTAATCGGATGTTCAACCATTTGCATCAGATTACATTCGCATCCGTCAACATCTGTTTTTTTAAAACGGATCAAAGCTCTACTTTTGTGCCATTAAAAACAGTCGTTTTTTCATTGGTGGTCGATTTAAAAAAAAACTGATGCAATAACTAATGAGCAGCTGATGAGAAAGTGATGTAAACTTTATCAGTTTTTCCTTTGAAAAAAATGTGAGAGAACTGATGAAACGAATGATACGCATGTGAAAGGGGCCTAAGATGCTTTTTTTTTTATACCCAATCATGTTACTGATCTGTTGCCAATTAAACTTATTAGTTGCCAAATGTTCTTCCAGCTCTCCCTTGTTAGTGCCACTTACTTTGCCAGCTTTTTGTTGCCCTGTCCCAACTTTTTTGGGACGTGTTGCTGCCATCAAATAAATAATGGTGATACCGCGCTTAGGATACCTTTGGAACCGGTGTCTGGGTATGCTGCCTCCAGTGATTGCTCCCTGGTTAGGGAGTGAGGGTAGAAATATTGTGGTCTGGGATGGCGCTCCCCTAATATATTCTTATAAATGACTGGTTACTTGTACAGGGTAAGGTTCAAGATAGAGGTCTAATGAACTTCAATTCAAGTGGAATATAATAAATTATAAAGTGTTAATGTGCTAGTATCGTTAAAATGAGGCGAGTACAAACTCAAATGACGGGCTGAAAGTGATTACAACTAAAAGGAGGAACAAAACAGGTATAAAATGACGAGAAACCTTAGTACTACTGTAAATAATGGGGATACCGCACTAAGGATATTTATACAGTAGTACTAAGGTTTCTCGTCATTTTATACCGGTTTTATTCCTCCTTTTAGTTGTAATCACTTTCAGCCCTTCATTTGATTGTTGCTGCCATCAACTTCAAAATTACCAAATTTTTTTCTTAAAATGGTACCTTTGATGGGTTTACTATTGTGAATAAAATATGGGTCTGAGACTTGCAAATCATTGTATTCTGTTTTATTGTAGTTTTTACAAAGCGTCCCAACTTTTTTGGAATTGGGGTTGTACATATACGTTAAAGTGATTGCAAATGTTTTTTATTTTTTTTAACCTGCTCTTTGTAATGGAATTGCACAGAGCGGCCCCGAACCTCCTCTTCTCATGTCCCCCACAGGCGCACCTGGCTCCTCCCCTCCGCCAAGTGCCCCCATTGGAAGCTGCTTTCTATGGGGGCACTTGTGGGGCTCACTACCAAGCCTCGCTGTCTATGTATTGACACAGACAGCGGAACTCGGCCCCGTCCCCGTGTCACTGGCTTTGATTGACAGCAGGGGGAGTCAATGGCTCCCTGTGCTTCAGCAAAGTCCAAAAGATCAGAAAGTAAGGGGCAAGAAGAGCTGCAGACAGGCACGGCACTGGATTGAATGAGGGCTCAGGTAAGTGAAAGGGGTTACTGATGATTAAACATTTTTTAGCTTAATGCACGGATTGCAATAAGGTAAAAATTGTTCAGGCTTTAAAACCACTTTAAAGCTTTGTTCTCACAAACCATATGATTCGATGTTTAGCAAGCAGACCTATACCTAAAATTTAAATGCAGCCTTGTGTGAAAATTAAATATAAAAATGAATTACTGGTTGCCATAAAAATTGTAATCTGGGCTCCCCTACAATGTGGTCATGTGATCAATGCCATGTGGTCTGTAACTTAAGGATCACAATTTAGGAAAAGCCAACCAAATCCAAGTTCTCAGAGCCCTTTCTGCTGAGACCGTGGCCTCAGTCCATCTCCTGGAGGGAACTTGGCATGCAGCATTTAAAAAGAACAGAATTTTCCTGATGCATCAAAATCTCTCATTTTATTTCTGCATAACTTTGAAATATACCTCCATTTAATTTTGAGTAAAGATTCCAGTTTGTCAGTGGGTGCAGAACTACTTAAAGCTGTGTAAAAAAAAAATAATAATAATAATAATAATAAAAATCACAGCTCTCTTCATTCAATGACTGTTGGAAACAAGGAACTTGTGAGAGCAGGCAGACCATTATCAAGCACGCAACTAAAAGCAAAGCTTGATTCACCAGGAAATGTGGTTATGCCATACTGGAGGGATAGCCCGATACACAAGGTAGTCAGTGGTCTGAAGTAGTCTACTTAAAATAGATAACACAATCAAAAAGAGTCAAGGCAAAAATATGAGGAAATGGCTACAGTTGCAAAGGAGATCCTTAAGTCTCGTACAAATGACCCGATTTTTGTACGACAGAACGTCCATTTTTTTTTGTTGGATGCTAGTCTCATGTCAAAAAAGCATACCAACAATACGAAAATTTTCGCACGACCGAACTCAACGTCAGAAGTGACGTAATGGGATAAATACGTTTTGTATGTATTTTTTTATACTTTCTGAACATGCGTAGTCGTAATCGTACGATTTTTTTCGTACCTAAACCGTAATGATATGAAAATCGGACGTTGAGTTGACGTATGAATATTTGTTTTAGCCTGCACATTCCGCTTTTTGTCGTCCTAAAAACCCCGTCCAAATTTCGCATCGTGTGTACGAGGCTTTAAATAGATACTTGACAACTCTTGACAACCACTTTAAACTACAGGTAGCTGTAGGTTCCCTGTAGATCTCCTAAAACTGTACGGTTTAGGAGATATATACTATACTGGCATGTGCCGTCGAAAGTATGCCGTGATTGGCGGCTCCCGCGCGCATGCATCACCCAACTCCGGCCAGTCACAACGCCGGAGTTTGCGGGCCGGAAGGAAGAGAAGCAAAGATGGACGCTTCCTTCTGTAGGGACAGCACCGGCGTCGATGGCAGGTAAGTGGCACATAATAGGCTAGTATGTGATGCATACTAGCCTATTATGCTTCTACATTGCAGGTGATTAAGAGGAAGTAAACACATCAGAGTTTACATCAGGGTTTACTTCCTCGGTTAATACTAGTACTACAAATGGTAGCAGAGTTATCACTAAACAAATGGCTCTCTATGCTATACTCCCAAAGAAAAGTGCATGTAGTAACAATTAATATCACACAAAGGGACAAGGTTTTAGTCATAAGCAACTGATAATACATGTGATCTATGTGACTTACTCAAATAGGAAGCCGTTTGTGCCAACGGAGACAAACAGTTAAGCCCCATACACACAGACAGAATGTCTTGAGACAGTTGCCAGTACAAAATATACCAGCCGACATTCTGCCCGTGTTTATGTCGGCCAGCTTCTGTCCCATCAGTATGCCTGAAAACCAGCAACCAACCGACTCCCGATCAGCGCTCCAACATGACATGTATAAATCAATAGTTCCCTATGAGAGCCGTCTTATCCGGTCCGACTTTGAAAAAGGTTCCCCTGCACTACTTTGGTCCTACTTCAGCCCACTGAATATCATTGAATTCGGATCCTTGTCCTAACCATCTGACTTGTGACATCCGACTTGGTGATTACAGCAGCAGTATAAAGAATTTATCTCACACTGGGATTGTTTTGATTGGTCAAAGGACAAGTCAGACTATCTCAAAGTCGGAGCAAAATCTTATCTTGTTCATTCAAGTCGGATGGAAGTAGGACCGATGTTACAGGGTAATGTAGGATGACAGCCATACAACAGTCCTGTTGTACCAGTGTGAACCCAGCCTAAAATAAACAGAGTCTGGGAGTTCTTCTCCCTGCAATAGGTCATCATTTGAATTTTGTGGGTCTGTGTGTTTCACCTGCAAAGCCACGTCATACATTCACAGGAATCTGTGAATGAAAAACTACAAGTCCCATCTTTACTACAGCAGGGGGGCTCATGGTTCTCAATGGAGCATAAGTGCAGTGAAGTCAGCGCACTTGTAGTCCTTCGATTCTTCTTCCAGTTCTACGACTGCCTACCCTTGGTGCAGACCTGCAGCTGGAGGAATAGTCTGCAGAAGTCAGGGCATTGCACCTGTGATCCACTGATCAAGGTTGCAAAGCTTTGCATGCTCCAATGCCAAAAAAAATGTCTAAATTAATAAGGGTTCATTATTTTGCAGCAAAATGTGAATTAGACCTTTAAACAACTGAATCCACACATGTGCTATGACTGCCCAGCAGTAGATTGAACACAAACAACTTACATAAATACTGAAGACCAACGCCTCATTGACATGGCTGAAAACCACCAAGAAGCGGCATACAGCAGAGACAGGGATCACAGGTGTTTGCAATCAACTGCAGCCAGGAAGCCTATAAAAATCAATGACAGGCTGACAAGTATTGTGGCTGTAAACGGACAGCTGAGGTGTTGCACACATAGGCCCCATTCACACCTGAGCATTTTGTAGCTAAAAGCCTGAAGCTACAAAACGCAGGAGGGGGAAAAAAAAAAAATCAATGATTCTCTGTGGAGATGGTTCACATCTCCACTCCAAAACGCCTGAAGCTCAAACAAGTTCTGGAGGTGTTTTTTCAGGCAGATTTGGACGTTTTTCTGCTTTTTACATTGTTGACCTTTTGACCTGTACAAAATCGTAAAATCGTGCAACTTTCTACCTGAAAATGACGCACTCAAGTGTGAATGCAGCCTAAGGGCCAGACACAAACGGTCTGCGGATCTCAGTGGTGTGCAGTCTTGATGGGTCGTGTGAATGAGGCCTAAGGCTTCATTTACAAGGGACATTACACAACCTCTCCTGAATGACTAATTGACAGCTTCAAAACGACATTTAAAAACGCCCAGTTAGACGCGTTTACACGCGGCGTTTAGCAGCATTTACGTTCAGAAGACCGCTGGAGACACTCCCAAATCCAAAATAAACAGTATTTGTTAACTATTTAAGCCATTCTGTGAGAGTAGAGCGAGCAGTGTACTTCGAGAGATTGCTGTTATTTCTTGTGTTGCCAATATGGATCCCATGATGAGCATGGGTCAGGAAATGCTCCTCTTGTTGCTGCTGCGGAGGGTTGAATCACGGCGAAAATCGCGTGTGAGGTCCAGAGTTCATCGCTACTGGACTCATCCGTTGATGGACCAACGCATGTCAACTAGCTACTTTTCTAATATTTATATCCAGCTGCGGAATTAGCCGGAGAAATTTTTCAATTTCACAAGCATGTCTATTACCACCTTTGATGTTCTCCTAGAAAAGATTCGGCCGCGTCTTGCTAGCATGGACACAAACATGAGGAAGAGTGTGCAAGCAGAGGAACGTCTTTTGATCACTCTCAGGTATGTGTATATATTGATCTCTCTCCACCAACTTCTCTCTCTCTGTCTCTCTCAATGGTGGTCATTGCAACTTTTTATGTCACGCGGTATTTGCGCAGCAATTTTTCAAACGTGTTTTTTTTTTGGAAAAAAAAACAAAAAACAGAACAGTAAAGTTAACCCAATTTTTTTGTATATTGTGAAAGATGATGTTACGCCGAGTAAATAGATACCATACATGTCACGCTTTAAAACTCAGGAAAAGGCGCCAAACTTTGGTACTTAAAAATCTCCATAGGCGATGCTTTAAAACTTTTTACTGGTTACATTGGAGGTCTTGGGCTAGAATTATTGCTCTCGCTCTAGCGCACGCGGCGATACCCCACGTGTGATTTGAACAACGTTTATATATGCGGGCGCGACTACGTTCGCTTCTGTGTGCGAGCTCGTGGGGACGGGCGCTTTAATTTTTTTTTTTAATTATTTAATTAACCTGTATTTTTTACACTTTCCCTTTAATTATTTTTTTTTTTTGATCACTTTTATTCCTATTTCAAGGAATGTAAACATCCCCTGTAATAGGAATTTTACGTGACAGGTCCTCTTTATGGGGAGATGTGGGGTCAATAAGACCCCACACCTCCCTTCTAGGCTGGAAAACCGAGATCAGGAAAAAAAAACAAAAAAACAAGCGATCTCTGTCTTTTCCGCCGAGTTCACGGCATTGTTTACATCCCGTGACCCGGACGTGATGTCACACGTCGCGGCCGGGCCTCCGAGGCGCATAGAGATGACTGGTGACCATCTGGTCATCAGTCATCACTACGCTCAGCATCCGCCGGCGACGGATCTGTTCTCCGGGCCGCCGATGGCACGAGCGGCCTGGGAGAAGCACCGGAGGGCGTTGGGACGTCCCCTCCTGCTGCCGATAAGAACGATCAAGCGGCTGAACTGCCCCTATGATTGTTCTTATGGTGCAGGGAAATCGCCGGCGGATACCTGAATGATGCTGGTAGGTGCCGGCATCATTCAGATATCCCCATTCAAAGACCAGGATGTCTATAGACGTCCAGCGGTCAAGAAGTGGTTAAACTCGACGCTGGAACCCATTTTTTTGCGTTTAAAAAAAAGCCGTTCAACGTGACTGCCTCAAAACGACTATAAACTATGCTGTGTAAATGTACACATAAGATATTAAATTAGTTCAGGGGCAGCTGGAAAAAAAATCCAAATGCCCCTGAACGTCCGTTTAACAACCTCAGTGTAAATGGAGCTTTAGCCAACAAAATTTTGTGCAGCTATTGTGTACCTGTGGCTGCCCTGAACTCCTTAGTCACCCGTTCCTCAATTGCATAGCGATAAGCATCCGAAAAAATTAAATTTAGGTTATATCGCACAGCTTTTGGTTAAACTTGGTAGTCCCAGTCATATGGCCAATTTGACAACCCAATCTGAACACACTCCCTGGAATTCATAAAGACTGGCGCAGACAGAATTTGTGAAAGTCTCTCTCATGCGTTCTTAAATTGGTGCAGCATGCGCAAAATTCATGTACCGGTGTAGAACTTTTACTTGAATTTAGAGCATGTGGCACCACTTTAGAAATGCACGCAAGGCACTTTCACATAATCTGTCTGTGCCAGTTTTTCTCTGAAGGCCAAAAGAGAGGTGGCCTTAACTAGCTCCACTTTCGTAAGATACAAATTGGCGGTATTTTTATTTCTAAGCATTCATCGCGCCACAATGTGAAATTGACACATTTTAAACTTCCCGAATTTGGTACACGAGCCACTGTCAGAAGCTGAATGAATCAGACGCTTTATAAATTCAGGACAATACATTAACGCCAAAAAAGTGGTGCGGCAACGGAATTGCCCTCGCTGTGCTTTGTATGAACCGGATCTGCAGCTCCACTTGCATACATACAGTCTCCATATATTTGCACCGATTCACACAACAAAAAGTTTGTTTGATGGAACTTGGCAATATTTGAATAGAAGAACTAGTCCAAGCCAATAGAAGCAGGCTGTACTTTAGAAAATCACAATAAGAAAAAAAAAATGTGGTGGATTTTTAAGAAATGTGGAAATGAAGAGGTCACCATTTTAATATTTTAATCATGACAAATCCATGAGAATTCACAAACACCTGCCTACGTTTAAAACTACTCAGGGAAACTTTTCTTGCCATAGGTGACAAAAAAAAAAAAAAAAGTCAAATCAACTTGGCCATTGTAGCAGATTTTCCACAGGGCAGCAACTGTCAGACTTCACTCAGCCTTGAAATGGAACGATCAAAAAAACCCAAAAGGGGGTCTTAGTACAGCGATCTCCCCGCTAAGCTATTGTGTTCTGACAGGGGGACAAGCGCATCCCCCCCAGAGGACACTGGTCAGATGTCTTTCGGGCATGGTTGCAGAACAAACCAGGCCGAATGTAAGCCGGTTCCTATTGAACCGGCCAATATGCGGCCTGTGTGTACCAAGCTTTCAACAAAGTAATGGCAAGTAAGGCAGGAAACACAAAACTTATGTAAGAAGGCCTTCACACTGATAAAGACAACATTTTCAGAATCTGCAAAAGCCCACTTGTAACTGGTTTTCTTTAATAGTACTTTCACTGGGGCAGTGTGGGCGTCAGCGGTAAAGCACTGCTTGTTTTAGCTGCGCTTTACTGCGGTTATAGCTGCGGCAGTGGGGCGTTTAACCCCAAGAGATTTAAAAAGGGGTTAAAAGCTCCCGGGGCTTCAGAAGTGTTGCCCATGCATTCCAATGGGCAGAGGCGGGTTGGGAGTGCTGTATAAACCACTCACAAAACTGCCCCAAAGATTCTGCTTGCAGGATTTTTTCTTCCCCTTTTCAGGGGAGGCAGTTTTCAGGCGCTAAAATGCCTGAAAAGCGCCCCAGTGTGAAAAGGGTCTTAGGTGGCAATTCAGTAACAAGGTAACTAGTCTTAAAATGCTCCCTCCCCCTCATAACACCTATTCTAACCTGTGGAAGAAGGTTCTGTATACTTTTAGGTTTTCAGGCTGCCTCGGTCACGTGAGCGGCTCCACCGGTCACGTGAGCGGCTCCACCGGTCACGTGAGCGGCTCCACCGGTCACGTGAGCGGCTCCACCGGTCACGTGAGCGGCTCCACCGGTCACCCAACGGCGGCTGCAGGGGGAGAGGAGGAAGCACTGGCAATGGATGGGCCATAGTAAGCTGTTCACCACTCAGGCATTACCATTAGCCATCATTGAGTGTGCTCTCAATTTCCCTGCAGCTTCTGCTGGCTGACACAAGGGAGATTACGTGACTGGATCAGATCAGGATAGTTTATAAAGCTTGCCGTATACCATTTGAACTTCAGAGGTTTCCTGATAAACTGGGCTGAAATCTGATCAGTACGAGGCCCTACCGGCCGATCTCCACTCGATATTCTACTGAAAAAGCAAAGGATCCAAGAAAAAATTTCAGCCGAATAGCAGCTTGCATCCAAAAAGCTGCAGGTTCTTTGTTGGTATTTTGACAGCTGGTGGGGTTGATTGTCAAAATACAACAGCCTCAGTAGGAGATCTGACCATCCGTGCCTTTGAGGAATCAGTCTTTATTCAGCACCCCTGGACTATACACACATTTCAGAGTAATGCAAGGCAAACGTTTCCACCTGCACTTCTAGAAAATGTAAACCAACATTGCTATTTTCATAGGTTACAGCTTCTGGCAACACCATGCAATCACTATGATTGTCACAGCAGTCATGTGATCAGGAACGGGACCCACAGGCTAACTATCGTTAGTGGGGACCAAGAACTTGTCTTTGACAGCTCTGCCTCTGATAGGAATGCGCAGTGAGCGTGCTCTCAGCACAGGAACATCAGCCACCCAGTGATGTATATGTGCGAAGTGTGGGCAGTAAAGCCCACCCTTTCTTTCTGCTGCATGTGTTATGAGGGCAGCAACAGGATAAAGGACAAGTTCAACGTAAAAACATATACATACATACATATATACACACACACACACACACACATTTTATAAATGTACGTTTTTGCAGGTAAAAACAATGTGCATTTATTTGTTTCTGGAGCCTGCAGAGCATTGCAACTGCAATCTGTGGATCACGGGTGCATTTTCATGCTCCTACACATACTTCCCCCTAGCTTTCTTGCCCATACCCTGTACAGCCATTTAGAAAGCTGAAGGGAGTGTAAATGAACTAAGAGCACTCATTAGTGCCCCCGTAGTCCACTGAACTACAAGCCACCTGCCCCAGTGGAAGACGGGACTTTATTCATTCACAGATATTGGAACGAATGACGCGACTGTGTGGGAGGAGCAAACGCAGTTGTGTCAATTTTAAAATGTGATAGCAGCTGCAGGGGGAGAAGATCCCCCACCCACTGTCATTGGGGGTGCTGCATAGTAAGAGGTTACATCCTAAATACGCCTTTAACCAGGGAAACATTCTCAAGTTCAGTATTTTGTTCATATTTGTGCCCATTTTTCACCAGCTACTGGCTCCAACGCAGCTTTTCAGAATTTCCTGTCGGGGGAACATGCCCATTGTGTAACATGTCATAAGGACAGTGCAGTCTCCTGCAGCTGTACATCAATTAGACCCCTTTAACATTGAGGCGCTTTACAGGCGCTATTGATCTAAAAACTGCACCTGCAAAGCGCCTCAAAAATGCACCCCAATATGAAAGCCCTGAGTGCTCCTGCTCATTGAAAACAATGGGCAGCGCTTTCGAAGTGGCTGCACACCACCTCGGAAGCACGGAACTTTTGACCCCTCTTTAACCCCTTGTGGGGGGGGGGGGGTGAAATAAAAGTGCCGCGCTTCCAACTGCATAGCGGTGCCATAGTCCTGCTATAGCAGCGGTAAATTGCAGTTGAAACTAGCAGCAGTTTACCAATACCGCCCCAGTGTGAAAGTAGCCTTAGCTTTGAAGAGGGAGGAAGCAGGAGCCAGAGAGGCTTGCTGTTCTAGGCGGTGTGTTCTATATTGACGCACACAGCGTAGTCCCAGCCAGAAGCGTATATGCAAGATGGCTCCATAGAACCCTGCAAGGGAAAGGAGCCACCCTGAAAGTGGTGCTAGTGCTGAGGGGACCATTTGAAGGGTCCTTTTCACACGGGTGTTCCGATCAGGTCCGCCTGTCCGTTTTCAGGCAGACCTGATCGGACGCTCTATTCAACCTTACGGAGCAACGGATGTCAATGGTGACATGTCTGCTGACATCTGCTGATATACGATCCTGCCCATGAAATCCAGACTGATAGAAACCCTATTTTCCATCCAACTGAAGTTTCGGATCAGATGAAAAAGGACAGGTGGATCCATATTCATCCGATCTCAATTAAAGGACAGTAGGACTCTGACAGGTCCATCTTCTGTCATCCGCCTGCTCAGCGGGTATCAGCAGATTGATCCCTACTGAGCAAAGCGGAGTCCATACACAGACAAGCCCGTGTGAAAGGACCCGAAGGAGGAAAGAACGTTTAGCCCCCATTCATACCTGTGCCACTTGTCAGGCGATTAAGAAAGGTCCAAAATGCATGGCAAATCACACTATATTGTCGTCAACGGAAATGTTAAAATAGGTACAACGCCAACTTTGCTGTGCTGCCAATTTGAAAAAAGGTCACTATACATTTTTTTGCGATTTCAGATGCGACTTGCATAGCCATCTGTGCATGAAGTCGCACAGATGTCAGCAAGTCGCACTGACCTGCGTCTTTGAAATTGTGCGATTTCAAGTGGAGTCGCATGATTTCAAAGTCAGATTAGGTGTGAATGGGGGCTTATTCATCAAGAGCCCGCATGTGTTGTAAACCTATCTTAGCAGATAAAATTTGAAAAAAAAAAAAAAAAAAAGGGAGAAGTGAGGCTTTCATAGCACCTTAAAAATCCATGCATGACTGGCATGCAACAGAAGGATGCAATGCAAATCCCCACAAACGTCACAAACAGGACCTCAAGTTAATAAATCCTAATTGAGAATGAAGCTGCTGCATGCTCACAAAACATTTCCATGCACACCAGTCCTAAGTTACTAAAATGTCTGAATTTGGAACTGGATTCCTCCACACACTCACAGAACAATCATTCTGAGATGCCTGCATGTCTCAATATGAACGTCACATAATGAAGACCATGTAAGCTACACATTTAGTGCTGTTTTACAAGATATTTTATGTTTTTATCCCCATACCTCCCTTTATAATTTAGTTCTTTAGAAATCCGATTAGCGATCGCTGCTGCAACATTCATACTATTGCTGTACGGCTCTACATATTTCTACCAACACAGACAGTTCTCCACATCCCACCTGTGTTGTCCTCACAGCCCAAATCAATGCGCTTCCACGTTGCTTCACACCGATTCTATAGATCACCTATTAGTGGAAACAAATGCCTCACTTTATAGCACACTTCAATTCAATGCACCACTTGCTATTGTTGGTGCTCGTGCATTGTGTGTTTCCCCCTTATTCCTTTGCTTTGAAAAGTGAGTGTCCAGCCTCCTGAGCAGCCATTTCACTTCCCGATCTGTCTATTTGCATCCCTACCACTTTCAATGCTCTTGCGATGATGATAGTGCGTGCGTCCCAATGCCGTCCCAGCACTCCTGCAGCACAAACCGCTGCAAGCACACCACTTTCCTATCCTTCTGCTCTACACCAATCCTCTCCATTCCAACACTAAACACTCCTCTGTACAGAACTTCTTCAGCTTACTATCCCCTATATACACAAATCTGGAAACATTCTTATACAGAGACAACTGGCTGGATTTACTAATCACAATCTTTTTATACTGGTCCCAGTAATCTGACTCCCAAACCAGCTCAGTGGACGTTTCGATCTTCTTAACTACCCTAAAGGTGAAAAGCGTTTGATAGTTCTAATCTTAAGATTATTGCTCGCTATTTGCCAAATAACTACCGGTATGTATAAATGTTACCTAATAAAAAGCCCATTTCAACAATATATACACCAGAACAGAATAATGCGATGGAGGTAGAGAAACATAACTAGCCAATACTTTAGCATCAGCAACACCTAAGAGGTTAATGGACAACATGGGACTTCTAATAGAGTTACATGTACATTATATGCCCCAAAATCTTAGGCTACCTGAGGCCCCTTTCACACGGGCTGTCCAATCAGGTCTCCCTGTCAGTTTTTTCAGGAGGACCTTATTGGACCCTGCTTTGTCCTCTATGGAGCGGCCGATGTCAGCGGATCCACAGCCATCCGATCCGCCAAAAACAGACAGATGGTGGTCCCATTTTCCATCCATCCGGCGGATCAAATGAAAAAAGGACAGACAGTCTGTTTCCATCCGAGTGCCCCATAGAGGAGAGCAGGACTGTGTCTGCTCTGCATAGCAGTGTGGACAAGGACCTGTCACCCGCCTGCTCAGTGGAGATCAGCAGAGAGATCCCCTGCTGAGCAAGCGAATTGTACCTGTCTAAAGGGGCCTTAGTGCCGCTTCACACCAGCGCGATGCGGGAACCAGTTCACACTGCCCTATGTGAACCAATGCGGGTGTCAATAGAAAATTAATGACATCCCCAGATCGGTTCGCATATCGCATTGAGAACTATGAATTTGACAAGAAGTACGATTCTGGTGCGGACAAAAAAAAAGGGTCCTGCACCATATTGGTCCGAAAGCAATGCAGTGCGGTGCGAATCACATGCGATGTCTGACATTGAGACAGAATGAATACAAACATAAAGGTGCACACCGCTCAGGCCAGGGGATGTGGTGGACAGCTGACAGCTGCTCACCCCGGTATGCCTCACCATCGCTACAGTGTGATCCGACACTAAAGCAGACAATTACAAACTTAAAAACACACATAACCGTCCTATGTATACTTATACTATAAATATATTTGATCATATACACACACAAAGGCATAGATAGATCTAGATCTCTCACTCCTACATGGATCAAAAGGAAACCTTTGTACAAAGTACTTTACGGTGTGAAGCCTATTACATGGGCTGAATGTTGGGTGACATTCCGTCCATGTATGTCGGCCTGCCCGACAGAAGTTCGGCCGGCTTCTGTGGGACGTGCTGGAAAACCATTAGCCGACCGGCTCCCAACCAGCGCTCTCAGCCAATGAGAGCATTTATTGGAGTGTTCTGGCGGGGCGGGGGGTGGGGTGTTTCCCCCTATCAGAACACAATAGCTCAGCAGGGGGGTGATTGCTGTACCAACATCAGATTGTTAGTACAGCGGCCCCGGCTGGAACTGTCAGGTTTGTTCAGCCCAGCATAAAAGAAAAAAAAAAAAAAAAAACTAGTGGCGTGTACCAGGCTTTGGTGTTGTTTATCTCCAAATGCAACCACACATAATCCTTGCAAATTATGCAGTTATACAAATCATATACACATGTTCCCCATCCAGGTCAAATCAAACTATGTAAGGCTACATGTAAGCTAACTTGTCTAACCCGGCACAAAACATGCTAGTCATACAGTACAATAAAATGATGAGGTCTTCTGCTGCTCTTCCAATCAAACATATATACACTTTCCATTGTTAAATGGGGCTCCCTCATCAAGCACATTCAACCATCTACAATGCACTTTAGTTTACATTTGGACATGAACAATTGCAGAGCTAGTGTGCAACATGTATTAACATTGGATAAACACAACTAGACAAAATTGAGATATTTACACACGCACACCAACTAGTCCTATCAAACTTCAAACTACACAAAGCGCCTTACATGTACTCTTTTGTAATACTATAAAGTAATTTTTTTTCCAGATGATTCCCTAAGCACGCTGTATGATTTTATAATAAAGTGGACCTTGCATAAAAATACAAAGTTCACTTATGTTGCAGCCCCTCCATACCAATGGAAAAAAAAACGCTCCGGGAAAGCATTAACCGCTTGCAGACCAGGCCTTTTCTGGACCTTTTTCCTTACTAGTCTTAGACCACTTTCACACTGAAAGATACATATTTGGGGGGGGGGGGGGACGACACCCTACCAAATGCATGGTGCTGCTTGTAAGACCAATAGACAAAAAAATGAATATTACAGCGCACACGATACTTACCCCTGCCAGGCTGTTTAAATGCATCTAAACGTATATAGCAAAAATACGGGGTTTGGTCACACTGAAAGACCATGAAGTGCTTATGAGGTATTTTGCAGCAGTCAGTGGGCTTAAGCACTTTATGACCATTCAGTGTGACCAAACCCTTGTATTCTTGCTATATACATTTAGATGCCATTAAACAGCCTGGCAGAAGTACTGTGTGTGCGCTGTAATATGCAATTTTTTTTTCACTTTCACACTGAGGCGCCGGTAAAACAGCGCTAAAGCACCGTCGTTTTGGCTGTGCTTTAGCTGCGTTTTTTTGCGCTAGTTTACGGGCACTAGCGGGTCACTATTTTGGGTAGAAAACAAAAAAGCTTGATTTTGTGGCACTTCTGAAGCAATGCCTAATCATTGCAAACCCACCCCAAAGATGCTGCTTGCAGGACTTTTCGTAACACCCCGCAAGCGCACCGCCCGGGTGTGAAAAAAAACCATTGCAATGAATGGGAGGCAGTTTTCAGAGGCCATTTCTAGCGCTAAAGCGCCTGAAAACTGCCTCAGCGTGAAAGGGGCGCGTGTGTGTCATGAAGACGGTCCGACAAATTACCGTAGATTTACATATATCGTTCTTATGTTCCCAAACCAGTGTGACTTACCAGTATTT
>BLSH010123456.1:1295597-1387636 GCA_018402905.1 Glandirana rugosa | reverse complement strand
GGGGAGAGAGAGAGGGGGTAGAGGAAGAGGGGGATAGAGAGAGGAGTGAGAGGGGGAGAGAGAGAGAGGGTGGGAGATGGGGGTGAGAGGGGTGAAGGAGAGGGGGGATAGAATGGAAGGGAGGAGAGAAGAGGAGAGAGAGGGATAGAGAGAGGAGTTGGAGGGATAGGGGGAAGAGAGAGAAGGAAAGGAGAGGGAGGAAGAGAGAGATGGGGGATAAAGAAGGGGGAGAAAGAGGGGGGAGAGAGAGAGAGGGATGGAGGAGGGGGAGAAAGAGGGTGGAGAGAGAGAGGGATGGAGAAGGGGAAGAAAGAGGGGGGAGAGACAGAGGGAGATGGAGGAAGGTGGGAAGGAGAGAGAAGTAAATGGGGGGGGGGGGGTGGAAGATGGGGGATAGAGAGAAAGGGGCGGAAATGTTCTATGTGTGATTCGGGATAACCTGTGATGTCTCCGGGTGTCGGTCCGGGGACCGGTCACATGGAAGAGGAGTTGTTTGCATTCAGGGGCAGGGCGGTGGACAGAGCGGTCATGTAAGTGTGCAATAAAACGTATCCTTCCTGTCACTGGACTCAACTCGATCCCCGAGTTCTTTAGACTGCCATCACTGCTGGCAGTGACATGTGCAGGGCGGTGTTTCATCTACCAGTTAACCCGGCATCCTGCAGCTCATTGGTCAGCCAATGAGATCTCACCATCCTTGTAGCCTCCTCAAATGGCGACAGGACAGTGCATGCATCCTTGATCAGTAGCCACTGACCTGGTGAAAAGAAGCCAAGCTCCCCTGAGCCTGTCCTGGTGCCATGCTCACAGAGGTACTCATTGATGGCCCTCTGCTGTGCGTGCAGCCGCTGCAGCATTGCCAATGTTGAATTCCACCTGGTGGGCATGTCACAAATGAGGCGGTTGGTGGGCAGGTTGAATTCCTGCTGAATGTCAGCCAGCCGGGCACTGGCATTGTATGAATGCCGGAAATTACCACAGACTTTTCTGGCCTGCCTCAGGATATCTGGTAAGCCTGGGTACCTGGTCAAGAAACGCTGCACCACCAAATTCAAGACGTGTGCCAAGAATTGAACATGTGTCAATTGTCCCTGTCGGAGGGCAGAGAGAAGGTTGGTGCCATTGTCACATACAACCATTCCTGGCTCAAGCTGCTGTGGCGTCAGCCACCTCTGAGTCTGCCCCCCGCAGAGCTGACAGAATCTCTGCCCCAGTGTGGCTCCTGTCCCCAAGACAGACTAACTCAAGCACCGCATGACATCTTTTGGCCTTACTGTTTGCGTAGCCCCTTGAACGCGTAGGGAGCACTGCAGGTTCAGAGGACAATTCTGCAGAAGAGTCCACAGAGGTAGAAGAAGCGGAGGGGGTGAAGGAGTCGGATGTGGCAAAATCACCACCAGCTTTTTTGGAGGCGTGGTGGCGGACCTAGCTCCAACACTGAACCCTGTCCTGCATCCTTCCCAGCTGCCAGCAGAGTTACCCAGTGTGCTGTGAAGGAAAGGTAATGTCCCTGACCGTGCCTGCTGGACCATGAGTCATCGGTAGTATGAACCCTGCTGCTGACCACCCTGTCCAACGAGGCCAAAACTTTGCCTTCAACATGACAGTAGAGAGCTGGAATGGCCTTACGTGAAAAGAAATTTCTTTTGGGAACTTGCCACTGTGGGACAGCACATTCCACAAATTCACGAAAGGGGGCAGAGTCTACCAGCTGAAAAGGCAGCAGTTGGAGTGCTAGCAATTTGGCCAAGCTAACATCAAGACGCTGAGCATGTGGATGGCTGGGACAGTATTTTTTTTTTGGTTCAGCAACTGGGATAGGGATATTTGCCTGCTGAATTCACATGGTGGTGTACTGCTAGCAGATTGGCTGCAAGTACTTGTGTACGCATTGCTAGACCTTCATTCCTCTCAGTGCAGGTTTTGGAGAGCACTGGAGGTATAGAAGGGGTTGAGATCCCAGATGAGGAGCAAGGAGAAGTCCGCCTTGTTTTCTGGTGTGGGTTTTTCAGGTGCTGTTGCCAAAGGACTGCATGGCTGTTCGTCATATGTCTTGGCAAGACAGTAATGCTCAAGCGGCTGGAGTTCTGGCTGCTCTTGACCTGCTTCAGACATAGATTGCAAATGGCAACGGTGCGATCTACTGCACATGTGTTGAAAAATGCCCACACCAAAGAACTTTTGAAAGTCAGTGGGGAGCCAGCAGCGCCCTGCATCTATGGAGCTCTGTGGCCTGATGCAATTGGGTAGCTGCCCTTAAGCTGGCCCCTGGAGGACATCCTGCCTCATTGGAGTTGTGCCTCCTCCTCCTCACTTTCCTCCTCTCTTCTCTCGGGCACCCAAGTACAGTCCGTGTCCTCATTATCCCTTCCCTCTTCGTCACTGGAGCAAACTTGGCAGTATGCTGCAGCTGGGGGAGCATGACTGCTAGTTTCTTGTCCTTCTGCGGCACCCCCTGTCTCTAGGCTCATGCTACTCCCTTCCTCAATCTGGGAACCAACATCGGAGCCTTCAAATTGCTGCGCATCCTCCATCAGCATGTGACCGACACTATGATCGAATAATTTTGGTGACCCCTCCATGCGTGATGATGGGGCTACAGAAGGAGTAACTGTGGACAAGGATCCGGTTGAATAGGCCGCTTTGCCAGCTGCGTTGGAAGGCAAACTTGTATGAGCCTGGGTGACAGAGGATGAGGAGGATGAGGACAGCTTAGATATCCACTCCACCAACTCTACTGCATGTTGTGGCTGAATAGCACGGACAACAGCAGAAAAAAAGGACAAGCGTGACCTGCCTGCAGAGGATGCACCATGTCTGCCACCACCACTTTTTACTGAAGACACAGAGGCTGCTTTCCCTCTTTTAGTGACCTGGGAGCTTCTGCCCCTCTTTTGTGTGTACACCCCCGAGTGTGCACTCAATACGCTGTGTGTGTATATATATATATATATATATATATACTAGACTGTATGAATTTTAAGACACCACGTCAAGTAGTGTACTATATACCATACACCCTCGAATATATATATACTAGATTGTATATATTTTAATACACCACGTCAAGTCTACTATATACCGTATATACACCCCTGAATGCACTGATATATAGTGTAAATTCAATACACTGTGTGTGTATATATATATATATATATATATATATATATATATACTAGCCTGTATATATTTTAATACACCATGTCAAGTGTACTATATACCGTACACCCCTGAATGCACTGATATATACACTCAATACGCTGTATATATATATAGAGAGAGAGAGAGAGAAAAAAGTAGCAAAAGGATTGCTGCACAAGAAAATTTATTAAGTAAAAAAGCTTACATCAGTCCATCAGGTAACACAAACAGTTTCAGGCTAATACAGCTCAAGCCCTTCTTCAGCTTACACGCCCTTCTATCGTGTAAGCTGAAGAAGGGCGTGAGCTGTATTAGCCCGAAACTGTTTGTGTTACATGATGGACTGGTGTAAGCTTTTATACTTAATACATTTTCTTGTACAGCAATCCTTTTGCTACTTTTTTCTATATAAGACCTTTGGTAGGGTCTGATGGCTAGCACAGTTTTCTTTCAGCTGTGTGCACCTCACCCTCCAGGCTACATTTTATATATATATATATATATTATATATATACTAGACCGTATATATTTTAATACACCATGTCACGTGTACTATATACCGTACGCACGTATGGCGGCTATGGGGCGAACCGGCGGCGTGCGCTCGTGCCCACCGCACGCTCCCTGAGCTGGGCCGCTGGTCGGGCGGGCTCGATGTCCGCCAGCGACTCGTGATGCCCTGTGACAGAGCCAGAATGGGGAACCGCTGATGTAAACACAGCGGTTTCCCGTTTTGACAGACGGCATGTCAGAGATCTACTGATCCCTGTACTCGGGATCAGTTAGATCTCTGGTGCCTCTGCCAGCCCAGCCCAGCCCCATCACAGTTAGAACATGCTTAGGGAACACAGTTAACCCCTTCACTGCCCCCTGTAGGTTAACCCCTTCACTGCCAATGACATTTATACAGTAATCAGTGGATATTTAAATTTCTGATTGCTGTATAAATGTCATTGGTCCCAAAAAAGTGTCAAAAATGTCTGGCATGTCTGCTGCAATATCGCAGTCCCGATAAAAATCGCAGATCGCCGCCATTACTAGTAAAAAAAAAATTGTAAAACGGCAGAAATTGATTCTCATGGTTTGTAAACGCGGCAACTTTTGCGCAAACCAATCAATAAACGCCAATTGCGATTTTTTTTTTTTAACACAAATATAAGAATATAAATCTGCCAAAACCGATGAATGCTTTTTTTTTTTTTGCAAAATTGTTGCTCTTTTTTTGTTTATAGCGGTGATCAGAAATGACGCAGAGGTGATAAAATACCACCAAAAGAAAGCTCTATCTGTGGGAAAAAAAGGGCGCAAATTTTGTTTGGGTACAACGTCGCACGACCACGCAATTGTCAGTTAAAGCGACGCAGTGCTGAATCGCAAAAAGTGCTCTGGTCCTAACATGGGAAATCCTTCCGGGGCTGAAGTGGATATAGTTTACACTCAATACGCTGTGTGTGTATATATATATATATATATATATATATATATACAGTATCTCATAAAAGTGAGTACACCCCTCACATTTTTGTAAATATTTTATTCTATCTTTTCATGTGACAACACTGAAGAAATTACACTTTGCTACAATGTAAAGTAGTGAGTGTACAGCTTGTATAACAGTGTAAATTTGCTGTCCCCTCAAAATAACTCAACACACAGCCTTTAACCACTTGCTGTCCGCCCACTGTCAAATGACGGCGGAGCGGTACGGCTCTCGTTCTGGGACGACATCATATGACGTTGCCCCTTTAAGCCGGGATTGCGCACGCATCCCGGCTCTGTCGGTGGCGGCATGTCCCCGGGATACACCGCGTCACCGATGGGGATGAACAGCCATTGGTCATGGCTGTTTACCATATGATACTGGTGTGGTACTTCCCCCATTTGCACGGCGCGTGACCGGGAGCGCGCTGCACATGCAGGGAACACTGCCTGTCACCGACACTGGTATCAGCCGCCGGCCGGCGGCTGTTACCTTGTGATCGGCTGTGATCTACACATGTAATGTAAACAGAGTGGTAACTCACTGTTACCAGCTCTTCTCTCCTTACACAATTTCCAGTGTGAGGAGATAAGAGCTAGGATCAGTGAGTTACTGATCTGTGTAAAACACCAACACACCTCTCACATCACCCCTGCCCCCTCTCCCAATGCATCTGTCACCCAACAGTGCCCCCATAAAGTGCACCTGTCATCATAAATTGCACCTATCACCCGTCACCCATCAGTGATCGTGGCATATCACCCGTCACCCCTCAGTGACTGTGGCATGTCAACCGTCACCCATCAGTGACCATGGCAGGTAACCCATCACCCATCAGTGACCGTGGCGTGTCACCCATCAGTGACCGTGGCCTGTGACCCGTCACCCATCAGTGACCGTGGCCTGTCACACGTCACTCATCACTGACCATGGTGTGTCACCCATCAGTGACTGTGGGGTGTCACCCGTCACCTATCAGTGACCGTGGCGTGTCACCCATCACTGACCGTGGCCTATCATCCATCACCCATCACTGACTGTGGCGTGTCATCTGTCACCCATCAGCGACCATGGCGTGTCACCCATCAGTGACCGTGGCGTGTCACCTGTCACCCATCAGTGACCATGGCGTGTCACCTGTCACCCATCAGTGACCGTGGCGTGTCACCCATCACACATCAGTGATCGTAGCCTGTCACTCATCACTGACCATGGCATGTCACCCATCACTGACCTTGGCCTGTCACCCATCAGTGACCACTGCCAGTCACCCATGGCCTGTCACCCGTCACCCATCAGTGACCACCGCCAGTCACCCATCACCCTTCAGTGACCGTGACCAGTCACCCATAAGTGGCCACCACCAGACACCAGTCACCCATCAGTGACCACCGCCAGTCACCCATCAGTGACCACTGCCATCACCCGTCACCCATCAGTGACCACCGCCAGTCACCCGTCACCCATCAGTGACCACCGCCAGACACCCGTCACCCATCAGTGACCACCGCCAGACACCCATCACCCATCAGTGACCACCGTCGGACACCATCACCCATCAGTGACCACTGCCAGACACCCGTCACCCATCAGTGACCACCGCCAGACACCCGGCACCCATCAGTGACCACCGCCAGACACCTGGCACCCATCAGTGACCAACGCCAGACACCCAGCACCCATCAGTGACCACCGCCAGTCACCCATCCAGTTATCATTGGAGTTTGTTATAGACCTCCCAGTGTTAAAGAGGAAGTGGAGACTCTGCTCCTTGCACAGATGGAAAGAGCTGCAAGGGCTGGGACAGTAATAATAATGGGGGATTTTAACTACCGACAGCTAAAGGGCAAAAATTTATAAACCTATTACAGGACAATTTTATGATCCAGTTTATTGAGGCCCCAACTAGGAATGATGCTTTGCTGGACCTGGTAATCTCAAACCATGCAGAGCTTATTACCTATATTCATATAAAAGAACATCTGGGTAACAGTGACCATAACATGATTTCATTTAACCACTTCAATACTATGCACTTAGAACACTTTCCTACCAGACCAATTTTCAGTTTTCAGTGCTGTTGCACTTTGAATGACAATTGCGCGGTCGTGCGACGCTGTACCCAAACAGGTTTTTTTATCATTTTGTTCCCACAAATAGAGATTTCTTTTGGTGGTATTTGATCACCCCTGCGGTTTTTATTTTTTGCGCTACAAATAAAAAAAGACCGAAAATTTTGAAAAAAAAAAAAATTCTCTATTTTTGTCACAAAACTTTGTAAATAAGTAAATTTTCTCCATCACTGGTGGGCACTGATGAGGCTACACTGACAGGCACTGATGTGGCAGTACTGATTGGCACTGATGAGGTGGCACTGATGATGAGGCACTTATATGCAGCAATGATGAGCACTGTTAGGCATCACTGATAAGCAGCACTGACGGGTACTGATAGGTGGCACTGATATACAGCACTGACGGGCACTGATATGCAGCACTGATGGACACTGCTAAGCGGCACTCATAGACAGCACTGATGGGCACTCATAGACAGCACTGGGCACTGATAGGTGGCACTGATGGGCACTGATAGGTGGGCACTGGTAGGTGGCAATGGTGAGCACTGATATGTGGCACTAGTATGCATTGATGGGGCACTGGTAAGCACTGATAGGGGCACTGGTGGGCATATATACTGATAGGTGCTCATTCCCTGGTGGTCTAGGGTGGTCTCTGAAGGTGGCACTGAGTGCCATCCACATTGGGCACTATGTCTCTTACCTGGTGGTCTAGGGGGGTCTCCCTGGTGGTCCAGATCGGCTCCCTGGTGGTCCCTGGTCGGCTCCCTGGTGGTCCTGGGTGGGCACATCCCTGGTGGTCTCTGGGTAGGCTCCCTGGTGGTCTAGGGTGGTGATCCGAGGGAAGGCTGTGCTGATAAATCATCAGCACAAACCCTCCCTGTCAGAAGAGCAGCCGATCGGCTCTCCACTCCTCAGGTCTGCAGACCTGAGTACAGGAAAGCCGATAAACGGCTTATTGGTCACGGCTGATCACATGGTAAAGTGCTTCGGATGGAAGCATTTTACCGAGATCGGTATTGCGGGGGGTCAGACTGACCTCCCACACCACCGATCGCCGCGATGCGCACCCCCCCAGGCGCTCGGCGGCTTGTTATCCTGAGGACATCATATGACGTCCAGTCAGGATAACTAAGCCACTTCCCGGCCGTCATTTTGCATACGGCGGTCGGGAAGTGGTTAATGTAAGCTGCAAGCAACAAACACATATGGGAAAGATAAAAACACTTAATTTTAAGAGAGCAAATTTTACAAAGATGAGGGCTGCTGGGAGTTAGACTGGGAGGGAATATTGGCATCGATGAACACAGAACAGAAATGGGAATTTTTCAAAAAATCTGTATGCGAACTCACTGCAAAGTATATTCCCATGGGCAATAAATTTAAAAGGCTAAAAAGAAAACCTATGTGGCTCACGGCCAAAGTTAAAAAAGTTATAAATGATAAGAAAAGAGCATTTAAAAAATATAAAAATGAGGGAACACTATCATCTTTTAAATGTTACAAAGAATATAACAGAATATGTAAAAAGGAAATCAAGGATGAAAAAATTCACAACGAATGACAGATTGCAAAAGATAGTAAGACAAACCCCCAAAAAATCTTCAAATATATTAATAGTAAAAAGGTCAGGTCTGAGCATGTAGGCCCTTTACAAAATAATATAGAGTGCGTGACTGGGGACAAAGAGAAGGCAAACTTATAAAATACTTTCTTCAGCTCTGTGTATGCAAAGAAGCATGGGGGAGCTCATGTCCACATCGGGGGTGGTAGTGACACAGCCCCAAATGATCCACAATGGCTCAAAAGTGAAATGATCCAGAAGTATTTAGACAAAATAAAGGTAGATAAAGCACCTGGACCAGATGGCATCCATCCACGGATCCTAAAGGAATTGAGCTCTGTCATTTCAAAGCCATTGTATCTCATTTTTAGGGACTCCTTAATGACTGGAATAGTACCACTGGATTGGCGTAGGGCCAATGTGGTGCCCATATTTAAAAAGGGATCAAAGTCTTTACCAAGTAACTATAGACCTGTTAGTTTAACTTCTATAGCTGGGAAGATACTGGAGAGTTTAATAAAAGACCACATAGATGAGTTATTGTTGGATAAAAATATTTTAAGTAACAAACAGCATGGATTCATGAAAGACAGAAGTTGTCACACAAACCTGATTTCTTTTTATGAGGAGGTAAGTAAAACCTTGGACAGAGGGGTGGCTGTGGACGTGGTATACTTGGATTTTGGGAAAGCATTTGACACCGTTCCCCACACACGGCTAATGTGTAAGGTAAAGTCTACAGGCTTGGAAAGATCCGTTTGTAAATGGATAGAAAACTGGCTAAAAGACCGAATTCAGAGAGATTCTTATTCTGAATGGTCTAAGGTTATCAGCGGTGTACCCCAAGGTTCAGTGTTGGGACCCTTACTTTTCAATATATTTATAAATGATATAGGGTCTCGGATTAAAAGTACAATTTCAGTGTTTGCAGATGACACCAAGCTATGCAGTGGAATAACATCCTTGCAGGATGTCTCCAACTTATAAGCAGACCTCAATGCACTGTCTAATTGGGAGACTGTGTGGCAAATGAGGTTTAATGTTGATAAATGTAAAGTTATGCACTTGGGGGCTAAGAATATGCATGCATCGTACATACTAGGGGGAGTACAACTGGGGGAATCCATAGTGGAGAATGATCTGGGGGTTTTGGTAGATCATAAGCTTAATAATGGCATGCAATGCCAAGCTGCGGTTTCCAAAGCAAACAAAATCCTTTCTTGTATTAAGAGAGGTATGGACTCCAGAGATAGAGACATTATTTTGCCCCTGTACAAATCATTAGTAAGACCTCATCTGGAATATGCAGTTCAGTTTTGGGCACCAGTTCTCAAAAAGGATATCGGGGAACTGGAGAAAGTGCAGAGAAGGGCAACCAAACTAATAAGAGGCATGGAGGAGCTCAGCTATGAGGAAAGATTAGAGGATCTGAATTTATTCTCTCTTGAGAAGAGGAGATTGAGGGGGGATATGATCAACCTGTACAAATATATAAGTGGTCCATATAGTGAACTGGGTGTTGAGTTATTTACTTGAAGGTCATCACAAAGGACAAGGGGGCACTCTTTACGTCTAGAGGAAAAAAGATTTCATCTACAAATACGGAAAGGTTTCTTCACAGTAAGAGCTGTGAAAATGTGGAATAGACTCCCTCCAGAGGTGGTTTTGGCCAGCACGGTTGATTGCTTTAAAAACGGCCTGGATTCTTTCCTTAATGTAAATAATATAACTGGGTACTGACATTTTTAGGTAAAGTTGATCCAGGGTGAATCCGATTGCCTCTCGGGGAATCAGGAAGGAATTTTTTCCCCTGTTATAGCAAATTGGATCATGCTTTGCTGGGATTTTTTGCCTTCCTCTGGATCAACCGTGGGTGAAGGATTATATATGGGATTATTTGTTAATATATATATATAAATGTTTTTTTTGTTTTTTTTTTTGGTTGAACTAGATGGACTTGTTTCTTTTTTCAACCAGACTTACTATGTAACTATGTAACCACCACCAGTCACCCATCACCCATCAGTGACCACCACCAGACACCCATCACCCATCAGTGACCACCGCCAGGCACCCGTCACCCATCAGTGACCACCACCAGTCACCCATCAGTGACCACCGCCAGTCACCCATCACCTATCAGTGAGCACCGCCAGTCACCCCTCACCCATCAGTGACCACTGCCAGTCACCCATCAGTGACCACCGCCAGTCACCCATCACCCATCAGTGACCACCGCCAGACACCCATCAGTGACCACCGCCAGACACCCGTCACCCATCAGTGACCATCGCCAATCACCTGTCAGAGACCATCACTAATCACCTATCAGTAAACATCACCTGTAAAAGTCTCACACATTTGGTATTGCCATACTCAGGGGGAGTAGTAGAATGTATTTTGGGGTGTTATTTTTGCTAGGTACATGTTATGTGTTGGAAATATATAAATGGACAACTTTGTGGAAAAAAAATGCGTTTTCATTTTTTTCCCATATTTTCCAAAAACTCCATTGTCCTGGTGCTCCAGGGCCTTCAAAAATGTGATAGGTAGGTGGTTGAGAAATGAGATGTGTAATTTATGCTCGTAGAACGCCTGAAGGTGCTACTTCAATGTTGGTGCTTTGTATGTGGCCAGGCTGTGTAAAAGTCTTACACATGTGGTATTGCCATACTCAGGGAGAGTAGTAGAATGTATTTTGGGGTGTCATTTTTGCTAGGAACATGCTATGTGTTGGAAATATCATATAAATCGACAACTTTGTGTAAAAATAAAAGCGTTTTAATTTTTTTTCCACATTTTACAAAAACTACTGGAAAAAAATCACATGTTCAAAAGACTCATTATGCCTCATAGATTATACGTTGGGGTGTTTGCTTTCCAAAATGGGGTCATTTTGTGGGCAATTCCATTGTCCTGGTGTTCCAGGACCTTCAAAATTGTAATAGGTAGGTGGTTGAGAAATGAGATGTGTAATTTATGCTCGTAGAACGCCTGAAGGTGCTAGTTCAATGTTGGGCCTCTGCATGTGGCCAGGCTGTGTAAACGTCTTACACATGTGGTATTGCCATACTCAGGGAGAGTAGTAGAATGTATTTTGGGGAGTCATTTTTGCTATGTACATGCTATGTGTTGGAAATATCATATAAATGGACAACTTTGTGTAAAAAAATGCGTTTTCATTTTTTTCCCACATATTCCAAAAACTACTGGAAAAAAATGACATGTTCAAAAGACTCATTATGCATCATAGATTATATGTTGGGGTGTTTGCTTTGCAAAATGGGGTCGTTTTGCGGGCAATTCCATTGTCCTATTGCTCCAGGACCTTCAAAAGTGTAATAGGTGGTTGAGAAATGAGATGTGTAATTTATGCTCGTAGAACGCCTGAAGGTGCTACTTCAATGCTGGGCCTCTGTATGTGGCCAGGCTGTGTAAAAGTCTTACACATGTGGTATCGCCATACTCACGGGGTGTAGTAGAATGTATTTTGGGCTGTCATTTTTTGCTACATACATGCTATGTGTTGGAAATATCATATAAATGGACAACTTTGTGGAAAAAAAATGCGTTTTAATTTTTTTCCCCACATTTTCCAAAAACTCCATTGTTCTGGTGCTCCAGGGCCTTCAAAAATGTGATAGGTCGTCATGACATTAGGTATGTAATTTATGTCCCTAGAATACCTGATGGCGCTCCCTGCATGTTGAGCCTCTGTATGTGCCCAGGCTGTGAAAAAGTCTCAGACATGTGATATCGCCATAGGAGGAGTAGCAGAATGTGTTTTGGGGTGTAATTTGTGGTATGCATATGCTGGGTGTGAGGAATTACCTGTTAATATATGACAATTTTGTGGGAAAAAAAAGAAAAAAAAATCTTCATTTTGCAAAGAATTGTGTGAAAAAATTACAACTTCAGAAAATTCACCATGCCTCTTACTAAAAACCTTGCACTGTCTACTTTCCAAAAAGGGGTCATTTGGGGGGTATTTGTACTTTCCTGGCTTGTTAGGGTGTCAAGAAATGAGATAGGCTGTCAGTATATCAGGTGTTATCAATTTTCAATGATTGGCACCATAGCTTGTAGACTCTATAACTTACACAAGGACCAAATAATATACACTTATTTGGGTTATTTTTACCAAAGATATGTAGCAGTATACATTTTGGCCAAAATTTATGAAGAGAAATTACTACCGGTAATTTGCTAAATTTTATGACAGAAACAAAGAAACTGCATTTTTTTGCAAAATTTTCAAACTTTTTTTTATATATAGCACAAAAAATAAATAACCCACTAGTGATTAAATACCACCAAAAGAAAGCTCTATTTGTGTGAAAAAAAGGACACAAATTTCATATGGGTACAGTGTTGCATGACTGAGTAATTGTCATTCAAAGAGTGATAGCACTGAAAGCTGAAAAACAGCCTGGACAGGAAGGGGGTTTTCGTGCCCAGTACTGATGTGGTTAATGTCTAAACCTCTGGCAACAAAAGTGAGTATGCCCCTAAGTGAAAATGTCCAAATTGGGCCCAATTAGCCATTTTCCCTCTCCGGTGTCATGTGACTCGTTAGTGTTACAAGGTCTCAGGTGTGAATAGAGAGCAGGTGTGTTAAATTTGTTGTTATCGCTCTCACTCTCTCATACTGGTCAGTGGAAATCAAAATGGCACCTCATGGCAAAGAACTCTCTGAGGATCTGAAAAGAAGAATTGTTGCTCTGCATAGAGATGGCCTAGGCTATAAAAAGATTGCCAAGACCCTGAAACTGAGCTGCAGCATGGTGGCCAAGATCATACAGTGGTTTAACAGGACAGGTTCCACTCAGAACAGGACTCGCCATGGTCGACCAAAGAAGTTGAGTGCACATGCTCAGCGCCATATCCAAAGGTTGTCTTTGGGAAATAGATGTATGAGTGCTGCCAGCATTGCTGCAGAGGGTGAAGGGGTGGGGAGTCTACCTGTCAGTGCTCAGACCATACGCCGCACACTGCATCAAATTGGTCTGCATGGCTGTCGTCCCAGAAGGAAGCCTCTTCTAAAGATGATGCACAAGAAAGCCCACAAACAGTTTGCTGAAGACAAGCAGACTAAGGACATGGATTACTGGAACCATGTCCTGTGGTCTGATGAGACCAATATAAACTTATTTGGTTCAGTGGTGTCAAGTGCGTGTGGCGGCAACCAGGTGAGGAGTACAAAGACAAGTGTGTCTTGCCTACAGTCAAGCATGGTGGTGGGAGTGTCATAGTCTGGGGCTGCATGAGTGCTGCCGGCACTGGGGAGCTACAGTTCATTGAGGGAACCATGAATGCCAACATGTACTGTGACATACTGAAGCAGAGCATGATCCCCTCCCTTCGGAGACTGGGCTGCAGACAGAGCAGTATTCCAACATGATAACGACCCCAAGCACACCTCCAAGATGACCACTGCCTTGCTAAAGAAGCTGAGGGTAAAGGTGATGGACTGACCAAGCAGTCTCCAGACCTAAACCCTATTGCGCATCTGTGGGGCATCCTCAAACGGAAGGTGGAGGATCGCAAGGTCTCTAACATCCACCAGCTCAGTGATGTCATCATGGAGGAGTGGAAGAGGACTCCAGTGGCAACCTGTGAAGCTCTGGTGCCCAAGAGGATTAAGGCATTGCTGGAAAATAATGGTGGCCACACAAAATATTGACACTTTGGGCCCAATTTGGACATTTTCACTTAGGGATGTACTCACTTTTGTTGTCAGCAGTTTAGACAGTAATGGCTGTGTGTTGAGTTATTTTGAGGGGACAGCAAATTTACACTGTTATACAAGCTGTACACTCACTACTTTACATTGTAGCAAAGTGTCATTTCTTCAGTGTTGTCACATGAAAAGATAGAATAAAATATTTACAAAAATGTGAGGGGTGTACTCACTTTTGTGACATACTGTATATTCTTGCACTGCCTGCACTAACTGGCTGTATACAGATCGCCCTGCACGTTACTATCTAAGCTGACTCTCTCTCCACGTTATTCACACTACATAGAGCCGCTATACAAGCGGCTTTATATAGTGTGGGGCGTGGATTGAGGCTGCTGAGCAGTGA
Organism: Glandirana rugosa; assembly: GCA_018402905.1. Classification (NCBI taxonomy): domain Eukaryota; kingdom Metazoa; phylum Chordata; class Amphibia; order Anura; family Ranidae; genus Glandirana; species Glandirana rugosa. The sequence continues at coordinate 1,373,288 of BLSH010123456.1, read as the reverse complement.
TTGGCCAATTATATCTTTCACAGTAGAGCGCTCTGTCATTGGCCAAAGGTTATGTGCATGCCTTGGCCAATCAGCGGGCAGCATTTCCTCCGCCATTGCATTATGGGGCGCTCAAAGTTCCCGCGAACGCCCCGTAATGTTTGGGATGCGCCGAACAGGCGAACTCCCGATGTTCGAGTCGTACGTAACCGGGGGCCCATCCCTAATCATGAATTTGGCTGTTTCTAGGTGCTCGAAAAATGTCCTCATCCTTGAGAATGCATACAAAAGGGTTGATTTACTAAAGGCAAATAGTCTGTGCACTGCAAGTGGGGCAGATATTATGGTTAACAAAAAACTGACCGCCATGTTGACCAACTGTCATGATAAATTTCTTTAAGTTTGGCAACCTTGGATATCACATTCTCATCTTTTTCATTTTTACCATCGATTGCTGGAAATCTGATATTTCTTTGTCCTTTTGTTTTGCTGTTTCCAGTTTTTGTTCTCTTCTCCCCCTCTTTTTTTCTTCTTTTCTTTTACTTTTTCTCTTTTTCTTGTTTTTTTTTATCTGGACTGTCTACTACACATATTGGTTCTTTGTAGGTGGCCTCCTACAGAGTTTTATTTTTTTTCCTGTTTTAGATTGGGAGAATGGGGCACATCTATCTCTGATGACTATTTTGCATATTCCAGAGTTCTCAACTCAACTGTTGTTTATATATTATTATTATTATATAGGATTTATATAGCACCAACAGTTTCCGCAGCACTTTACAACATGGGGGCAGACAGTACAATTAAAATACATTTCAATACAGGGGGAATCAGAGGACCCTAGGAATTTTGAACTATATTTGAAATTTTATCCACCCAATATGTACCCCGTTTCATTCCATTGCCTAAATACTATTTGTACATTTTTCATTCTTTTCTCTGGATGCAAGTAGTATGGTTTTTTTTTGGTATACATTAAGAAAACTCTATTTGTGTGAAAAAATGATATAAATGTAATTTGGGTAGTAGTGTTTGTGTGGCGTTGTGTGAAACTTTCAAAGAAAACAACACTGTACCTTCTGTGAAACATGGAGGAGGCTCAGGTTATCTTTTGGGGCTTGCTTGCTGTGTCTGACATGGAGGGCATCTGTGCATGGCACAATGAAATCTTAGTTCCATAAGGGCACTTTCACACTGTGGGCGGTGGAGCGTTAACGTTAAATCCCCGCTAGTGACAGCGGGGATTTACCGCTGTTATAGCAGTGCTACGGCGGCGGGGGTTAAAACGGGGTTAAAAGTGCCCGTGCTTCCGAGGCAGTGTACAGCCTTTTCGAAAGCGCTACCCCATAGTTTTCAATGGGCAGTGGCGGTGGAGGACCGGTATATTACCACTCACCGCACTGCTCCAAAGATGCTGCTTGCAGGACTTTTTGTAACGTCCTGCAAGCGCATCGCCCAGTGTGAAAGCACTCCAGTTTTCACATTGGGGTGAATGGGAAGTGATTATTGAGGCACTTTACAGGCACTATTTTTAGCTAAATAGCACCTGTAAAGTGCCTCAGTGTGAAAGGGGTCTTAAGGAAGTCTTAAGCAAAGACCACAGCCCAGTGTCAAAATGCTCTGTCTAAGTCACAGGTCATGGCTCCTGAGCCAAAAACCGAAAATGAGCCGAACCACACTGGTAAAAGCACCTAAGAATGTCTGAGAACAAAACATTGGACTATTTTGAAGTGACCTTCGATGAGCCCTGATCTGAACCTTATTGAACATCTATGGAAAGAGTTGAAACATGCAGTCTGGAGAAGCTGCTATTCACATCTGAGGCAAACAGAGCATTTTGCTAGTTTGCAGTCACTGCAAATTAGCAATCACTGTGCAATGGTTTTGGACACAGAGCAGCCCTGATCCTCGTGTTCTCAGGTCCCCCGCTGGCGTTCCTGGCTCCTCCTCTTCTTCGAGTGCCCCTAAAACAAGCCGTTTGCTATGGGGGCACTCGTGCATGCTCGCTTCCGAGCCCCGCTGTGTGTCCCTCCTCACTGGCTGTGATTGACAGCATCAGGTGCTCTATCCACAAAGTGAAAAAGTGTAGAGTGCTCAGCACAGCCCTTAGACAGCATAAACTCATCAGAACATAGGTACAATGCGCTTAATCAAATATTGGGGCACACTCCTCCACTCCCCGGACCTACAGAACTCCTCTCACAAGCTGAAAGCGAATGATCAAACGTTTTATTAAAATGCTTAAAATATATACAACGCACTCACATTTGATTGGACTGTAGGCGGATCCGAATGGCTTTGACGTCACTTCCGTTTTGCCGTACTTTGGGAAACTATTGTGGGACACAGATGGCTCCCATGACAGACAGAGTGGCTGTGATTCCCTTACGCTATTAACCACTTCAGCCCTGGAAGGATTTCCCATGTTAGGACCAGAGCACTTTTTGCAATTCGGCACTGCGTCGCTTTAACTGACAACTGTGCGATCGTGCGACGTTGTACCCAAACGAAATCTGAGTCCTTTTGTTCCCACAAATAGAGCTTTCTTTTGGTGGTATTTTATCACCTCTGCATCATTTTTGATCACCGCTATAAACAAAAAAAGAGCGACAATTTTGCAAAAAAATATGTTTTTTACTTTTTGCTAAAGTACAAATCCAAAAAAAAAAAATATAAAAAAACAAATGTATTTATTGGTTTTGGCCAATTTATATTCTTCCTAATACTTTTCGAAAAAAAAAATCGCAATCAGTGCAAAAGAGCAAAAGTTGCCGCGTTTACAAACCATGAGAATTCATTTCTGGCGGTTTTACCATTTTTTTTTTACTGGTAAAAGCGGCAATCTGCGATTTTTATCGGGACTTTGATATTGGGGCGGACATGTTGGACATTTTTGACACTTTTTTGGGACCAATGACATTTATACAGCGATCAGAAATGTAAATATCCACCGATTACTGTATAAATTTCATTGGCAGTAAAGGGGTTAACCTGGGGGGGGGCGCTCTAGGGGTTAACTGTGTTCCCTAAGTGTGTTCTAACTGTGAGGGGGCTGGGCTGTCAGGGGCACCAGAGATCTAACTGATCCCAGTGACAGGGATCAGTAGATTTCTTAGATGCTGCCTGATAGCATGGGGAACCACTGTGTTTACATCGGCGGTTCCCTGTTTTTCTTTTGTGGCAAGCAATCGCAGCCCACCGGTGGACACCTGCAGAGTGCGACGGGCACGAGAGCATGCCGCCGGTGGCGCGCTCCTGCCCGCATGCGCGAGCCGCCGTTTGAAGACGGCGATTCGCGGGATGCTGCCACTTTGCAGTAAAAGTATGCGAGCCAGTCAGGAACCAGTTAAGCGGTGATTGTTTGTGCCGACAGACCAAGGGCAACATCAAAGGTGAGTATGTTGTTTATATTTTAATCAATAAAAAGTTTCATCGTTTTACGTGATGAGCAGAGCTCGAGTCTTGCGGGAACGCATGGGAACTGCGCTCCTGTACTTTTTCCATAGCAGGAACGACGTTTTCCCTTTAGCAGCTGCGTCCTGGCTGGAACTCGGGAGTGGGTGATGGAGGGACAGCCTTCGCTGCCCCTGCATGGCTCCCCCAGTTCTGCCTGCTGCCTGGCTCTAGGTGACTGGTGCAGCGGCATGGTTGCCATCAGGAGGGGACAGCCAGTAGAAAAGTAGGGAGCCCGGGTGTTCCAGGCTCCGACCAGAGGCAGGCAGGGCCGGGCATCAGGAAAGGGGGGTAGCAGTAAAATGCACATTTGTCTGTATATATATATATATCCTTGCACCGCCACTGAGCCTAGACAATGTCAACAAGCAGCAGCTCATAAATCCCGCAGGCTGCCTTCTTGTTCCTCACTAATATCTCTCTGGACGGACGACCCCTGCAGAATATCAGAGGAGCTCCAGATTGAAATGCAAGTGTGGGTAACAGCAGTGTGCAGGTTCTGCAATGTGAGCGGAAGGAGCCGGTACTGGTCACTTAGGGATGCAAGCTGCATGCTCAGCCCAGCAGTGCTCCCAGAGGATAACTACTATGTGGTTTAGAAGCAGCTGGCTAAGTAGATGAAGTCTTTGAGTGCGGACATCGGGGTTCCTGATCACCCTTATTGGTGCTGACACCCAGGGCCGCTTTCAGCAGGACATGTGGTGGGCATTGCTTCTTCAGTGGTGACCCACTACAGTGCCATAGACAACAAAAGGGCCAGGTAAGGAAGCTCATCTCCAGAATCCTAATAGGGGGGACTTATCAATATTATGCTATTATTTTATTTTCTTATGAACGGGAAGGTATCTCTACCATAACTCATGCTTTACATAAAGTTCTACAGCACTGCCATTCTACTTTATGGACCATTTGGGCAAATAACATCTCCACCACAGGAATTTGCAATGGAAAATGTTATCCCCTGTACACTTTGTGTGTGAACAGTCAGGTTTTCACCCTTTACATATGAATGCCACTATTTCTATGTGACTGCTCGGTGGAGTGGTCACATGAGATTAGGGACTCTGGCCTGCCCTGATGTTTCTGGATGCAACGCGTCATCATCCAGTTGTTATACAAAGTGCTGTTGCGTCCAGATGCAGCATTTTTTCTGCATGCAATGGTCCAGGCCAGTCACCCATTTGAATGAGGCCTTAAGCCTTGTTTACATACAGCATATCAATACTTAGCCTGTGGAGGACTGTGTTTACCTGCATGGGTATGTACAAGTGTTTATTGCACCCCCATGCAAGCAGTCCCATTCAAGTCTATTTGGACTCAGTGCAAACACAGCCGCTGCTTTCAACTTGACATCAATGTGGGAGCCTGGCCACAAACACTTATGAGTTTGGGGCTGTGCATCCACACTCACACGGATGTCAGATTGTGAGCAGCAGCTGTGTCCATGCAGCCAATGCAGCCCAATAGACAAATCACAAATGTGACTGTCTGCATGCGGATGCACAAAACATTTGTACTTACCCAAGCATGTAAACACAGTCCTTCACAGGAAGCAATTGCTGGCTATGTCCCCAAAGGAAGATTTCCCCACTTCCTGTCCTGATGACACCAAGACAAGAAGTGGGGGAAATCTCAGTAAAGGCATAGCATGCAATGTTCACCCTGCCCCTACCCCCATAGAACCCTGCCCCCTCACTGTTCACCCTGCCACACCCCATAGAACCCTGCCCCCCTCATTGTTCACTCTGCCCCCACCCCATAGAACACTGCACCCCTCACTTTACACCCTGCCCCCCACCATATAGAACCCTGCACCCCTCACTCTGCCCCCACCCCATATACCACTGCCCCCTCAATATACACCCTGCCCCCACCTCATAGAACACTGTACTCCTCACTATACACCCTGCCCCAACCCGATAGAACCCTAAACCCCTCACTATGCACCCTGCCCCCACCTCAAAGAACCCTGCACCCCTCACTATGCACCCTACTCCACCTCATAGAACCCTGCACCCCTCACTATGCACCCTGCCCCCACCCCACCTCATAGAACCCTGCACTTCTCACTATACACCCCGCCCCCACCTCATAGAACATTGCACCGCTCACTATACACGCTGCCCCACCTCATAGAGCACTGCACCCCTCACCGCTCTGTGCTGTCAGCTGTGTCCTTACTCTCTGACCCCATCTCTTGTAGTAGGTCTGTAGTCTCTTGTACCATGTCCGCACACTCTCTGACCATCTCCTGTAGCATGTCTGCATATGGAGTATGTATCATGTATAGATACACACATTTTTTTATTTTTGAGGAGGGGGGGGGGATCTTGGGTGAGTTTCCACACTTTTTTCCCAGGACTTGGTGATGAGCTTCCTTCTGTCTTTCCATTTCATCTTGTGAGTGGAGTTCTGTGGGTCCTGGGGTGTAAAGGAGTGTACCCCATTTGATGGAGTGCATTGTACCTATGTTCTGGTGAGTTTATACTGTCCAAGGGGTGTGCTGAGGACTCTTTAGACTTTTTCACTGTGGATGGAGCACCAATTCATTTATCATTCTGAGTGGAACACAGAGTGGAAGCAAATTATTTTGAACTATTATTCATTTAAGTGAAGCAAATTTTATTTATGGTGACACTATATTTAATTGATTTTTTTGTTATTTTTTTGGATGAATCTCATTTACACTGACACTTTAGCATTTTATGTTTAGCGATACCTTATTGTTAGTTTTATATCAGTATGGATGTCACACTGCTACCTCAAACACAGTCTTTGTGATCTCAATCTCATAATATTTCCTCCCTCTGTGTCCCCTTGCTCAACTTTTGCATCAGGATCAATGCTTCAACTATTAGTCCCACCCCTCATGCCAGGGTGCTAGGTGTCATCCTAGACTCCTTTCTCAACCCTTTAGCCCCACTGTCCATATTTTACTGCCTTCCGTTCTGTAACATTTACAAAATTTGCCCCTTTTTAACAAATTACTGCAAAGCTATTAGAACACTCAATTGTTATCTCTCATTTTAACTATTGCAGCTTCCTCCTCTTTGGCCTACCTGTCACCCCCTTTCAGGCTATCTTGAATGCTGCTGCTACACTCATTCACCTTACCAATTGCTAAGCGTCCACCACCCTTCATCGCCAATCCCTTCACTGGCTTTTCGATCGCCCTATGAATAAAAGTTAAAATTCTAACAACAACATACAAAGCAGTACACCACTTTGTCTACAGCTACATTGCTGACTTTGTCTCAAAATATCACCCAAACCACTCTCTTCGTTCCTCCCAAGACCTCCTGCTTTCTAGCCCCCTCATCATTTCATCTCAAGAACTCATGCTTGCCTCCAGGACGTCTTCAGAGCCTCTCACCACCTCTGGAACTTCCTAATTCAATGGCCCCGCTATATCCTCTTCTATCCACCTTTAGGCGATCCCTGAAAACTCAGCTTGGGAAGCCATCTCGTTCCCCTAAAAATGATACTTTTACTTTTTCCATCAGGTGATCCTTCAGACTTACCACGTTTTGTGACATTTAACCTTTCCCCTTAGATTTTACGGTGCTCTTTGGGGGTGGAGATTGCACTGGATTGACTCGATCAGCCACTGTTTGTATGTAAGTGAAGGTGTGGGCTGGCAGGAAGAATTCCCTTCCAAAGATTAGTGCCCGAATTGAAAGAAGGTGGCGGTGGGCCCTATTGGGGCATGGGCTGCTACCTCAGGATACTGCCTTGTGGTCAATTAAGCATGTGATCTAGGAAAGTAAATCTACTGGAAACCGGGCGCTCCTTTACATCCACTTTCCTTGGATTTTAAGACCTCTTAATCCTCTTGTCTTGAACTGTTTTATAATGGTCTCCTTTTATTCTGTAAAGCGCTGTGCAAACTGGTGGTGCTGTATAAGTCCTGAGCAATTATAGTATACAGTACATAGTTCTTCTCAGAAGGCAGTCTATGCATCCTAACTGTCTCATAAAGCACACTCTTATCCACCCCGATCAAACATGCAATACATATACTACTCAGGACGTTGAGGGTACTACTCTAGTGCTCTTCAAACTGAACTATACAAACTACTCACATTTTGAAATTACTATTTGCAATATAGCTGATATGTAACATGATTCTATGTTGCCACACAAACATACTGTACCTGCACTATCCAATTTCTATACTCCTAAACAAATCAATTAAAAGTGTTTGCAATGCATTTTAGCTTATGTTTGGAAATGAACAATAATGTACTACATGATGTAACAATAAATAAAATATATATATATTCTCTGCAACACATCCAATAAAACTATATAGTCTGGTTTACATTTTGAAATGACTATTTACAATCATTTTTATATTTACAATTTCACAATGCACAGCACCAGCATCCAGTGTGCATGAAATAATACTGCACATCATTCTGGGAGCATCCATTCCTGTCCCAAAAAGGTGCAAGTGATCTAATGTCCTTGTGACCATCCCATGGCCTATTGACACTTTTTGTGTGGTCCTTAGGCCCCTGCAGTTTCCCTATTGCCATGTACAGTGCCTTGAAAAAGTATTCATTACCCTTGAAATTTTCCACATTTTGTCACATTACAACCAAAAACATAAATGTATTATTGGGATTTTATGTGATAGACCAACACAAAGTGGCAAATTGTGAAGTGGAAGGAAAATGATAAATGGTTTTCAAATGTTTTTACAAATAAAAAAGTGTGGGGTGCATTTGTATTCAGCCCCCCACAATACTTTGTAGAACCACCTTTCACTGCAATTACGGCTGCAAGTCTTTTTGGGGATGTCTCTACCAGCTTTGCACATCTAGAGAGGACATTTTTGCCCATTCTTCTTTGCAAAATAGCTCAATCTCTGTCAGATTGGATGGAGAGCGTCTGTGAACAGCAATTTTCAAGTCTTGCTACAGATTCTCAATTGGATTTAGGTCTGGACTTTGACTGGGCCATTCTAACACATGAATATGCTTTGATCTAAACCATTCCATTGTAGCTCTGACTGTATGTTTAGGGTCGTTGTCCTGCTGGAAGGTGAACCTCCACCCCAGTCTCAAGTCTTTTGCAGACTCTAACAGGTTTTCTTCTAAGATTGCCCTGTATTTTGCTCCATCCACCTTCCCATCAACTCTGTCCAGCTTCCCTGTCCCTGCTTAAGAAAATAATCCCCAAACATGATGCTGCCATCACCATGTTTCACGGTGAGGATGGTGTGTTCAGGGTGATGTGCACTGTTAGTTTTCTGCCACACATAGCATAGCTTTTAGGCCAAAAAGTTCAATCTTGGTCTTTTCTGACCAGAGCACCTTCTTCCACATGTTTGCTGTGTCCCCCACATGGCTTCTCATATACTGCAAACGGGACTTTCTTTCAACAATGGCTTTCTTCTTGCCACCCTTCCATAAAGGTCAGATTTGTGGAGTGCACAACTAATAGTTGTCCTGTGGACAGATTCTCCCACCTGAATTGTGGATCTCTGCAGCTCCTCCAGAATTACCATGGGCCTGTTCTCTGATTAATGCTCTCCTTGCCCGGCCTGTCAGTTTAGGTGGACGGCCATGTCTTGGTAGGTTTGCAGTTGTGCCATTCTCTTTCTATTTTCGGATGATGGATGAACAGTGCTCCGTGAGATGTTCAAAGCTTGGGATATTTTTTTATAACCTAACCCTGCTTTTAATGTCTTCACAACTTTATCCGTGACCTGTCTGGTGTGCTCCTTGGCCTTCATGATGCTGTTTGTTCACTAAGGTTCTCTAACAAACCTCTGAGGACATCACAGGACAGCTGTATTTATACTGAGATTAAATTACACACAGGTGGACTCTATTTTCTAATTAGGTCAATTCTGAAGGCAATTGGTTCCACTAGATTTTAGTTAGGGGTATCAGAGTAAAGGAGAGCTACTGTAATAACAATGATTTCTAACAGTCTTATGTAACATAGTAATAGTTTATGTCTCCTGAAGCATATCCCTAGTTTTCAAGAACTAGTATTACATGTTCACAGTCTTTGACAATCTCTTGTAGCAAGCAGGCAATCTTTGACCATCTCCTGTTGTTGGGTTGCAGTCTCTGAAAGCTTTCTGTAGCATCACATTAACCAAATTTTAATTTTGGGCATTCGGTGATGCCAGGTGCCACACCTGAGCCCACCTTTATGAGGAAAGTTGACCACCACTGATCTAATGCCCCTAACTTGAGTCATGTATACCAGTACATATTACAGGGCCAACTGATCAACCAGTATGTCTTTGGACTGTGATAGGAAACCCAACTAAACTGATACAGGCTCCAGGTTGATAATGTTCTTGCTGGGAACTAAACACCAAAGGGCTCATTCACACCATGCATTAACATGTGCAGCATCAACATGCATTTCAGAAGCAGTGTGCTCCATTGAATTTTTTTAAAGCATTACATTGATGTAAATGGTAAAATGTACGTTGGCTATTGTACCCAGAATAACTTTTTTGCAACTAAAAATATTGATGCGAACATGTTTCATTGGAATACCATATAAAAATCAGGCAGCGCAATGTCTTAAAATAAAACAGCATAATAATCAATAATAATAAATGCACTAATAATAATAAACCTGCCACGCAATAAAAGACACTTCTATAATGAAAAATTATATCTGTGAAGAATCCATATATCATCCTTCTATGTTGCGTAGGTGCAGTGGGGTGTGGTAGGCAGTAAACACTTGCGAATAAGGTTGAAACAGCAGGTTAACAACACAAACAGGCCTGGTAGGAAGCTCATCTATCCAGTACCGCTTACAACTTGGCAGCAAATTGACAGCAGAAAGAAGACCCAGGAATACCAACAGCATCTGCCACGAGGAGCAACATGCGGAATGACCGGTCCAACCCAAAAGGGAAGCAATCTGAAGAAGTAGACATAATCCCTGCTCTCTCCTTACTCCACCGGAACCTTTCCCTATCGCTGTCACTGTTCCTGCCAGATGGGAAACCTGACCCTAACCTGTCCACTCGCATAAAAGCGCGCCAAGCCTGAGAGCAAAGGTCTTAATTTGGCTCTGCCTGACACAAGATGGCCACCAGAGTCACATGGTGCACCAGTATCCAATTGGATAACTGCTGCTTTGTAACTGCAAAACCATAGAGGAACCAAGTTCCTCTCAACTTCCTCCCCCATCTGCGTTGCCACTGAGGATGAGCGCCACCTGCAGTAGAGAATATAGACTGCATCTGCCTAAATCTATATTCCTTAACCTCTGGAAAATATTTACAGGTGTGTACCACTGGATGGCCAGACATATTTATTTGCACCTCATTCCCCAATTATTAGATATTGGGAAAAATAGACCATAATGGTCTGTAGTGGTCATGGGAATGTTTGCAGTGCTAATACAACTATTAGAACATAAAATCAAATATATATAATGATATTCAGTTAAAATACAGAGGATAACACATACTTGGTTAAAAACATTGGTCCATTGTAGGTAATACATAGTGGCACAGACATGACATCATGATACAGAGGGTTTACATCAGTGCAGATGGATTATGTCCACATCATGTTTACTGAATTGTACAAATTTCATTATATTGTAATTTCTGTGTTGGTCTTTTATTATTTTGTAGTTTACCATCACTAGTCCCCTAAAGAAGCTGGAACACGGCAAAACATGTTGGGACATAATCCATCTGCACTGATGTAAACCCTCTGTATCATGATGTCATGTCTGTGCCACTATGTATTACCTACAATGGACCAATGTTTTTAACCAATTATGTGTTATCCTCTGTATTTTTAAACTGAATATCATTAAATATATTGTATTTTATTTTCTGTCGTTCTAATAGTTGTATTAGCACTGCAAACATTCCCATGACCAGTATAGACCATTATGGTCTATTTTTCCCAATATCTTGAAAACATTCCAAACTTCAACACCATGTGTGTCCACCACCCGAATATACATCGGTTAAAATAAGTATTGAACTCGTCACAATTTTTCTAGGCAAATATATTGCTATTGACAGGGCTGTAGATAAGGGTGGGGGGTCTGGGGTGTTTAACCCCCCCCAGAGCATTCTGCCAAAAATAAATAGTGTCTCTGCCCTGTAGTCTCTCATGGCGCCAGCACCGCAACAACAAACAGCGGAGCACAGCAGTCAGTGTTGCGGGCAAAGTGGATACAGCAGGTCGGGTGTAAGGCACACTGTCACAGGCACTTACGTTACGCTGTTATGACCAGGCTGTTCTGGGTTCCCGGCGGACAGATCATAGACACAGTGGGAGTGGGCGGCGTCTGTAGTCCCGCCCACCGTGCCCGACTGTCTCTACTCTCTGTAGTTCCCACCTTGGACTTCGGAGGAAAATGGAGCAGAGAACATGCAAGGTAGCAGTACTGCTGCTAAGGAGCTGAGTCCCCCTCTTTCCTTTTCAGCTAGCTTGCTGCCTGAGAGATGGTCATCACAGACCACTTACCGCCACTGCTGTGCTGCCATTGAGGTAAATGAGTCTGTGGCAACTGGCAAAATTATTCACTAATCTCCCAAGTCGTGGGTTACCATTTTCCACTGCTTGGTTGGTACTGACAGTCCAGCCTGGCTATGTCAGCTATGTTGTGGTGCTGACTGCAGAGCCAAAGGGCTGAGGGTTTGCCAGGCACAACTACATTGCTGCCAGAGCCAGGCTGGACTGTTTGCTGCCCTTAGTGCCCTGGCCCTTTTTTAATTGTGTCAAAAAGGCAATAATAAGTCCTGTTCACACTAGGATATGGTGCAGAAAACCTGCAACACATCTCCCTCACAAGGCTGTCTTTAACGTGGGGCAAAAGGGACAGCTGCCTTGGGCCCAGCCCCAGTCATTGTTGTGGGGCACAAAGCAGCTGCCCCTTGCACCTGCGGGCTCTGACCATCTCCTGTACTATGTCTGCAGTCTCTGACCATCTCCTGTACAATGTCTGCAGTCTCCGACTGTCTACTGTACTATATCTGCAGTCTCTGACCATCTCCTGTACTATGTCTGCAGTCTCTGAACATCTCCTGTACTATGTCTGCAGTCTCTGACCATCTCCTGTAGTATGTCTGCAGTCTCTGACCATCTCCTGTACTATGTCTGCAATCTCTGACCATCTCCTGTAGTACGTTTGCAGTCTCTGACCATCTCCTGTACTGTGTCTGCAGTCTCTGACCATCTCCTGTAGTACGCCTGCAGTCTCTGACCATCTCTTGTACGCCTGCAGTCTCTAACCATCTCACGTAGTATGTCTGGCAGTAAATGATATGCACAACCCTTTGGTGTGTCAGGGGCTGCAGTTGAGGCACTGAAAACCTCATTGGTTGGTCACCACTGGGATGCAGTCTCAAACCAAGCTATACATCCACATAACAAATGGAGTGTATGAGAGTCAGAACAAGCTGCTCTGGTTTAAAGTAGACCTTTCACCATGAAGGCCTCTTTCACACACACTGCAGTCCCTACTTTCATAGGTGTTTATGCTCTGCTCATTGCTAATAACACCTTTTAGGAGTTCTCTGTCTATTGGTGAGTCCCCCACCTCCTCAGTCCATGGTGTGCAAGCAGTGAGATGATGTGCTGTAACCTCCAGCAACCATTCACTGAGTGGTAATGATGTGCTTTAACCTCCAGCAACCAATCAGTGAGCAGTCATGATGTAAATGGCGGGGGCGAAGAAAATGTTTGCCCAGGGTCCAATCAATATGAAAGGTGGCCCTGATCCTACACCACATTTAAATTGCATTGCCCTTGCAATCTATGTCAGTGAAATCTTAAGGACAACCCAAATGCTCTGTGCAATGGTTTTGCATGGAGTGGCCCTGATCCTCCTCTTCTCTGTGCCATAGTAGAAACCTGCTTGCTACAGGGCACACAGTGCATGCTCGCTCCTGTGCTGCTTGGTTCCCCCCCCCCCATGACCCCCCCTGCTTCACCACTTGGTACCTGCTGCTGAACCCCCCTCAGGACAAAAAACTATCTACGGCCCTGGCTATTGATATGAAATTTTCACCACATGTCGATAACAACCCATGCAATCCATACATATAAAGAAACCAAAACAAATAAGTTCAGAAATAAAGTTATGTGTAATAAAATTAAATGACACACGGAAAAAGTATTGGACACATGAACGAAGGGAGGTGCAAATAGGCATGAAAAGCCAAGACACCAGCTGAAATTCATTAGTAATTAGAAAGCAATCCTGCCCTTGTCAGTGCAAATTAATATCAGCTGGTTCCGTCTCAACTTATGGCCTATAAAAAGGTGTCTCATTACCAAGGTTTAACACAAGAAACATCTCATGATGGGTAAAAGCAAAAAGCTCTCTCAAGAACTTTGCAAACTTATTTTGGCAAAACATACTGATGACAATGGTTACAGAAGGATTTCTAAACTTCTGAATGTTCCAGTGAGCACTGTTGGAGTCATAATCTGGAAGTGGAAAAAACATAATTTCACCATAAACCGGCCACGACCAGGTGCTCCTTGCAAGATTTCTGACAGAGAAGTGAAAAGATTTATTAGAAGAGTTGTCCAAGAGCCAAGGAAGGACCACTTGTAGGGACCTTCAGAAAGACCTGGAATTAGCCGGTACAATTGTTTCAAGAAAACAATAAGTATTGCACTCAACCGCCATGGTATGTATGCACGCTCACCACGCAAGACTCCATTGCTGAAGAAAAAGCATGTTGAAGCTTGTTTAACCACTTGCAGACAAGCCACAGTATATATACTGCGGCAGGTTGGCTCTCCTGTGGAAACAGATGTACCTGTACATCGCCCCGTGTATGTGAAACTGTGGGCGCACACCGCGGGAGTGCACCCGCAGGTCCCGTGGACTCGCTGTCCCCCAGCCACCCACGATCGCGGTACAGAGAGGCAGAACAGGGATCTGCCTATGTAAACAAGGTGAATCCCTGTTCTGACAGGGGAACAACATTGAGATATGCTTGTCCCAGGCAGCCCAGCCCCCACACAGTAAGACCACACCCAGGGAACACAGTTTACCCCTTGATCGCCCCCTAGTGTTAACCCCTTCCCTGCCAGTGTAATTTATACATTGATCAGTGCATTTTTATAGCAATAATGTCACTGGTCCCCAAAAAGTGTCACCTGGGGTCAGATTTGTCTGCCGCAATGTCGGAGTCCTGCTAAAAATCGCAGATCGCCACCATTATCAGTAAAAACATTAAAAAAAAGTCCATAAATGTATCCCCTATTTTGTAGACGCTATAACTTTTGCGCAAACCAATCAATATACGCTTATTGCAATTTTTTTTTACAAAAAATATGTAGAAGAATATATATCGGCCTAAACTGATGAATACATTTTTTTTTTATTTTTATTTTTTGGATATGTTATATAGCAGAAAGTAAAAAATATTGTTTTTTTTTTTTTTCAAAATTGTTGCTCTTTTTTTGTTTATAGCGCATAAAATAAAAACCGCAGAGGTGATCAAATACCACAAAAAGAAAGCTCTATTTGTGGGAAAAAAGGACTGCAATTTTGTTTGGGTACAGCGTCGCACGGCCGCACTATTGTCAGTTAAAGCGACGCAGTGCCATATAGCAAAGAATGGCCTGGTCATTAATGGGGGTAAAACCTTCCTGGGCTGAAGTGGTTAAAGTTTGCTGCACAACATTTAGACAAGCCTGTGAAATACTGGGAGAATGAATTCTGGTCAGATGAGACCAAAACTGAACTCTTTGGATGCCATAATACACAGCATGTTTGGAGGTCAAATGGCACGGGACATCACCCCAAAAACACCCTCATACCAACAGTGAGGTTTGGAGGTGGGAACATCATGGTGTGGGGCTGTTTTTCAGCATACGGTACTGGCAAACATCATATCATTGAATGAAGGATGAACGGAAAAATGTACCAAGTCATTCTTGATAAAAATCTGCTGCCATCTACCAGGATAATGAAGATGAAACGAGGGTGGACATTTCAGCAAGACAATGATCCCAAACACAAAGCCAAGTAAAATTGGTTTCAAAGAAAGAAAATAAAGCTGCTAGAATGGCCCTGCCAATCACCTGACTTGAATCCAATAGAAAATCTATGGAAAGAACTAAAGATCGGAGTTCATAGAAGAGGCCCATGAAACCTTCAACATTTGAAGACTGTGTGGAAGAATGAGCCAAAATCACACCTGAGCAATGCATGCGACTTGTTTCTTCATACAGGAGGCATCTTGAAGCTGTCATTACCAACAAAGGATTTTATACAAAGTATTAAATACATTTCAGTTAGCCTGTTCAATATTTTTTCTCTGTTATGGCTCATGTACACTGCATCTCAACGAAGCTCAAAGAAGCTGCTCCACATGCTTTTGAGCTTTTTTGAGTTCTCATATTTTTCTGCCTGGAAACTCCCCTCCGTGTTAGCTAATGTGTCCATGCACACTATGGCTTTTTCAGGAGTTTCCAGGCATATGCTCTTACAGGCAGAAAAAACCCTCCCACCAAACTCACATTTTTTGAGAGGAGCTTTCGAGCAGAAAAGACGCCTAAGTGCCCAAAAATGCACAAAAAAGTGTGAAAAAGCTCAAAAACACAGACAAAAAATAAATGAATAAATAATAGGAAAAATTAGCTGAGGGGAGGGTTTGTGAAAAAAAAAACACTTATGCTAAAAAAAAAGCTCAAAGAAGCTCAATAAAAATGTGCAAAAGAGCACAAAAAGCACAAGCTTCTTCAAGCTGAAATAAAAGCTCAAATGCCTGTAGAAATATATTTACTTAGAAAAACGGTGACGTGTTTAATATGTATTTTACCCACTGCAATTATCCACTCACCAGAAGTATGTGACCTTACTATTATTTCAGGTTTCATGCAATTTTAGTGGGAAAACAACCCACTATTAGTTTGATTCTTCCTCCAATTCACTGCCATAACATCACACTGTACCTAGACAGCATGTAAAAAAAAGATATACAGTGCTCCAAATATCATTATACAATTAAAACTTTTATGGTGCAACAGTCATTTTATGGTGCAACAGTCTGCACCAATATGACAAGTTTAATTTCATTCAACCTCTGTGCCACTGCAGCTTCAGTTATATCAAGCGTCTTTCCACCCGATCGGTACCTCTGCATAACATAACTTCTTGCCTCCAGAGCTCTCCATTTGAAAGCATAATGTCAATAGCTGTAGATGCTTTGGCCATTTCTCCCAACACTGAGTTTCTTCACAACAGGACTTTGTCTAGGGAGGTATGGCAGAGGACTTGTGTTTTTAAAACATTTGCAATGGTGTAGATTTACCACTATATACGGAAGCTCTCACAGATACTAAGTCATTTTCTTCTGGGACATTGTGGTGCCTAATTACTCTTTCCTATTACTTTTTCTCGAATGTCAAGTCTGTACCCGCCCTTCCCACCTCTCAAGCATCCCTGTTAGTCCTTTTATGTAATAGGAAGCCTTGCTGACCAATAGAGGGGCATAGTAGATGAACAGGAGAAGAACTATATTTATAGTTTAATACTTAGAATTTTGGAAACGATATTCAGCCTTACATGGGTCCGTGTGATTTATTACTTGTTATAGTTAGGGGTCTCCTTGCTCTCTTCTTTTCCCTTCTCTCCCCTCTGTTGGTATGTAAATTATCATTTTAAGCATTTTTTTTCAATTAATATGTTAGAGACTATATCAAGTGGTTAAATTTGATAATAGCCCTCCTTTTTGGAAAATTGATAGATTGGAACATCCTTCTTCCTCTATGGTAGGATTGATGTCCTTTATTGCATGCACTATTCTTTTGAAGGCCATTCATCTGTGGGGTGCCATTGTTCTTCAACAAATTTTATACATTGCAGACTGATTCAACATCTATGACAGGTAGCAATGGCGGCTGGTGCTCCATTTTTTTTCTGGGGGGGGGCAAAACTGCTTGATCATCAGTCCACCACGCATCAGCACTCACCCCATCTAGGTCATGGGCAGTGCTTCCTCCTCATCAGCTTCACCCAGCATCTCCTCCTCCTCGGCTTCACAACGGCTTCCCCTGCGTCTTCTCCTCCTCCTTCTTGGTGGCCAATACAATCGTTTCTTGGCCAATTGGGTCTCAGGACCCGCTTCCTGATTGACAGGATCAGGAAGACAATAGCGAATATTAATTTGATGTTGTCACACAACTGGGTGGGCTCAGGGCGCAGTGCTCTGCGTCCCGAGCCCACCCTTTTTTGAAGCCAATTAGAGCCTCAGGCTCTAATCACGTGCTTCTAAAAAAAACAAAAAAAACCCACCCCATTGGAATCCATGCATCCGGTGCCCTGCATGCAGATTAGGGGCCATACACATGGATTAGGGGGCGGCACCCCTGTACCCCATATGGATGGCCCGCCACTGACAGGTAGTAACCTGTATGATTGGTGCTACTGTGTTATACATCAACATATATGTTTATTGAATAGAAACTGTTGAATAGAAATTGTTTGATGTCTTTCTTATACTTCCAGACACCTTTGAGTTTCACTCTTACTGAAGAAGCAGGCTTTGTCCTGTGAAACGCATTGGAGAAATTCATCTGTATGACTTCTCTGAGTTGTTTGAATCTGGGGTTATGTTTGTAACTGTTACAAATCAAAACTGTAGTTTGTGGAGAGCTATTGTATGTCTAATGTGTAATATACCCTTTTCTCTGAGATTTTTTAAAGAGTTTGTAAAAATTAAAGATCTTATAAAAATTTGTATCAATAAAGACATTTGATTTTTTATACTTATATGGGGTGGTACCATGAAAATCCTACTTAGTTTTTCTTTGGTCAGGGATGTTTTTCTTTCTTTTGGGAAGATATAACACTATAGGATGTGGTACCAATAAATCCAGTAAGCAACTGGAGGAAGGCTTTCTGTACCTGACCCCCCCCCCCCACTCATTAATTTTTGTAAGGATGGAAAACACCCATCTGAGCCTTTTTTTTTCATAAAAAGTGACATAATGGCTGACTATCAGGGTGCTCTTTGGAATACTGTGATGTCTAAGTTGCAGGCACAGAATATCAAACAGGATAATATTTGCCTTTTGTTACTCCCTCAAGAATCTATTGGAGTGTAAGTCTACTAAATTTTGGAATATGAGGTAGCTCAAGAAATATATTGATGAAAAGCTGATCCCTATAGGATTACGGGTTCAGATTTTCCCCAATCTCAAAGACATTTCGAATAACTTCAGGGCTAAGTGGGAGGACAACCTATTTAAATGTTCACAGGGCATGATTTATCTACTTATTGAGGAATATAAAAAAGTCCTTCTCCAACTACAGCCCTGGCCAATAGTTTTGAGAATGACACGAATATTAATTTTTCAGAAAGTCTGCTACCTCATTTTTTATGATGGCAATTTGCATATACTCCAGAATGTTATGAAGAGTGATCAGATAAATTGCAATTTATTGCAAAGTCCCTCTTTGCCATAAGAATGAACTTAATTCCCCCCCAAAAAAAACATTTCCACTGCATTCTAGCCCTACCACAAAAGGACCAGCTGACATCATGTCAGCAATTCTCTTGTTAAAGTGGTTGTCAAGTCATGACAACCACTTTAAACTACAGGTAAGCCTTTAATAAGGCTTAGCTGTAGGTCCCAGGAATATCTCTTAACTTGCACAGTTTAGGAAATATTACCTGTATCTGCATGTGCCGCCGTCATCGGCACATGCGCAGTGAAGAAACGGCCCAGTCGGGCTGTTTCTTCACTGCGCATGTGCCGATGACGGCTCCCGTGCATGCAACGTCAACGCGGCTCCGGCCAATCACAGCGCCGGAGTCCACACTGTGATTAGCTGAAGCCCGCAATCCCGGACGAAGAAGGACACAACATGACGCAGGTCACAGCGATGCTCGGGGACCGCTGCAACAACGTCGATCTAAGGTAAGTATTTCATAATGAGCTAGTATGAGATGCATACTAGCTCATTATGCCTTTCTCTTGCAGGTTTTTTTTTTTTTTTAATTTTACCTTGACAATCACTTTAACACAGGTGAGGAGAAGACTTTTGGAGGATGGCTTGGTGTTAACAAGGGCAACAAAGAAGCCACTTCTCTCCAGGAAAAACATCAGGGACAGAATGATAATCTGCAAATGGTACAGGGATTTGAATGCTGAAGACTGGCGTTAAGTCATGAATCTCTTTTCCAACTGTTTGGGGCATCTGGAATAAACCTTGTCCGGGAGAAGAAAAGGTGAGAGCTGCCATCAGTCCTGTGTCATCCCAATAGTAAAGCATACTGAGACCATTCATGTGTGGGGTTGCATAAACTAAATGTAATTGTCAGTAAAAGCCTTTGGCCCTTATGAAATGCTTGTCATTATACCTCAGTATATCATAATAACATCTGACAAAAAGATCTAAAAACACGGAAGCAGCAGACTTTGTGAAAATTAAAATGTGTGTCCATTCACAATACTCAAAAAAATGATGGTGAACTAACAGTGCATCTGGAAAAATACAATATTAACTTAATTGAAGAAAAGGAGAAAAAACTATTTAGGGATTGGATGGCATTGCAGAATAGTAGTGCCTACAGATGGCAAGGATCTTAGTAGACAGGGATCAAAAGGAAATAAACCTGATAATGATATTGCTTCTGGTGCGTCCTCTCACTTCTTTGTTTCTTCTCAGCAGCATTCACGTGGTAGTGGTAGTGGTCCTTTGAGACAAAGGCATAAGAATGGTTATGGATATAGTCAACAAAAAGGTGGTATGTCTAAACAGTTTAAAAAAAACAGTGCATCAGGCGGAGATTGGAATTGCCCTTCAGCAGATCCCTAAAGCCCCGTACACACGGTTCGACGATCGTATACAACAGGTCGTACGAATGACCGGTGTATGCTAATCCGACCGTTAGTATGCACGATTAGAACATCAGACGTACGACGGTTGTACAACAGGAGTTGTATGAGCAAACTAGAAAACGTTGGTTGTACCAACAATCGGTCGTACAACCGTTGTATCGTGTGTACAGAGAAGTAGGTCCAACAAGTTGTACTGTGCAAAACACACATGCTCAGAAGTCAGGAATGGCCGAACACTAATTACATGCACCTGAACTTTCTCTTTATACGTTCATAACATGTCACTACGTTCAGCTTGGTCGTACGATCGCTTAATGCATGTCAGTACGTGAGATACAACAGCCAACATACGATTTGGTCTGTTCAGGCTTAACAGTAAAATACTTCAATCTAACCTTTCGCAGCAGTCACTTCAGTCATTTTCACTTTCAAAGACTACTCAGCAACAACATCAGTCACAACAGAATATATCTCAAAATAACATGGGTAACCAGCCCAGTTCAACATTCACTACACATACTCACAATCAACACCAAACCACTATTAACACAATATGGTGTGGCCAACTAAATATACCGTTGGAAGGGACAAGAGAGTCCTGGATACAACGTCCCTCTATTTTACTGAACTCTCTAAGGGCCCATTCACACCTGAGTGTTTTCAGCTCATAAAACGCTCCTCTCTGCAGCGCCAAAACACCCAACAAGCAAAATCCCATTCATTTCCCATTCATTTCAATGGCCCCTGTTCACATCCGAGCATTCTGTCACCTGAAGCAAAACGCCTGAAGCTCAAATAAGTACATGAGCTTCTTTTTAGACTAATTACAGCCGTTTTACTGCTTTTTACAATGGTGACCTTTTGACCTGTACAAAATTGTGGTAAAAATTGTGGTAAAATTGCTGTAAAAATCACGCAACTTTCTGCGACTTTAGACCAATGCCTCACACGCACACAGGGAGACAAAACACTTTAGAAATCATTAATTTGTCATCTACTAGCCTTTTGAAAATTGAAGAAGAGGTGCTATCCTTGGGTTTAGGTCTCTGTCCAGAAAAACTTTGATGCATTTGATGCTGTAAAATACATTCATTTATTTGCCAGAAAGCTCATACTAAGAGTGATCGATGATAAGAAAGATTTGCGTAAAGATTGGATCCAGGATTTCGATTGGTCCCTCTACAGGCAGTCCCCGGATTACACACAAGATAAGTTCTGTAGGTTTGTTCTTAAGTTGAATTTGGGTGTAAGTTGGAATAGGTACATTTTTTTAAGTGTAACTCTAGCCAAAAAAAAATATTTTAATGTTTTTTTGGGATAGCATAGGAAAGGGTTAACACCCATGTAATGTTTGTTTTGCTGTCTGTGCCCCTGTTCAGAAGATTTCATCTCACTTTCTGTCCCTGTGACAATTGGATTTTGAAAATTTTGGGCTTTTGTGGAAACAAGAATTGGTGATAAAGCTTCAGTGGAGACACCTTTATCCCATAATACCTCTTACAGGAGTGCATTTCCCTTCCTGGGGTAGATTTCTTCTCACTTCCTGTTTTCTCCCTCCGTTTATAAGTATGAGTCGTTTGTAAGTTGGATGTTTGTAGCCTGGGGACTGCCCGTATAAAATAATGCGACTTTAAAGCTCTCCAAGAAATAATTAACCTATTTGATGAGAATTGACAAATGGGACTTCGATGAGTTACTGGCCATTGATAAGAATGTCTCCTCTAAATCGAGTGATTTTTCCCTTATTGAACGTATTTAACCCTAAATCTAAAACTTTTCCTTCATTATCATTTAATGTCAATGTATTTACCTTTGTTCAACAAACCACGAAAGAAATGATGTCCTTGTCCAATAAGGAAGGGTCTCAATACAATATAACCTGACTTACAGTAGATGGAGGCATTAGAAGGTTTAATAAGAAGGTAAGATTTAGTCAGACAAGGGGGGCAACATCGTTGTAATGATTAAAGAACACAAATTGGTACAAAAAGCTTAATTACTAGTGGTAAAAGCTCAGCAGGAATATTATAAGATAATTAGTAGTGCTCTTGAGGATGGACTAATTTCCAAAAGTACTTGGGAATTTTTGAACACACAATGACCATGAATGCCCACATTTTATGCACTGCCAGGGATCCACAAAAGTCTTAAAATGGCACCAGGTAGGCCCATTATTTCAGGTTGTGGCAGCATTTTGGTGGACACACATCTAAGACCACATGTCACACGTTCACCATCTTATACCAAATATATGATACATTTATTGCAAACTATTGAGGACATGCATGTGCCAGAGAATATATGGCTAGTGGTACTAAACGCAGAGGTGCTTTATAGTGGCATCCCACATGCAAAGGGCCTCTCCACAATGAAGATGTTTTTGCAGGAAATACGTGTGGCTCAAAAGCAATACAATCAGTTTGTCCTCAAATTGTTAAAATTTCTTCTCAGGAACAACTATTTTGTGTTTGATGGCTCCCACTACCTCCAAGTATAAGGAGTAGAGATGGGGACATGTTGTGCCCCATCCTACACCACATGTCACAAGTTCACCATCTTATACCAAATATATGATGAATTTATTGCAAACTATTGAGGACATGCATGTGCCAGAGAATATATGGCTAGTGGTACTAAACGTAGAGGTGCTTTATAGTGGCATCCCACATGCAAAGGGCCTCTCTACAATTAAGATGTTTTTGCAGGAAATACGTGTGGCTCAAAAGCAATACAATCAGTTTGTCCTCAAATTGTTAGAATTTCTTCTCAGGAACAACTATTTTGTGTTTGATGGCTCCCACTACCTCCAAGTATAAGGCGTAGAGATGGGGACATGTTGTGCCCCATCCTACACCAATTTGTGCTTAGGAGAGTTGGGAAGGCCAGACTTATAGTGATGTAATGTCATGGCACAGGTACTTTGGTGATGTTATCATCATCTGGGAGAGGACCAAGGAAATGCTTCAGACATTTGTTAAATGTGTGGCTGTAAATGACTGGAATTTCTGTTTTATGATGACCTGTGATCAAAGATGTATCTCTTTTCTTGATGTAGAGATATTTGTGCAACCAGATCAGACACTGGACTCTACCTTATACCGTAAAGCCACAGCTGGCAACAAGATCCTTAGGGCAGATAGTGGTCATCCTCCCAGTCTGATCAAGTCGATATCCTATGGACAATATTTACATTTTGAACAGAATTGTTCAGATTGGGAGTACTTCAAAAGAGAAACAGATGCCTTGAGGAAGAGATTATTAGCCCGTGAGTATGCTAAAAAAAAAAAACCCACTTAAATAGGCACATGAGCCAATGAGCACTCCAGGGAGATTTTGATTTTCCAGACCTCAAATAGAGGTAACCAACAAGAATCCACCAATACCACTAAGTTAACTTTACACTATACCCAACAGCAAAAACAAATCAGGAACGTAGTAAACAAGAACTGGTATTTATTGAAGATGGATCCTTTGGTGGCCAAATGTGTTAAAAATCTAGCAGAAATTGTCTATCGGAGGAACCAATCTATTCGTAATGCATTCGTGCATAGCCACTTCAATAGAGAAGCCACAGCAAATTCTTGTCACCATTTTGGTATGGTATATTTGTGGGTCTTGTTCTTACTGCCAGTACATTTCACAAGGAATAAGGCATATCCTCACAAATGGTGTAGTACATGAGGCCAGACACTATGTTAAAGTGTTACTAAACCCACAACAGTAAAATCAGTCTGTATATGCAGAATAGCATGCTTGTTATATTCACTTTGGAACTTAGGGGGTTAATCCTCTGCATTGTGTTAAAAGGTTCTTTGATCTTGTATGGCCAGATACTTACTTCTTGAACTATCTATCTGTGTAATGCCATACTACATGCAGGCAGAGTGGTAAGTTTGCACATGCTATGTTCAGGCTCTTATGCTGTGTTGGAGATTTCCTATTTCAGTTGAGTTTTTCAGGTCACATGGTATTTACTTCACATATGTGGACGTGTATACAGCATCAAAATGACAGCCCAGTCCCTCCCTCCTCCTCCATGCCCAGTAACTGAAAAGAATACAATGGGTGGGATATCACATGTTGATTCATGGAAGATCCGCCTCCCATAAAAGCATATGGACACAGACTGCAGTGGATTTTTAGAGGCAGTGATTGTTTACTTGTGAACTGAGCATGTCATTGGCAAAGCACCAATCAGCTCTGGCTGGATTGTGGGTGAAGGGTCACTGATGCAAAGGAAGTTTCATCAGAGGAGAGTGAAATCTTCTCCTACATGAACATTGGGGAAGCCCTGGGTCCTTTCAGTTTATCACCTGAATGCAATATACAGATGAAAAAAGGGTATATAGCAGCAGTATTTTCATATAAAAATAAGATGAATTGTTTTCATATTGCTGGGTTTAGTAACACTTTAACTGCTAAACAGTAGGCACTGTTTATATGATGACCTGTGAATATGGCTCCTTCTACATCGGGAAAACTAAACGCCATTTCTGACAAAGAATTTATGATCACGTTACAGCTATTAAATTAGGAACCAAGGATATGTGTGTGAGCTGCTCAGACTGTATGGGAATGAAGTCCTGTGCCTACCGCTGTGAGTGCTGGCTGGGAGGGGAGCTCGCCTATGCTCCAGGCAAGGGTAGAGAGTGACTAGGTGTCCAGAGAGCCGCACATCAAGTCATTGCCCGAGAGCCACATTTCACTTCACCCCCCAGGGTTTACACGTGGCTCTGGTAGGCGGACTGAAACGTGTTGGGGGCATGGCCTGGTGGGGGTACAGACTGAGATTGCCATTCACTATCATACAGCAGGCCTTGACTTGATGTGTGACTTTCGGGACACCAAGTCACTCTCTAACATCACCTATAGGAAGGCATGGGGTGTGGCAACACAATAAAAATCCCAGTTGTGTAAAATTCTTTGGTTTTGAAAGGATTCATTTGGATTCATGGGAAGGGGATTGGGATTGTCCTATCTTACAAAGAGAGACTAGATGGATCCATCAACTGGAGACAACAAAATTCCCCGGTTTAATCACTTCACGCAAATCGTCGTATATAAATGGCAGTCAGGAGAAGTGGAATATCGAGGCATAGCCTGCAGCTACAGCCTATACCCCAGTACCGTTTTTTAGAGCGGGCGGACGGCTATCTGGTGATAATAGCAGTACCAGCTCTGGAGCCGCTCGCTCGTTATTCCAGGCAGCGGGAGGGGACACCCGCCATTGTCTGCCGCTCTTCCCCGGCCTCCCGTCTCCCACTGAGAGACCAGAGCGTCCATCTGGCGCATCTGCCTGCTGTGTGGAGTCCCGAACTAAGCCACAATCGGCTCCGATTGGGTATCCTTCATGAGATTCAGGAAGCGGCGTCACAGCATCACTTCCGGTTTACTCGCGGCCAATGGCGCAGATTTGAAAAGAAATACGGTATTCAGAATCACAGTTTTTGGCGATCTGAATACTTTTAAGTGCAAAGGAGGAATTGGGGGTCTTTTAGACCCCCGATCCCTCTATTAAGAGTACCTGTCATCACATATTACTGTCACAAGGGATTTTTACATTCCTTGTGACAGCAATAAAAGTTATCCGTTTTTTTTGAATAGTCTTGAGGGCTAGTTCTAAATAAGCATATCTAGCACACTTACTAATTAACATATTTTTTCCATAAAACTATTTGTTCTAATGCCTGTATCCTTGCATCATGAGTCTGTCTGTAAGAGCTGGCTGTAATAACAGTGTATTTTCTAACTTGTCTTTGAAAAAGTCTTTACACTATGTTTAGCTTATTATTATTACTGGAAATTATTTTAATTTTAGTTTATGCTTGTGTATCTTTGAAGTTATGTGCTTTAAAATTGATCATACATGTATGTATTGGTTGTTGTGGTTGGGAGAGCGGTGACCCCATAGATGTCTGGACCTTACTCTCGGTACTTCCTAGTATTATTTTTTTAAATATACTGTAATTGCTGGCAGATTATTTTCCATAATACTCTCTTTTCTTTTTAATATTTTTCCTTTTCTCTTTATTTCTCTAATTTTCATATGTTGTTTCGGTTATTGTGAAAAGGTGACTTTAACTTAATGGCTCTTTCTTGTTTTAGGTGCTCATTCACACCAATTTGTTTTCACCTGGGCATTTCCTGCACCCTTCCTTTTGGCTGATGATGTAATAAGATGACCACGGCTCATGACGTCACTACGCCATGGCGTGTGTGAAGACATTACTGTGCGGTGGCACAAAGACTGCAATTTTTTCTGCCAAATCAGGGCCGTCTTTAAGGCAGGGCAAAAGGGCAGCTGCCCTCGGCCCTGCCATTGTTGTGGGGCCCAAAGCAGCTGCCTCATACTTGCCAACTATCCTGGTTTAAATTCCCCTGTCCCTTGAAGTTTTAGTCCTGTGCTGTGTCTCCATATCTAAGCGCTGCTACTAAAGCTGCCCAACTCTGCCCTATTGTTGTGTACAGATGACTGTACGTTTCTGTGGTGTCAGGAAAGTGACTTTGTGCTCCCCGGTCCATGATGTGCAGGCAGTGAGGAGATGATGAGCAGTAACCTCTAGCAACCAATCAGCAAGCAGTACTGATGTGCAGTAACCCCTAACAACCAATCTGTGGGCAGTATTGATGTGCAGTAACCTCTAGCAACCAATCAACGGGCAGTATTGATGTACAGTAATCACTAGCAACCAAACAAGTAGAAGTCATGTGCTATAACCTCTAGCAACTAATCAGTGAGTCGTAATGTGTGCTGTAACTTCTAGCAGCCAATCAGTAAGCGGTAATGATATGCTGTAATCTCTGGCAACCAATCGAAATCACTGCCTGATCTGATTCAGTAAACTGATTTTGAGTCTAGCTGCTTTTTATTGTATGTCTCAGAGCAGGTGGAGAATGAAATTGTATGGGGGGGACCAAGAAAATATTTGCCCAGGGTCCAATCATTATTAGAGACGTTCCTGCGCCAAATGGTGGGTGGATGGGAGAGTGGCTTATCTATCAGGTGCCATACAAAAAGAGGTGATGCCTCTGCTGCCATTAGCAGCAACACACTCTCATCATCACTTTGCTCAAATTGGAGGAATTATAGAGGGGCTGACAGCAGATATTATTTCTGCAGTTCAGATAATATTTTCCTATTTATTTTTTCTGCTAATGAGGAAGGTTGTTTTGACCTTATCTTGCACATTGGGGAGGTGAGTTTTATTTTTTTCAATAACAATTTTTATTGAACTTTTTATTTATAAAAAGAGATTAGAAGATACAGGCACTATGTGTGTAATAAACATATTACAATCATAGCATATCAAGAACATGTTGGGTGGTGTTGATAATGGATAAAACAAAGGAAAAAAATTGTCCGTAGAGACACGCCTCAGCGGAGGCCATTAGTATAGACCAGCCTTTCTCAACCTTTTCAACATGGAGGAACCCTTGAAATAGTTCTCCGGACGGAACCCCTGCTAAAAATTAGAGATCTACAACTCATGATGTATTCGTGTGATGGTCAGTGGGAAGAATGCTCCTTACACTTGTGGTCATTGGGAAGAATTGCCTTCTTACAGATAGCTAAAAGATCAATGGTGTCAGTGGGAACTTATCCGAGAGACAGGAATCGCTCATTGCTCAAGGAACCCCTAGCAACCTCTAGAGGAACCCTAGGGTTCCACGGAACCCTGGTTCAGAATCAATGGTATAGACAATAGAAATACGCAAACATGCTTGGGTGTGGGCTGGCTGGGGCCTGCCTGGGAATGGGTTGGCTGGGGCCTGCCTGGGAGTGGACTGGCTGGGGCCTGCCTGGGAGTTGGCTGGATGGGGCCTGCCTGGGAGTGGGACTGGGTTGGCTGGGGCCTGCCTGGGACTGGGCTGCCTGGGGACTGCCTGGGAGTGGGCTGGCTGGGGCCTGCCTGGGAGTGGTCTGGCTGGGGCCTGCCTGGGAGTGGGCTTGCTGGGGCCTGCCTGGGAGTGGGACTAGGCTGGCTGGGGCCTGCCTGGGACTGGGCTGGCTGGGTCCTGCCTGGGACTGGGCTGGCTGGGGCCTGCCTGGGACTGGGCTGGCTGGGACCTCCCTGGGAGTGGGCTTGCTGGGCCTGCCTGGGAGTGGGCTTGCTGGGGCCTACCTGGGAGTGGGACTGGGTTGGCTGGGGCCTGCCTGGAAGTGGGCTGCCTGGGACTGGGCTTGCTGGGGCCTGCCTGGGAGTGGGGCTAGGCTGGCTGGGGCCTGCCTGGGAGTACGCTGGCTGGGGCCTGTCTGGGAGTGGGCTGGCTGGGGCCTGCCTAGGAGTGGGCAGGCTAGGGCCTGCCTGGGGAAGTGAGGGCGGGGCCTGCCGCTGAGGTGCTAGAGAACTTCTATCTTCATCCACCGACCGGGCTGCAGGGCGGTCACTGGACCACGCACAGAGAGACACACAGAGTCTCACTCTCTCACCACCAGTCACCTCACCACCACCGCGTCTCGTTCCTCTGTCCTGTTCTTCGTCTCCCACCAGTACAGTGCTCTCACGTGAGTCAGTCTCTCTCTCTCCTGTTCTGACTCCTAAGTCCCCTGCTCACTCACTGGCATACTCCAGTGAGGTCGGTCAGTGACGTCTCCTCTCCAAGGCCAGCCCTTCCCTCAGATCACTCCGCCCTGCACACCGAGACTCACTCAGGGGAGGAGTGGGCGGTGCTGCGCGTCCGGCCATAGTGTACCAGTGTGACATTCACATTACGCCTAGGAGGAGATGTCAGGACAGGTCACAGGAGAGATATACAAAAAAAAAGTCAGAGGCGGCCGCGGACACCTCAAGCTGTGGTGGAGGACACTGGTGTCCGGGAGCGGACACTTGCCGATCCCTGGTAAAGAAACAAGAGAAGGAAGCAGTAATAAGGTAGAGGACCACCACAACGTCCCATTCCCTAGATGAAGAACGACCGGGGAAGGTGCTTTTTAAAAGGGGGCATCTACAGTATCTCACAAAAGTGAGTACACCCCTCACATTTTTGTAAATATTTTATTATATCTTTTCATGTGACAGCACTGAAGAAATGACACTTTGCTACAATGTAAAGTAGTGAGTGTACGGCTTGTATAACAGTGTAAATTTGCTGTCCGCTCAAAATAACTCAACACACAGCCATTAATGTCTAAACCACTGGCAACAAAAGTGAGTACACCCCTAAGTAAAAATGTCCAAATTTGTTCCCAATTAGCCATTTTCCATCCCCGGTGTCATGTGACTCATTAGTGTTACAAGGTCTCAGGTGTGAATGGGGAGCAGGTGTGTTAAATTTGGTGTTATCGCTCTCACTCTCTCATACTGGTCACTGGAAGTTCAGCATGGCACCTCGTGGCAAATAACTCTCTGAGGGTCTGAAAAAAAGGATTGTTGCTCTACATAAAGATATCCTAGGCTATAAGAAGATTGCCAACACCCTGAAACAGAGCTGCAGCACGGTGGCCAAGACCATACAGCGATTTAACAGGACAGATTCCACTCAGAACAGGCCTCGCCATGGTCAACCAAAGAAGTTGAGTGCACGTGCTCAGTGTCATATCCAGTGGTTGTTTTTGGGAAATAGAAGTATGAGTGTTGCCAGCATTGCTGCAGAGGTTGAAGGGGGGGGGGGGTCAGCCTGTCAGTGCTCAGACCATACGTCGCACGCTGCATCAAATTGGTCTGCATGGCTGTCATCTCAGAAGGAAGCCTCTTCTAAAATGATGCACAAGAAAGCCTGCAAACAGTTTGTCAAAGACAAGCAGACTAAGGACATGGATTACTGGAACCATGTCCTGTGGTCTGATGACACCAAGATAAATGTATTTGGTTCATATGGTGTCAAGTGTGTGTGGCGGCAACCAGGTGAGGAGTACAAAGACAAGTGTGTCTTGCCTACAGTCAAGCATGGTGGTGGGAGTGTCATGGTCTGGGGCTGCATGAGTGCTGCTGGCACTGGGGAGCTACAGTTCATTGAGGGAACCATGAATGCCAACATGTACTGTGACATTCTGAAGCAGAGCATGATCCCCTCCCTTTGGAGACTGGGTTATGAATCTCTTGAAAGCAGCCTGAATGTACTGCCGAGCTATATTGCTCATAGCTACAGTTAATGTTCTTCTATTGCAATCCTTGATCATATTGCCAATGTTTGCTACCTATCCACAGAAATATTACAGTAAAGACTATTTCTGTGTTTTATAATAACGTGTGTGTTTCTCATTGGTCATTGCAGGTGTGCCAGAGGGGCTGGGACAGTTCTTCAAGTTTGAGAGGCAGAGTACAGGACTGAACATACTTAGCGGCTCCTGCGGGGGTAGCGCTACAAAAGGACCACCAGATTTGCTAGTAGAGAGACTTATCTTGGCTGCTTAAAAAAAAAAAGCTGGAGGCTTAAGTATTGTAGGTAAAAAATAAAAATAAACTCTTTGCAATATGCTTTATTTATATTCACTAATAGATGGATCTTACTACTGGTCAGAAAGGTGTGGTTCTTGCATTGAAAAACTAAACAAATGCGTCCAACTTCTTCAATCCCAGACTGAAAATCACTGCAAATCCGAAAACACATGATGCATCAGTGATGTACTCAGAATTCAGATGTGTTCAGTGCCCAGAAAAAAACACATGCCCCCTCCCTTTGTTTTTTTGGCATTGTTGCTAGTTTATATGCAGGGTGCCTTGAAATGATGTCACCTTGTTAGAGTCACAAGGCATGTATAGTATGCTGTATCTGCAAGAACAGCCCATTTTGTCTCTGTTCCCTTCACATCCCACCAATCACTCTACCTGAACCATCACTAACATCACATTTTACTATTTTATCAGCACCAATTGACTAGTCCCATGCTGCATAACCACCCTGTTATTTGAATGTGTACTTTAAAGTATGTATAGAAAAATGTAAAAGGCAACAACCAGTAGCATGATCCACAATGCGTTGCTGTTGATTTATGAGAAAAACAAAACATGGGCAAACAGGCAGGGTTTTTAATGCAGAACATGCTATGTCTCTTCTGAATTAAAGTAAATTACTGTACCCGCCTAACTGCCCCTGCACAGTGAGGTGTGCATGTGCATTGATGTCTACTTACCCCGGCAAATGACAGCAGCCGGCGATTGATACCCGAAAGCCAGTTGCCCAAAAATGCCAGTAGGATGCTCCTGAATTACTGGAGCCAAGGTGAGTATAGCTCGTATGGTACCCCAATACACAGCTACAATAGCGAGGAATGTACATAAGCTGTATTATAAAGAAAATAAATATATATATACTGTATATGTATGTTTAGATTTTTTTCTTTTTTTGTTAAAAGTCATGCACCTTTTCTTACTTTTATTTTTCTCTATTGCACCACGGTATGTTATGATTATAACTAATTTTGTCTTGGAAATGCCATAAAGTACCTTTTACAATTTTTTTCTTCCCTTTTTACTGCATTGTTCAAACTTGTTCTGTACAGCCATTTATTACAATTTTTAAGTGGTTTTCTCTTGAAAAAAGCCATAAATTATTTTTCTCACTAAATGCCCTATGCATCTATAAATGAGTAAAGGCCACATCCCTCAACACTAGTAACCTCTCCTAAGAGTATATTTTCACTTTTGCAGTCAAAATGTTTGTTATGTGTTCTCACACGGCATACCTAAAAAAAAATTTTGAAAAATATTTCTTACCTTTTTAGTTGTTCCATCGGAGCAGGTTTATATATAGAACACTATAGCCAAGCTGTTACTACCATGAATAGATGACAATGTGCAGATAAGAAGCAGACAGTGGTGTTGCACAGAGCAGCTCTGATCCTCCTCTTTTCGGATCCCCTGCTGGCGCTCCTGGCTCCTCCCCCTCAAGCAGTGCCCCCCCATCCTAAGGCATCTTGTCCCCATGTTGATGAGGACAAAGGTCTCTTCCCAACAACCCGTATCATAATCTGGAAGCCCCCTTTAACAGATCCCAGATTCCAACCCCCTCACTATGTGAATGAGTAGGGGTACTCATTCACCAAAAAAAGTGTAAAAAATGAATAAAGACAAGAGGCAGTTTTTGACAACTCCTTTGTTAATTTTTTTTTTTTTTAAATGTCCCTCCGATGCAAATCCCTCTTTAATCATGACGCCAGCTGCACCGCCAGACCTGAAAAAAAAAAGGGCTAACCACCAAATGCCTGCTCCACCATTTGACAGTTCTTAAATAGGTAAGGGGCGGGACCATCTGTTGACATGACCCTGTTGCACAGCACCCTTATGACATCACCGACCGGTGCATGTTGGGTCAGTGACATCACAAGGGATGGTGCCACCAGGTGATGTCATCAGGTGGCCCAGCCCCTTACCTATTTAAGTACTGTCAAACGGCGGAGCAGGCATTTGGCAGTTAGCCTTCGTTGCTGGCAGATCGTTTTTTGTTTTCTTTTTTTGGGTCTGGCAGTGAAGCAGGCGTCATGATTGATGATGGATCTACATTGGAGAACATTGTTTTTTCATTTTTTTAATAAAGGAATTGTCAAAAACTGCCTCCAGCCTTTATTTATTTTTGGTGTCCCACGCCCATTCACATAGGGGGGGGGGGCAGGATCTGGGGGTCGTCTTGTTAAAGGAGGCTTGCAGACTCTGATTAGATTCTTGCCCGGAGACCCCTATAATCACCGCCCAGGGTTGTCGAGAAGAGGCCCTTGCCCCCATCAACATGGAGACAAGGTGCTTTGGGGTGGGGGGGCAAAGTCTCCCCTGCCCCAAAGCCCGCCCATGTTGAGGGCATGTGGCCTGCTAAGGTTTTGGGGGGGAGGGGGTGCTCACTCACCTCCAATTTCCTGACCTGCCGGGCTGCATGCTCATATAAGGGTCTGGTATGGACCTTGGGGGGGACCCCACACAATTTTTATTTTACATTTTGGCACGGGGTTCCTCTTTTTTTTCACTTTTTTCTATTGCCAATGAAACATTGACAGCTGATGACTCATCTGTTGTTAAAGAAGTCCAGCCAGAGCTTGTTTGGCTGGGCTTCTCCTATGGAAAACAGGAGTGCAATTCAAGTGCTGATGTCACAGATGTCTGTCCAGGCACCGCGTCATCCTGACCACAGAGTCTGGATCCACCAGGTTCCTGGACAGACACCCTTCTCGGCCTCTCAGCGAGCTGCTGAGAGCCTGAGAGGGCTGCTTCCCACCCTTCCACAGCTCAGCACTCCAATGAGCATGGGGGACCAGAGCAGAGAGCTGCTGATTGACAGTCAGCAGCTCTCTGCTGAGGGAGCTGTGAGAACTGAGCCATCGGCAATGTTCGATCATTTGGTTCTCAGTAGAAGCGCCGGGGGACAGACGCAGCATCGGACTGATGCTGCATCCACCTAGGTAAGTATAATAGGGGAAAAAAAACCCTTTACTTCTCTTTTAACCACTTAAGGACCTGAAGGATTTCCAGCTTTAGGACCGGAGCCCTTTTTGCGATTGCGTTGCTTTAACTGAAAATTGCGCGGCCGTGCGACATTGTACCCAAACGAAATTTGCGTCCTTTTTTTCCCACAAATAGAGCTTTCTTTTGGTGGTATTTGATCACCGCTGCGTCATTTCTGATTGGCGCTATAAACAAAAGAAGAGCGACAATTTTGAAAAAAAAACCCCAAATTTCATACTTTTTGCTAAAATACAAATCCAAAAAAAAAAATAAAAAAACATTTTTTTTCATCGGTTTTGGCCGATTTATATTCTTCCTCATATTTGTGATTAAAAAAATCGCAATCGGCATTTATTGATTGGTTTGTGCAAAAGTGGTCACGTTTACGGATGATGAGAATTCATTTTTGGGGGTTTTTATTTTTTTTTATTTTTTACTAGTAATGGCGGCGATCTGCAATTTTTAGCAGTACTGCGATATTGGGGCGGACATGTCGGACCATTTTGACACTTTTTTGGGACCATTGGCATTTATACAGCGATCAGTGCTATAAAAATGCACTGATTACTGTGTAAATGCCATTGGCAGTGAAGGGGTTAACCTGCAGGGGGCGCTCTAAGGGTTAACTATGTTCCCTGGGCGTGTTCTAACTGTGGGGGGACTGCCCTAGCTGGGGAAGGGAAGTGGTCACAGCCTCCGTGTAGAGGAAGGCTGTGATCACAGCCCTTCCCCCTCTCACAGAACGGAGGTCTGTGTTTACTTACACGGGGGGGCATCGCGGGTGGCCGGCGGAGATCGACTCCGCCGCACCCGCTCCCTGGCCCTCCCCGAACACAGTGAGCGTGCGGGCGCGCCTCCGGCGGCGCGCGCGCGCTCACTAGGAGCGATCTCGGCCGCTGCGTTATCGAACCACCTTGCCGCCGTCAAATGACGATCGGCGGTCGGCAAGTGGTTAAGGACGCAGTGGCCGGCTTCAAAGTGATGCTCTTTACCAACCAGCTATGCTCTATGCAGCGCACAGTTTATTGTGGGGCACTCAGTGGGTGAACATCCCACGAGCGCCCCACAAATTCGGGTGTTCGCAGAATGGGCGAACAATGTTCGGGCAAACTTTTGCTTGCCTCAGACTGTTTGCCCAACTCTAGAAGGAGAGTTAACTAACACTTTTCAGCCAGAAAAATAAGCAATTAATAATTTACTTGCCAATACGGAAACCCGGCTTCAAGAATCTGACTCTGCTTCTCCTGCTGCCCTCTTCTATAATGGCCTCCACTGGACTCACTCACCCAGACGCAGTGGACAGAAAAGAGGTGGAGTTGGATTGCTTCTATCCCCACTGAGAACCTTTCAAGTCCTTCCTACTCCTCTTTCTCTATCCCTCTCCTCTTTTGAGACCCACTCTATTTGTCTGTTTTCTCCAGTCTCTCTGGGGATTGCAGCGATTTATCAGCTTCCTGTACCAGTGTCATGCTTTTTTGATGACTTCTCTGCCCAATTACCCTACTTTCTCTCCTAAATACCCACTATCATTCCTGGTTACTTTACCATCACTGTTATTGTTAATAGCCCGGCTACATCTCAAGTTAACCTAATCTTTTGGCCTAATACAATGGACACACACTTCCACTCACTCTGATAGTAACAACCCTGACCTTGTATTCTCCCAGCTCTGTAATTCTGGCAATCTCACCAGCATCTCCTTTTCTCTCTCTGATCACAACCTCATCAGTTTAATAGTGTCCTTTTTTCAACTACCTATCCGTTCAAGCATCAAAGATAACTCGTAGAAATCTTTGCCACTTTAAGCCTTCTCTTCTCTATTCGGCTACAGACCACATCTTGGCAAAATCTCACTCCGTCCTGTTCTAACCTGACCATCTCTGTCTACAACAGTTCATTCTCATCCTCACTGGACACACTTTCTCCTCTATCTACAGACAGAATACCATTGCAACCTTGACAAAAAGATGACACCAGAAACCTCAAGGGACATAGCCTTGCTCTTGAGCGACTGTGGCGTAAAACAAAATCTCTGCAAGACTTCACCCTATACAAATCTGCCAAACAAACCTACATTGTCACTCTTATTATTACCTTGTCATCCAGTCCTCATTGGCTCTTTTCTGGCTTTAACGTTCTACTTTGTCCCCCACCACCTCCACCCACTAATTCAATCACTGCCCAATCATCTCAAAAACAAGACTGGTGCAATTTGTGAGAACATACCCTGTGGCAGACCCAACTGGGCCTTGGGCTTTTGGAGGGGACTATGGGTTAGCCTTCTAGCCACTGATTGTGGCCCATGGAGGAGACCAGGGATTTTGTCATGCTTCTGGTCAGAGCATGGAAAATAGCATATTTTAGCCTCTGATCCCATGGAGAGAGCAGATCATTCTCTAATGATGGACAACAACGTTATGAATATAGATAGTGAGGCTTGGATTAATTTTCTTAATTAAGACAATAAAGTTTCCCTTCTGGAGTGGATGGAAAGGTGTAATATTTATCTTGTACAGGTTAATGGTCAGAGGAAATATGATGGCCTTCGTGCAGACTGGGTTGGCGAAGCACCTCCAATTGGGAGAGAAATATTTAACAGCAACCTCCCTTCAAGAGATCTATGAAGATAAATTCCACTTTTTCAGACTGCAGGAATATTGTATGAGTTTTGTTTTATGATGACTTGTCTAGTGGACAGATTACACAGGTGAAAGCTGTTTTTTTTTTAAAAGGTGTTTATTTTTGCATTTTTCCAATACTTACACAAAACATTAACCATTTGCATAGTACTGCGTATACAAGTGCTGTTAACATTCATGGCATAATAATAGGCTACGCAGAGCCCTTAAGGTCTATTATTAAAGTGGGTATCACATCTGCCAGGCCTGACACATCATATGTACTCACTCGTAAAATAAGTAAACAAAATAAAATAAGATACAAAAAAACACAACAACAACCAAAACAATAAACAAAACAAAACAAAGCAAGCTCCCCTCCATACTACTCAGCTCCAGTTCCAAAAACTATACTCAGTATGTATATATATATCATTCATACCTCAATCATCCATCCACTCATACAACCATTCATTCCGGTTTGTTCTCTGCACCCCTAAGGAGGAGTTGTGGACCAACCTCTAAGAGGATACCTGGGAAGGCGTCGGGTCTGCTGACCCTGTAACCGAGCTATCCAGCCATGCTTGCCAAATTTTGGCGAATTTTTTCCCACATCCCCGACTCTTATAAATAACTTTGTAGAACGGCAGTGCTTGGTTGATCAACCGACATAGATAAGTAAGGGTGGGGGAGGTATGTGTCCTCCAATGGAGTAACAACGTCTTCTTTGCATAGAAAAAGATCAGCCGAAACATAATACGTTTATGTACCCTGTGTACATATTCATCCAACACTCCCAGGAGGGCTACCTCTGAGGTCCTGGGGGCCGTGAGGTCAAAATTCGCAGCAAGCATGTCAAATAGATCAGACCAGAACTGCATTAAACCTGGGCATGACCAAAACATATGTATGACATTTGCAGAGATCTCACCACACCTGGGACATGAAATGGACTCTCCGGCTCTCATTTTGATCAATTTGTCAGGAGTGTAGTGTAGTTGGTGAATAAATTTGAAGTGTGTGAGTTTATCTGCCGTGCTGATAATGTCCTGCATGCAGGAATCAGTGACCTCCTCCCAGCTCTCATCTGCGAGGTCAGGGATATATTTTTGCCATCTCACGCACAAGGCTGCAAACGGGTGGGAGCCAGCTGCCTGCAGGACACCATACAGCGTAGTCACCAACTTATCCACATACGGATCAGCCATAACCCTCTCCAAAGGGGTCTCCCCCAGCTCCACTCTCTGTCCACCAAACTGTGTTTGAACTGCATGTCTTAGCAAGAGATATTTAAAGAAAAACGTATTGTTTATATTTGTCCGTTCCTTTAACATATCAAAGGAGATAAAACTACCCCCTTCGTATACCTGATATACATATACAATACCCCTGGTTATCCACCACGATGTATCAGGATGCTGGTACAGCTCCCCAAAGCTGACATTATGCCACAATGGGGCATTTTTTGGGAGGGATGCATCAGCACTCGCCAACTTTGCCCCCACCACAATCCACGTTAAGAACCCCACATCCATAGGGGAAAATCTACTGCAGGAGGTTGTTTTCCGGCAAAACACCACATCCTTAAGCCGGAACGGGCCTCCCACCATGGCCCCCAGGAGAGCAGCAGAAGGAGCAGGGGACTCCAGTTGAAACCAGTTATGTATATAGGCTAATTGAGAGGCCAAAAAATAGTTATAAAAATCCGGACAGGCCAGACCACCCCTCGCAGTCGAAGCCTGGAGAGACGACCTGGCCATCCGCGGATGTGCACTGTTCCAAATAAAACGGAACATCAAGGTGTCAATTTGATGAATTTAGGGGTAGGGACATCCAGGTGCGGAGCCGCAATTCCATCTGGGACACTACTGGAGAGATATTGAGGGACTCATATTGCGAAAAGTCTGCAGAAATATTAACCCCGAGATATCTAAAGGACTGGGAAATCTGCAAACGGGAGGATTGCAGATAAACATAATCCCCCAAAGGGCCCACTGGGAAGGCCACTGATTTGTCCCAGCCAACCTCAAGCCCTGAGGCTGCTCCGAATTCCTCCACCACCCTCATGAGGCCACGGAACGAGGCCTCCTCTCCATCCAAGTAGATTAAGGCGTCGTCCGCATATAACAATATTTTCTCCTCCAGCGGGCCCCACCGGATCCCCCCCACCTCCGTGGTCTGTGTAATGGAGATGGCTAGCATCTCCATCACCAGAGCAAAAAGAAGGGGGGAGAGGGGGCATCCTTGGCGGGTACCCCGCCGGAGGGAAAAAATCGGAGACACATCTTTGTGCGAACCCTGGCACAAGGGTTGGTATATAAGAGGCGAACCCGTTGGATAAAGGCGTCTCCAAATCCAAACCTGGACAATGTCTCCCACAAGAAAGACCATTTAACCGTATCAAAGGCCTTTCTAATATCTAATGCCAGAACTAGACCACTGCGCTCATGACGTGCCGCTCCATTAATATGTAGATACAGGCGTCTGCTATTGTCAAACGTGCTTCTCCCAGGCATAAAACCGGATTGATTAGGTCCTATCACGGACAATATTACCTTATTCAATCTAAGGACCAGCAATTTAGCTAATATCTTGACATCACAAGACAATAACGAAATGGGGCGATACGAGTCACATACTTTTGGGTCCTTCCCTGGTTTCGGGATCACCACAATGAGTGCTTCCATCAAAGATGGAGGTAGATTTCCCTGTTCCCTTGCGCCATTATATAATTTTAGAAGATAGGGAGTTAGTAGTTCCTCATATATAGGTGAAAGCTGGTTAATGAGATTTGGACAGCCCTGGGTCTTCTTTCTGGGGAACTAGTACCAAACTGTCTGGGTGGCCAATGACCTGAGTCACATAGGCTTGTCTAGGTAACTAGTTGTTAATTAGCTTAATGTTTAATTAAGATCACTGTTTATGTTTATGTTAGCTGTTCATTAGATGGACTGATGATATTACTGTTTACAGTTTGCATTGTTTATGATAATGTGATCAAGCTTTTGTCTGATTTTGTGTATCATATATTCTGTGTGAATTTACAATAAAGCCAGTTCCTGTTTGCACCTAAGCGAGTGTCGTCTAGTTCTTGGGTGCTTTTAGAATGCTTAGTCTACAACTATCTGAGCTACTACCTCACTGAAAACAACCTTCTTGACCCTTTGCAGTCTGGCTTTCACTTGAAGCACTGTAAAGAAACTGCCCTACTAAAACTCACTAATGATTTACTAACTGCTAAAACCAACGGCCTCTATTCTATACTCTT
This sequence comes from Glandirana rugosa, assembly GCA_018402905.1. Lineage (NCBI taxonomy): Eukaryota > Metazoa > Chordata > Amphibia > Anura > Ranidae > Glandirana > Glandirana rugosa. The sequence continues at coordinate 1,333,780 of BLSH010123456.1, read as the reverse complement.
GCTACTAGACATTTCTTGGGCCTTATGATGCTGTTGACCACCCGCTCCTCCTCAATAAACTCTTGGCCTCCAAGATTTTGCTCTTTCCTGGTTCTCCTCCTATCTATCTGTAGCCATTGCCATCTTGGGGGTTGCTGAATGTAGTGGTTCACCCTCTACCCTCAATCACACATGTTATTTCAACCGGAGTCAGGAAAGCAGGCCGGTACTTTATTATTGTTTTTATTTAGGGGATTGAACTTGGATGGGGAGAAAAGAGTAGTTATGGGATGCCTAGGAATTGAACAGTTCTTAAATGGGGCCACTTCTATATACACTCCGGTATATACACTTCTCCTCTTCCTCCTGCACAAAACTTGCTTCTTCACCTGTTCCTCTCCTACAGCACATAACTTGCAGCAGGCCTAGCTAGCACATGTTGAGGCCTGCTGCTGCTTTAGCACAACTTCCAAACCTCCCATTACAGGCAGGGACCATGGGTCCCCAAAGTGTAGCAAAGTATATAGCGTGCTAGCCAGCTTTGATGGACTACTGCTCCCAGCCCATCCTCTTCCAGGCCCTGCCAGGCCTCCTAGCTGCAACGGCCCTCTCCACTGCCACGGTGACTCCACATTCCCAACTCACTCACCTCCTGCATGCACCCGAGCCTCAGGCCGAGGTCACCCCCCCAGACTAGGGGCTTCTTCAAGGCCCTGACAGCCTCCATACTATCTCCATCTCTTCCACCCGAACTCCCCTCCCCAGCTGGGCTGACCCAGGGTATTTGAGGAGGCCTGCCCCCTGCCAATACAGATTGAGGATTGGTCAGGGCTCCCCAAACACCCCAGACAGCTCCACCTTCTCTTCCCCTCCTTTCTCCTTCTAAAACACTCTAGAAGCCTCTGGAAAGAGAGGGGAAGTTCCAGTGATGCTACCTGTGAGTCACCAGCCCCTCCCTGAGCCACTCCCGGCCCAGAATCAAAACATTCCATCAGGGCTGACCAAATCTACCTCACCTAACAAAATCCTAACAAAAATCGTAACAGTAGCACCTAACTAAAGGTAGAGGGTGCTACATATCACAGCACTCCTTCAGTGTTACCTACAATTCTGTCTTTTCCTTTTCCTCCCCACTTACTCTTTCTGCAAGGGTCCCCCAAGGCTCTGTTCTTTGGTCCCTTCTCTTCTCTATCTACACCTCCTCTCTTGGTTACTTGATACCCTCCCATGGCTTTGACTACCATCTGTATGCTGATGACAGCCAAATCTACCTCTCTACTCCTGACCTCATTCCTTCAGTTTCTTACTAACTGACATATCAACATAGATGTCACACCACTTCTTCAAACTAAATCTTTCTAAAACTGAGCTTGTAATATTCCCCCGCCATGCATGCCCTCCTCCCTGACTTTTTCATAAACATCAATAATACAACTATCAGTCCCTCCCCTAACACCAGAGTACTAGATGTAACCTTAGACTCTGACCTGTCCTTTCAGCTCCATATCTAATCACTGTCAAAAGCTTGTAGACTTCACCAAAACATCTCTAAAATGTGCCTCTTTTTAAGTAAAGAAACCACCAAGCTACTCATTCACTCCCTTGCTGTCTCTCCCCTTGACTATTGCAACTCCCTGTGCTTAGGCCTACCTTTACACAGGCTATCCCTCCTTCAGTCTATCATGAATGCTGCTGCCAGACTTATCCCCCTTACCAACTGCTCAGTGTCTGTCACCCCTCTACTGGCCTCCAATTGCTCAGTCAATTAATTCAAAATACAAACAACAACATAGAAAGCCATTCACAACTCTGCCCTGAGCTACATCACCAATCTTGTCTCAAATTATCACCCAAACCGTCCTCTCTGATCCTCCCAAGACCTCCTACTCTCTAGCTTTCTTGTCTCCTCTTCCCATGCTCATCTCAACGACTTCTCCAAAGCCTCTTCCATCCTCTTGAACTCTCTACCTCAATCTGTCCTGCTATCCCCTACTCTGGCCACCTTTAAGCGATCCTTGAAAACTCATCTCTTCAGGGAATCCTATCCTGCCTCTACCTAACAACTGAATTTTTAATTCTTCCATTATCTCATCCCTCACAGTTATTATGTTTGTACCACTTGCCCCAACCTATTAGATGGTAAGATTTTATGAGCAGGGCCCTTTTAAACCTCTTGTATTTTATTGTATTGTAACTGTGGTGTCTCCCTTTATATTGTAAAGCCATGAGCAAACTGTTAGCGCTATATAAATCCTGTAAAATAGTAACAGCAAATTTTACATACTTGTTAGAGATATGCAGGGGAGGGCTGGCAGCCTTGGGCCTGGGGGGCAAGTCCGGTCAAGTGGTCCATACAGCCGGTGGCGGCAAAGTGCCGGATAGGGGAAAACAGTCTAAGGTTTTCCATTATCACAAAGGTGTGTGGGGGGGGGGGGGGCAATGTAGTCTTCCAGAGCCCCTGGCAGGGGCTGACTGGAAACTTGTCTGCCTCCTCCAAACTCCCACCTGACACTTTCATCATCCATGTAAATTTATCTTTTCATTGCCAGAGCCGTTTTTGCGTTTTTTGCACACATGTTTAAAAAATCCTTTTAGCCCTGAAGATTACACAAAACCCCCAAACATCATGTATTTCCTCAAAGCAGGCACCCTAGAGAATAAAATAGCGATAGTTCCAATTTTTATATGTCACATGATATTACTGCAAATTTTCTGTAAAAAAGCACACTAAGGGAATTTTAAGGCAAACAAAAGCAATAAACTACCCAATTTGTCAGTAATATATAAAAGATGAAGTTGCACCGAGTAAATAGATGTCAAACCTTAATGTTGTGTGAAATGGCGACAAACTTCAGTACCCTATATTTGTGTACCCTATATTTTCTATAGGCGACGCTTTAAAAGCCCCCTATGGATATCAGTTTAGTGTTACGGAGGAGGTCTTGTGTTGCTCTCATTTCGGCGTGCACGGTAATATGGAACATGTGTATCACAATCAACGTTTTCATGTGTAGGCGCCCCTGATGCATGCGTTTACGTTCATGCACGTGTATATGTAGGGGTGGGGTGGCTTCAATTTTTTATTTTTTTTGAGGGGGGAGTGGGAGAGGGTTTATATACTTAAGTGATTTTTTTTCATCACATAGGGGATAAAAAGTCCACTATGTGATGATTTTAAGTTGACAGGAGAAGGGATGAAGAGAAGGGGCCTGGAGTGCTGACAGGGGACCTCAGAAGAAAAGGAGGATCTGGGCTGGTGTTATTTTTCTTTAAAAAAAAAAAAAAAACATTTACAACCATGCAATGCATTAACCCCCCTCCATGCTGCATATTCCAAATAGCATTGTAGATTAATTAACCCCCCACCCAAAAAAAAAAATATAACCACTGCAGTAAGATCAGACAAAGCAGTGCAGCAATGTTCAGCCTCTGCTCGGTCACTCACCCACACCAGTGCATGCCCCCGCAGGTCGCAGCAGCAGCACTCCTCCTCTTCCATCCCGTCTCCCAGCCTATGACGTCACGACGGGCAGAACCTAGGAAGCCCCTGGTGGGCGAAGATCCCTGACTGGGAAAAGACCGATGACACACTTGCCGGCCAAGTTTAGGGAGCAAACCCGGCGTATTCCTACCACTCCGCTGCAGCTCTGCAAACACAGCACTATGTAGCAGCGGCCGGCGGGTGTACATCGTGTCTGGCCCCTCTTTACTCCAGCCCTGAGTGCGGCCTTTTTCCCAGGCATCAGAGCGGCCCAAGGGGAGATTGCCACCCTGCCCCCTGGCCCAGTCCGCCCCTGGATATGCTATATGAATGTGAACATATAACATATGTAAAGTAAGTGGAATAAGTTGTTATTTTCCATTCTATGGTAAAACAGGTGTGAATGCTGCCTACCCCCAAAGCTCCACAGAGTGGAAATGGTAAGACAGTTATAAGGAAAGGGGAGGTAAAATGTGTTAAAAAAGTTGAAAAAACAAAATGAACCGTCTAATAACGTGTCCTATCTCTTCAAATTACAAACCACACAAAGAGACGAGAGACGACCGTGCTTCAAATACGCTTTACCCCTGAAGGGGTACATCTTTCTGGTGAGTGTGGAGCCGAGAGGGGAGCACGTGTGGAATTCACTTAATTTTTCACCAAGAGATATTGTTTATCCAGGCACAAGTCACTTTGGAAGTTATATTTATTGAACAGTGATTTTTTTTTTGGTTTACACCAGTGGATTCTTATATATAGATTTTTTATGAAGAGTATAATCCAGTTTTTATGGACAAATATTTAGTGTGGACACTTTTTGCACAATAAGCACACTGAGCACTTTATATGTGTATTTTTTGGTTTATGGAACTTTTTATTAGCCATCCAGGATTGCAAATGTTATATTGAGCACTCATTTAACACTTATAATGTTTGTGTGGTTTGTAATTTGAAGAGATAGGACACGTTATTAGACGGTTTATTTTATTTTTCCAACTTTTTTAACACAACCACTATTAGATTTAGGCAGCCATTTTACCTCCCCTTTATTTAAATATAAAGTAGGTGTTTTCCCATTTTGGCTGTAAAAGTAGAAATACACTTTAAAAACTGTTGTGCTAAGAAAGAGAGAGAGTGGGGTGGATTACTAAAGGCAGCTACTGAAGATTGAACACTTTGTAAGTGCAGGTGCAATCATTTTCCCCAGAACTTAGTGAATTCAATGAACCTCTACTGATTTCCATCATCCAATCATTTGCAAGCAAAATGCTGTCATTTATTTTCATCCAATCATTTGCTAGCAAAATGCTGTCATTTATTTATTTTTAAACTCATTTTCCCCAGAACTTAGTGAATTCAATGAACCTCTACTGATTTCCATCATCCAATCATTTGCAAGCAAAATGCTGTAATTTATTTTCATCCAATCATTTGCTAGCAAAATGCTGTAATTTATTTTCCTTGCGCCTCTTTGGGTATTCTTTACAAATTGAAGCTTCACCACATTCAATAAGCTCTGGGGAAAATGAGTACAACTGCACTTGCAAAGTTCACAGTCTATTTGCCTTTAGTAAATAACCCCAGTTTGCATGACTAGGTCTGTTAGATGTCAGAATGCAATAAGAAGCATGATCTGGTGAATTTTGGACAGTCATATTTCACCCCGGCACAACTGAAATGGAGCTAAGGAGTCACGATGGGCATCACATTTTTTTTTCATGTTAACTTCATTGAGCTTTTAATAAAGGTCACCTGGAACTGTGTGTAATATATCTTCGTTCTGTCACCATTAGAAAGTGAGTGGTGGCTCTATCAGGATACAAATATGGGAGCTGCTGTAGCTGGATTGTTTATAAGGGACAAAACTACAAAGATGTCATCATTATTATTCCATCACTACTTTACTGAGTAACTGACCCCTAATGAGCCAGTGAAGTGTCCATACATCTGATATCTGCATGGTTGCTCAAGTTGTATAGCAAAAATAAGAATGACTTTTGAACTTGAACAACTTAGGAATGGAATCCCCTATATTTCTTTCTTGACAGGTTACATTTAAAGTGTTTACATTAAAAAGAAAAGAAAACTCAAAAAGATTGTCAGACTCCGTACCACACTTAGGGACTTGGCCTTAGGCCAAGTGGAAAAAGCATTAATCAGACTGAAGCAATTATACTATGATAAGGGTAACAAGGCTCACTCCCTTCTAGCTAGAAAGCTCCGAGATCATACTCACATGACAGCCCCATATCACATTAAAGACAGGACTGGTCATCTCTTGTATCACCCTCAAGAAGAAGTTTGTTCCTTTGAGGAGTTCTATACTGATCTGTATAATATCCCTGGGATCCCCCATGTCCCTCCCTCTTGGGAATTGCAAGATCGTATGTGTCAATATCTGGAGCAGAGCGGGATCTCCCATCTGCAACCCTAGGACCTTTACTCCCTTAATGCACCCATTACAGAGGAAGAACTTGAAAATACTATTAAATCTCTGCCCAAACTTAAAGCCCCCGGGCCTGACAGCTTCCCTTACGAGTATTATAAGACCTTTCTTCCTCTACTTCTTCCTCGTTTATGTAAACTTTTTAATGCCTTCCTTCAGGATATCCCTGTCCCACAAGAAATGCACAAATCCTTTATCACTTTGATTCCTAAACCAGATAAAGGCCCCCTCCTTGTGTGCCAGTTATAGGCCAATAGCCCTTTTAACCAGTTCAGATCCGCGCTATAGCCAAAAGATGGCTACAGCGCGGATCTGAATTGCCAGGTGGATGTCCATGGACATCTGCCCTTGTGCACGCTCCCAGCGCGCACTCACAGGCTGACCCCCGTGCACGCGGGTCGGGTGGACTCAATGTCCGCTCGTTACCTGCGATCGCCTGTCAGAGCAGCAGGACGGGGAACCGCCAATGTAAACACAGCGGTTCTCCGTTCTGTGAAGGGGGACATGACAGATCTACTAAGTCCTGCCACTGGGATCAGTTAGATCTGTTATGTCCCTGCCAGCCCCGCCCCCACACAGTTAGAACACATACAGGGAACGCTGTTAACCCCTTCACTGCCAATGACATTTATACAGTAATCAGTGGACATTTAAATTTCTGATCGCTGTATAAAAGTCATTGGTCCCAAAAAAGTGTCAAAAATGTCCGACATGTCCGCCCCAATATCAAAGTCCCGATAAAAACCACAGATCGCCACCATTACCAGTAAAAAAAGTAAAATAAATAAAAACGCCAGAAATCAATTCCCATAGTTTGTAGACGTGATAACTTTTGCACAAACCAATCAATATACGCCGATTGCGTTTTTTTTTTTACCAAAATTATGTAGAAGAATATATATTGGCCAAACCCAATGAATATTTTTTTTTTATAATTTCTATTTGAATTTATATTATAGCAAAAAGTAAAAAATATTGTTCTTTTTTTCAAAATCGTCACTCTTTGTTTGTTTATAGCGCAAAGAAATAAAAAACGCAGAGGTGATCAAATACCACCAAAAGAAAGTTCTATTTGTGGGGAAAAAAATGATAAAAATTTTGTTTGGGTACAACGTTGCACAACTGCGCAATTGTCATTCAAAATGCGACAAGGCTGGTCTGGGCAGGAGGGGGGGTTTAAGTGGCCAGTAAGCAAGTGGTTAACCACTTCCCAACCAGCGCCCGAAAATAGGCGGCGGTCGGTTTTGAGTGGTTGTACCGGGACATAGCCTGCAGCTGTAGGCTATATCCCGGTATCATTTTTTTAGAGCGGACGGTCGGCTATCCAGGGATAATGACCGATCCGGCTCAGGAGCCGCTCGGTCGTTATCCTAGGGGGTGTCCCCTCCCGCCGCCTTTCGCCATTCTTCTCCGGCCTCCCGTCCCACCGGGAGACCGGAGCGACGATCCGACGCCTCCGCCGGCCAGAAGCTGGAATCGGCTCCGATAAGGTCTCCTTCGGCAAATTCCGGAAGCGACGTCACAACGTCACTTCCGGTTTACTCGGCGGCTAACGGCGCCAATTTTAAAAAAATGACAGTATTCAGAATCGCCGTTTTTGGTGATCTGAATACTGTGAAGTGTAAAGGAGGGATGGGGGTTCTTTTAGACCCCCCCCCCCCCAGCCCTCCAAAAAGTGTACCTGTCACCATATATTATTGTGATAGCAATAAAAGTGATCAGAATTTTTTTTTTAAAGGAACAGTGTTAAAAATAAATAAATAAAATAAAAAAACATTTTTACAAATTTTTTTAAAGCGCCACTGTCCCCACGAGCTTGCGCAGCAAAGAAAACGCATACGTAAGTCGCGCCCGCATATGAAAACGGTTTTCAAACCACACATGTGAGGTATCGCCGCGATCGCCAGAGTGTGAGCAATAATTCTAGCAAAAGACCTCCTCTGCACCTCTAACCTGGTTTTAAAGCGTCGCCTATGGAAATTTTTAAGTACCAGACTTTGTCGCAAGTGCGTGCAATTTTCAACCGTGTCATGTATGGTATCTATTTACTCGGCGTAACATCCTCTTTCACAATATTCAAAAAAATTGGGCTAACTATACTGTTGTCTTATTTTTTAACTCAAAAAAGTGAAATTTTTCCAAAAAAAAAAATCGCGATTGAAAGACCGCTGCGCAAATACCGTGTGACAAAAAGTATTGCAACGATCGCCATTTTATTCTCTAGGGTGTTTGAAAAAAAATATATATAATGTTTGGGAGTTCTAAGTAATTTTCTAGCAAAAATATCTATTTTTAGCTTGTAACCAACAAATTTAAAAAAGGGACCCGGTTGGTAAGTGGTTACACTCGGACCTAACAAATTGGAACTTCTTAATATCTCCTTATCAGCGACGGCTTTTCAACACCTCTTGTCTAACTTCTCTTTTAAGACAGGTTCTACCTCTGTCCGTTATCTTGGGATTCTAATACCTGCAAACACAACCTAGCTTTTCTCCCAGAATTTTACTCACTAGGCAGGGTGAATACCCTGAAAATGGATATTCTCCTTTGTTTTCTTTACTTATTTCAGACAATCCCTATCTGCAAACCTACCTTTTAGAAACTATGTCAGATGTTTTCCAAGTTTATATGGAACGCGGCACGTCCTAGAATACGATATGAAACACTATTTCTCCCGGAACCCCGGGGTGGAGCCGGAGCACCAGATGCTTCCATCTACCACAGGGAAGTGATACTTACTCGAATATCAGACTGGTTCCATCATTTGTCCTCTAAGCTTTGGGTCCAATTGGAAAATCATATGAACCCTATTGAGCTTTGAGCCCTCCCCTCGATCCCATCTACCCTTCGCAGGGGTCCTTCTCTCCTATGAGACCTTACTCCCCAGATGATCCAAATGATCACGTGACCACTACTTGTAACCTATCTAAACATTTTGGACCCATGACTCCTTTCTTTGGGACCCCAGCTTTCCCACTGGTACTGCGTGTGACTGAGTATGGGCCTTGGAACAAAGACGGTCACAGGAGACCCGCTCAAGTTCTTCGAGCAGATCCGTCACTAATGACAGCTACTCCTTCCGCATCTGTTCCCAGTCATCCCATGCAGTGGCGTCAGAGACAACAAGTGATGTCCTACATCCATACTGTTCCTTCCTTATTGGAAGTTCTTGCAAATCCGACGGTTCTTGAAGCAATGTTCCTTCAGGAAGAGCCTCTGACTCATGTAGTCTCCCAACTTTATGCATTATTACTTAATGCTATGTCTCTTGACCTTCCGCCTTACACGCAAGTGTGGGAATCAGCACTACAGCACTCTATTTCTCTTACAGAATGGCAAAAGTGCTTTATTTTAACCCACAAAATCTCCCTTGCTACTACAACTCAAGAAAAAGGGTTAAAACTAGTGATGAGGTGGTACAGATGTCCGACGATCAGCCATCACTTCAACCTGCTGGCGATGTCTTGTATCCCGAGGCACCATGTTCCACATTTGGTGGGAGTGCCCCCCTGTGCGAAGATTTTGGCAACAAATCCTTGACCTGTACTGCAAGTTGATGGCGACTTCTATCCAACCCTCGCCTGAAGTGGTCCTCTTGTCTATGCTTCCAGGGTCTTTCAAATCTGTAAAAAAAGACATCTTTCGACACTTCCTGGTGGCTGCCAGGGTAGTTATACCTCGCCACTGGAGACTGAAGTCTATGCCTTCCTTGGGGGACTGGGCGATTGAAGTGGACCATATAAGGTATCTGGAACATCTGTTGGCTCAGGAAACTGGATGGGAAGAACAGTTCTCTCTCACTTGGACCACATGGTTCATGTTCCGATACTCTCTGGAGTTCCTTGCTTGGGTGGCGGGTGGATCTGACATCCCCTCCTAATAGCCTTGTTATGTATTCTTTCCTTGTGTCTTTTCTCTTTCTCATCTGTCCCTTGAATTTCCTTCTAGCAATATATTGTTCAAGGGTCGTGTGTTCCCCCTGTGTGTCTATTGACATTGGATATATGTGACAGTTTGTGATCCCCGCAACTTATCTCTTTTGTCCAAACATTAGTGTTCTTACTATATTGTGCATCTCCACAATGACGTTTCTCGCTAAGTTACTTTTGAAGTCTCATGCCTATAGTGTTAATGCATATCCCTTGACTTCAATATAACCACCTGTTCTTTTTCAATTTTTTTGATTTTCTGATCTTGAAAATGTATATGTGCAAATGTATGTTTTTATACTTTTATGGTCCGAATGGATTTTTGCCTCTATTTCTGTTAATCTCTCTTTGTATCTCTCAATAAAATTAGATTGAACTAAACTCGGTAAGTTGAGCTTGGAATTCTTTGTTGTTTGTTGATGCCCCTCCATAGCTCCTTGCTGTAGTGGCCAGTTATAGGTGGTGGACAGTGACCTTGTTTTGTATTGTTACTTTGGGCGCACACCAGATGCACACCAGCCATTAGGCCACGGCTGGGTGTCTGGTCCTGTACCTTTAAGGAGGGATGGGCTCCTCCAGTCACCTGTCCTCCATCTATCCATTAAATTGCATGTGCTTCCATTGTGAAGCCTCATATATAGAGTTAGGTCTGCAGTATACAGGGAGCCTTGATGGGGCCTGCAGCTTACGCATGCACTTGCAAATGTGTGTAACCAATCCCCTGCCTTTTAAACGCTACTGTTAGATAGGTGAATTTGTTTGGTGACAGACTGGTCGGTAAGTTGAGCTTGGAATTTTTTGTTGTTTGTTGATGCTCCTCCATAGCTCCTTGCTGTAGTGGCCAGTTATAGGTGGTGGACAGTGACCTTGTTTTGTATAGTGATGAGGTGGTACAGATGTCCGACGATCATCCATCACTTCAACCTGCTGGCGATGTCTTGTATCCCGAGGCACCATGTTCCACATTTGGTGGGAGTGCCCCCCTGTGCGAAGATTTTGGCAACAAATCCTTGACCTGTACTGTAAGTTGATGGGGACTTCTATCCAACCCTCGCCTGAAGTGGTCCTCTTGTCTATGCTTCCAGGGTCCTTCAAATCTGTAAAGAAAGACATCTTTTGACACTTTCTGGTGGCTGCCAGGGTAGTTATTCCTCGCCACTGGAGACTGAAGTCTATGCCTTCCTTGGGGGACTGGGCGATTGAAGTGGATCATATAAGGTGTCTGGAACATCTGTTGGCTCAGGAAACTGGATGGGAAGAACAGTTCTCTCTCACTTGGACCACATGGTTCATGTTCCGTTACTCTCTGGAGTTCCTTGCTTGGGTGGCGGGTGGATCTGACATCCCCTCCTAATAGCCTTGTTATGTGTTCTTTCCTTGTGTCTTTTCTCTTTCTCATCTGTCCCTTGAATTTCCTTCTAGCAATATATTGTTCAAGGGTCGTGTGTTCCCCCTGTGTGTCTATTGACATTGGATATATGTGACAGTTTGTGATCCCCGCAACTTATCTCTTTTGTCCAAACATTAGTGTTTTTACTATATCGTGCATCGTCCTTTTCTCCACAATGACGTTTCTCGCTAAGTTACTTTTGAAGTCTCATGCCTATAGTGTTAACGCATATCCCTTGACTTCAATATAACCACCTGTTCTTTTTCAATTTTTTTGATTTTCTGATCTTGAATATGTATATGTGCAAATATATGTTTTTATACTTTTATGGTCCGAATGGATTTTTGCCTCTATTTCTGTTAATCTCTCTTTGTATCTCTCAATAAAATTAGATTGAACTAAACTCGGACCTGAAAATATTCATTAAACTTCTCTTCATTCGCCTGAACTCGATCCTCCCGCCCCGATCCACAAAGATCTGGTAGGCTTTGTCCCCTTTCGCCAGGCGGGGATAACACTAAGAGAGTTATTGATCTGATAAACGTGGCAAATTGTGGCAGCTTGGAGTCTCTCATACTTAGCCTAGATGTGGAGAAGGCTTTTGACTGCCTAGGGTGGCCTTTTTTATTTGCTACATTGCAACATATGGGGTTCGGGGGGCCCTTTTTGAGAGCTATTCGCCATCTCTATAGTAATCCGACGTCCTTGATGCAGACCCCCTACGCCATTTTCCTCCCATTTTCAAGTGACTAAGGGTACTCGACAGGGCTGCCCACTTTCCCCCCTACTATTTGCTCTGTGTCGAACCCTTGGCAGCATCTTTTCGTAGATATTTGGACATTAGGGGCATACCAGTGCTTCGTAGAAAATGTAAAATCGCTCTCTTTGTGGGTGATATCATTCTCACTCTGACCCAACTTAGAATTTCCCTGCCAAACTTACATGCTTAGCTCAACGCTATGGGGCCCTCTCGGGATACAAAATGAAAACAGCTAAATCTAAAGCTCTTCCTCTCAATATTCCTAGAGTTGAAGTCCAACATTTGACATCATGTTTCCCTTATAAGTGGCAATCAAAGGCCTTAAAATATTTGGGAGTCTACATCACCCAGTCTTTCCATACTCTATATCAGGAAAATTTCCCACCCCTATTTCGGCAAATTAGATCTTTGGTTCACACATGGAAGAAACACCATATCTCCCTCTTGGGAAGTATATCAAAATGTCTATTCTCCCTAAGCTCCTATATTTGTTACAGACACTGCCTGTGCCAGTCCCCCAGGCACACTTAAGCCTACAAGCAGATATGCTACAATATGTTTGGAAGTATAAGAGGCATAGGATTGCCCGTTCGGTACTTATGGCCTCACACTTGGAAGGGGTCTAGCATTCCTGAACTTTATTAAATATTACCAAGCAACCCAGCTACCCTCAATTGCCTCTTGGTTTACCCAATGCTTGTTTAATAAGTGGACGGAAATTGAAAACCTGTGGTTAGCCCCCATACACCCTAATAACTTGCTTTGGAATACAAATGTGGAGGTAGCCCCTAGCCAGCTTTTAGGTCCCATGTCCCAGCTCAGGACACTTTGGCGTACACTGTCTCGTAGAAACCCCCTTCCCTCAGAAAGGTCCCTATTGACCTCCTTTCTGTATAACCCTGCAATGCCACAGTCTCACGAACCACATGTTCTTTCCCTGGGCATCAAAGAACCTGTTTCACTTTGGCCACCTGGTTAACCCTGTTTCCCGTAAGCTACTCCCCTTTAATGAGCTTTGGGATAAATTTGATCTACCCTGTTAAGTGTTCTATGGATACTTGCAAATTCGCCACTATGCCCAAACTATTGCTCCAAATTTGAAATTCTCTCCTCCCTCTCCTTTCGAGCATGTTATTATAGAAGACTGGGCTCGTAGAGGAATGATCTCTGAAATATATGGGATCCTAAACACCTACTCTATCCAAACACATGGCAAGCACTCATATATGCTCTGCTGGGAGAGAAACTTGCAGGAGGAGATCCCACTAGAGACGTCGCGGGTTGTCTGGTCTCAGGCTGCCAAGAGTTCCCTTTGCACTCTTTTGCAAAATACATACGAAATTCTCTACTTTTGGTACCTGACACCGAATGTCATCATGTAATTTATCCCACTAGTTCTGACCGTTGCTGGCACTGGCTTGGGGATAGGGGCCTGTCCACTAATTGTCCCGTTTTGGCACTCAACTCATCAGCTGTTGGATTGCCTTTTTGGCTCTCCTGTCCCCCTGACACCGAAACGCTTCCTCCTAAGATTGAACCCACCTAATCTCCCTAAGTACCATAGGAAATTGCTCTGCCATATTATTACAGCTGCGCGCTGCCTTGTCGCCCTCCATTGGAAGCAGTGCCTCCCCCCCCTCTCTTGACGACCTATATGCTAGGGTAGCAGATGTGGAACTGATGGAGAAAATGACGACCAGAATATAGGAAACTCTTGAAGCACACAACCGTGTTTGAGAACTTTGGCATCTCCAGGAGGACCCACTATTGACCGACTCTTTGGCTGCAGTGATGGCACCACTCTCTTTATTTTCTTTTCTTTAATCTCTTTCTTGTTTCTGCTTTCTTTTTTTTTTACGTCTCATTCTTATTTTATATCACAATGTATGTTTATCAATGCAGTTGCGTAATGACGCAGAGTTCTAGTGGCGACTGTATTCTAACAATAATTTTTGCTTAACAGCTTTAAATTGTGAACTCTGTCCACCTTGCTGTTTTAGTTTTCACCCTTTGGCTGATCCTTCCTGTGTACATTGTGTCTGTTATCTTAAACAATTTTTCTTCTGTTCTTATTGTGATGAAAATCTAAAACTGTTATTTAAAAAAAAAAGAAAAAAAAGAAAAAAAGAAAAGAAAGTGTAAAACTGGCAGTAGTGAAAGATATTTTATAATTCATATTGTAAAACGCTGCACAAACTGTTGGCGCTATATAAATCCTGTATAATAATAATAATAAAATATTATCAACCATGGGTCACTGAGAAACCCATAGACAGCAGTTTTTCAACAATAAATAATAACATTTGTCAGAATAGATGATCATGTGTTCAGGTCCATAAAATGTGAAATATGGTTCCCTCCACCTTACAACTTCTCCATCACCAAAGAGAACACAACGGTTCAGCCAGGAGAAAATTACTGGAGGTTCATTTGCTTACTTGTTTTTTTTTAAGTACATGGTCTGAGGCTGACATCCTTTTTATTATTATTATTCTTATACAGGATTTATATAGCATTTACAGTAAAACCAGGTGCAGCGCTGTCGCCTTGAGGGTGGCTGAAAGAATCCATTTCCTCTTGGGTCTTCTCAGTCAGAGGGTCCTCTACTAACATGACACTCTGGGTTCACTCATATTACAAGTTTTATAACTGTTACCTCTATTTTAGTAATGGAGACCACAACACAGGTAGAGTTAGAAAGGTTTACTTTTAACTCTTATTTCTGAGAAAGAATAACAACTGTGAATAGTAAATAATACAATCCTTCACATAAGTAGTCAACTTGAAGGTTCTGGCGAACAAAAGGAGCTAGTGACTTGTACACTTTCACTACTCCCTGTATTCCCCAACAATATCAATAATTGAGAACAATGCAATTCTTCCAACTGAGTTTAAACAATGCTCAATGGGTCTTTGCAGAAAAGGTGATTTGATAATATCTACTGGAATTTTAGAGAATTAAATATTGCAGTAAATTCCTATCTCAAAATCAATGACCCAAAAGATAAATTGGTACCACTCAATAGATTCGGTATCAACTTATTAACAGTATTCTGCAATGCACAATTACACTGTATAATTAAGCAATAGCTCTATAATTAAGTAAATACACTGAATAACCTTGGCATATATACTTTTCCTCCTGATGTAGGATAAAGAGTTCTTAGGAGGCAGACCAACACAGAGCAATAGCCCTGAGTATATGAGTGAGGAAAAGATGGGTAGATGCAGTTGTAGTTCTCCTGTCTTGTGATGTCCAAGGAATCTTCTGCTAGCAATGGGAATTAGGTACCTATGAACACTGTGTCCTTCTAATCAGTAAGATGAGGCACAAATAGGTGCAATTCCACTGACTTCCTGAATAAGATTAGTCACAACCGTTAAACTGTATTCCAAAAGGCAATAAAGATATGCTTCAAGACAATATGCATAATCCTATGTGTGGGCGCCTCTCACTGGTTCCAAGGGACTGTTTGAAGATAAGACGATCCGGCATTCAATTGATGATGCTGGGAACGCTGGAACTGTTAGTTCTTGTAGACGGTATGCTCCTGGGAGGTATAAAGCATCCGCTGCACTCCTTACAGCTCTCCTGATCGACAGGTGTGACTATTGCAGTAGCTGGCACGGCTTCTATCCAGATAGAGATGAGCTTCAGATGGTTCTGTTGTTCGCTCACTGTACTGCTGGAGAGCGGATACTAGCTGTATCACCTGCTGATGATTTCAGTCGGCTAGAAAGATTTGCTTAGGCCGCAGGCCTAAATCTGACGGCAGCAGCACACAGGGGTTCCTCTCTGATCGATCATGCTATCCCAAGAGGCCATTGTTAGCTCCTCCTTCCCCTTAAGTAATTCTCCTATAATGCATTGCACCTCCCAGAAGTCTTCAGTGTAGCACGGCCTGATGGGAAATGGGAAGTCCTTCTCAGTAAGAGTCTGTTGACTATTTCCTCGTTCCACACTACAACTCCTACAAAGCATCATCCTGGCTGCAAATACAGTCTTTTCCAAAAGCAAGCACTAGAGGGAGTTCCCATGTTAAGCAATGTACACCATTGTCTGTAGGCCAGAGGAATATTTCAGAACTCCTGGCTACACTCGGATTGCGTGTAACGCAGTTAACAAGCGTTTCCTAATATGAGTAGTTTTTTTAAAAAATCGGATTCGGTTTGCGAGTGCTGTCTCGCATAACGAGCAGAATTAAGCCTCTGTGCATGCAATACCACATGTGGCCAGAGGTGTGGGGAGCTGATGAGCCTCTGACTCTGAGTTACCGAAAGTGTAAACAATTCCTGAGTATTTCCGAATGTTTCCGGACGTTGCTGAGCCTCACCAGTGCCACCACCCCTCTGGCCACAAATGGTATTGCATACACAAAGCGCCCTAGGACCTCTGGCCACATACAGTACTGCATTGACAAGCAGTGCTGTGGAACTAATTATCTGAGTTTCCATTGTTTCCTATGGGTAAATATGCTTTGATATACAAGTAATTTGGATTACAAGCATTCTCCTGGAACGGATTATGCTCGTAATCCAAGGTTCCACTGTACTGCCTTCTTTTATTACTTGATGGGAACAAAATACCAAAAGTAGTCAATTTTTCACCTAACATGTATTCATACTGAGCACTTTAATTTCATCTATTTAATTTGTAAACCCAATTCATGAAATTTGAGCTGCATATATATCTGCAGTGTTTTCATATCTCTTATAAAAGCACTAAGTCCCGTGGCTTTCTCCTGCTCCATTCTACTGAACAAGCTCTGAAAAGTTCTCTGACATGTGATAAAACCAGGCTGAAATTTGTGTTGGGGGAGGTGCTATGAATAAATTAGCAGACAGTTTGACTTGTCACAGTACAGCTCTGAAAGTCTCTGCCTATCTGGAGGGTGGTGTGTGCCTTTCCTCCAATAAGCTGTCTCCCAGTGTAATCCAACACTACATTGCTACTACTGAATGAGAAAGTGAAAATTCTAACACAATGTGCACTTTCTGAAGAATATATAAAGTTGAAGATATCAGATATACATATAAAACTTATGTAGGAGGATTTGTTCAATCTCTGTGTATCATCTGAGACTGTTTGCTTGGTATATGTGAGGGTTTACATCCACTTTAAGGAATTTAAAGAACTAGTACTATCCTTTGCACATAATTAGATGATTGAAATAATATTGCTCCACCTAGCTATGTGAAGAATTACCTTTTAGTATATCTGTCATGGTTTTAATTATCCAGGTCACAATGTATCTAGTAGTATTTAGCCATTTTTTAAACTGGACTGGTTATGTAATGTTGAAAATGTTTTACCATGTATCCAAGTGCATGTATAGATAAAATGACTTGGGGGGGCTTAGATTTGGCGTTTTGGATAAAGAAGCAAATGGTAAAATTCCTTTTTTTTTTTTCTCTCTGTGTCCCGTTAAAAAGATTTCTCTTCACTTCCTGTCCCAGGGATGCAACAGAAAGTGAGAGGACATCTGTACAAATTGATGGTAATTCCCCTATTAGATAGCTGTCACTCGAACAAAGTTCCTCGTTAAAAGAGTTCCCTTGTCTTATGTTCTGGTGACTACTCTAACATTTTTGGCTTTGCTATCATGTTCTGCCTTGGTGATCCTGGTCACCAGAACAAATACAGCGGGTGGAGCTATCAAGGGGGCATAGAGTGCAGTAAAAACTTGGCAGAGATTCTACTGAGATCCTACTCTAATCTTTTTTTAATTCACTAAAGGGCGCAGATTTTAGTTAATTTTAAAAAATTAGGTTATACAGCTACGGGGAGTATGGGACACTAGCAAAAAAAGTTGTGGTCAGCCAGGTATAATACCTCCCACTCCCAGGAGGATTCAGTTTTGAAGAAAAACAGTACTTAGGATTAAATTACTTACACAGAGGGGTGGTAACTGTGTCCCTTAAAGTGGATGTAAACCCGAAAAAAAAAAAATTTAATTAATAATTCTGCCTGGTAGAATATAGCATGTCATATCATCTGTGCCCAGTCTTGCCACAAAGAGTTAATCCAACTGTGAGTAATGAGCTTATCTTTTTTCAGGAAGAGAAAGTCCGACTAACAGGGAAATACACAGTCGTTCCACCCCTTGCTCTGTGAGTGACAAGCAATTTGCTTATCTCCGTCACACAACAGAGAAAGTTTTACACGCCCTCCTCCCTTCCTCCTCAATGTCTCAGTATAGAGGTGGGTGGGGAGGCTTGTGACATCACAACTCCACCCACCAAACTCCAGCAAACACAGACACCCACTGATTTCAGAGTTTTACAGAGCTGCTAGTGCTTACAGGAAGGACATTTGAAAGGTAGGGATAGATGCAGGAGGCTTGCATGTATATATACATTAATACTGTGTCATTAGTTTATACTGGGTGGGTGGTGGGTTTACATCCAATTTAATGAAACTCAAGAAACAGATTTTACAGTAAGTACAAAAATGTTGTTGTCTTTATTGTTCATAAGGGACACAGGATTCTGTTAATTTGAGACAACTGAGATGTCCAAAATCAGTCCAACTGAGGGGAGAGCAACACAGCAAACAAAATGCTAACAGGCACTCAAACAAACGAAATACAGCTGGGGGCATTCTGCCTGAAGTACTTTACACTGAAAAAATTGCATCAAAAGGGGCCTGAACATGTACCTGGTAAAACTTAGAAAATGTGTGAACAGAAAACTTAGTGGCAGCCTTGCAAATTTAAGAAACAGTTGTCTGATGCCTAACAACCCAAGCGATACAAGAAAAAGTTAAACAATGATCAGTCTGAGCCACTGAGATATGGTGGAATGAGAAGCTGGTTGCCCTTTACGAGCACCATTAGGAATTACAGAAAGAAAGTCGGTATTTCTAATCTAAGCAGTGGCTGAAAGGTAAGCTCTTTCAGCATAAACCACACCCAGGAAAGATAAATCTCTCTGATGATCCCAGAGCCATACATGTAGATGGAAAGACAATGTCCTTTTTGATGTGAAAGTCTGAAACCATCTTAGAAAGAAAGGAGGCATCAGGCCTCAACAGCACCCTATCCTTATGTAAGACCAAAAATGGTTCATTACAGGATAAGGCCAGCAGCTCAGACACAAGGCTCGGAGAGGTGAAGGTCTGGTAAGACTTGGGCTTCAATAGCCATGCTGTTAAAAGCCAGTGACTGTGAAGCAGAGTGGTTGACCAGACTTTGAGAGAGATCTGGTTGATCTGGATGAGCCCACAAAGTGTGTGACAGAAATTTTATAAGGTCAGAGTACCATATCTGTCTGGGCCAGTACAGAACTATGAGGATCATTCTGAGAAGAAGAGGCAGGCGTTTCAGAGGAAGAAAGGTGTAGATCATGCTGTATTGATCCCATGGTGTTACCAGAGCAGCCACAGCTTTTGCCAGAGGACCTCTGCATCTTGAGACAAACCTGCTCAGCTTAGTTTTGAATCTGGAAGCCAGGAGGTCCCCATCCAGCAGAATGTGAATGGCAGACTGGTCTGGAACACGGAGCCCAACCCAGGCTAGGGTCCTTTCTACCTTTTGCCACAGCAGGACTTTTGGTTTCCTGGTGGTTGATGGATGTCACTGCTATGTTGTTGTCAAACTGGATACTGATCTGATGAACCTACAATTGAGGTGTCAAGCATTGCAGGGACAGCCAAATTGTGTGTAACTCTAGAAGAGGGGTCTCAAACTATCTAAACAAAGGGCCAGTTTTTTGTCCTTCAGACTTTAGGGGGGCCGGACTGTGGCCAGAGGGAATGGTAATTTTCCTGGCATCAGTGGGAGTAAACATCAGATTAGGTATTAGGTGGAAGAACAGTGCGACATCATTGGCATCGTTGGGAGGAATAGCTCCCCATTGTTGGTGTCAATGGGAGAAATGGGGCTCTACTACCACTATCAGTTGGCAGAATATTCTCTCGTATCAGTGGGAGGAATAGTGCACCAAGGGCTGGATAAAGGTAAGAAAAGGGCCACATTCAGGCTTCAGCAGCTATAAATACTTTAGCTCCTAGCTTTTTATCCAAGGACACTTACCTAGCCAGGGATCCAGCAATGTCAGCACCCCAAGCCAATTCGTATATTGGCTTTGTGTGCAGGCTCCGGTACTGCAAGTAAAGGTAACTGACTGTGAAGCCTTCAGGCTAAGTGACATAGATTGCCTTTGGCGATCTTACTGGGAAGTGGGAGCAGGTACTTGTCAAAACCAGGTACCTGCTTCCCCCTCCCCCCCAAAAAGTGCCAAATGTGGCCTTTTGCCTTTTGGGTGGAGCTCCGCTTTAATTCTTGAGCATGTGCTCAACTTCCTTTTTTGGTAGAAAGACTTTTGATTGACCCGAGTATTCCAGACAAAGGGAGGGCTGGAGAGCAGATTTGCTGAAATTGATGGAGCATTTGAGTTGTCTCATGGACATTTTTTTATAGCTCCAATGGAGATGAGTTCTTCAGAAGAAAGTCGTCTAGAAAGAATGTGATTTGGATGCCCTGTGTTCTGAGCAGGGCAAACAAAGGTGCTGAGATCTTTGTGATCACTGCAAACAAAGGATAGGCCAAAGTGCAGTGTGACAAACTGGAAATGGTTGTCTGCTAATGCGATGAGCAGAATGCGTTGTTGAGGTGGGTAAATGGGAACATGTATATAGGCATCTTGGATATCCACACATGCCATATATTTTCGTCTCTGAGAGGCAATTACGGTCCTTGCAGACTCAATGCATTATTATATAATTATATATATTGTTTGATGGAATTTGTTCAGTTATTTTAAATCCAAAATAGGATGAATACCCCTCTTGGGCTTTGATACTGTGAACAAGTTTGAGTAAAATCCTTTAAACCTGTCTTTTAGCAGTACTGGCATAATGACTCCCTGGATCAAGGCATTTTGCAAATCTACAGTAACTGTCCTTGGACAGTAATTGATTTAATTAAAAAAATATAGCAGTGAGCCGAGGTGGTTGAGTTTTCACTTTCAATAGATTTTTATTGAAAACATTTAAATTACAAAACATAGCATAAAAGGACTTTTTGTATTTGCCAAGAAGATATTAAACAGCTGGAAGGTGGTAGAGTTTTAAACTTTATTCTGTACATTTTGCACAAATGTAGCCATGTGCCCCCTCAGGAGTGGCTGGTAGTTGTGGTTAACCTTCTAGCTGCCCTCAATCCCACCATATCTCAGACATCCGGAGTCACTGAACAGGCTGGCTCTTGTTTTTGTTTGTTTTATTTAGGGGATTAACTTGGATGGGGAAAAGGGTTGACTGCGGGATGCCCTATAGAATTGGTTTACAGGACCACATATATACACGACCGTATATACACTCTACTTCCTCCAGAACTTCACTTGCAGACTGTTACTCCTTTCACTTCTATCCAACCCTTTACTTGCAGACTGTTACTCCTTTCACTTCTCTCCAGCGCTTTACTTATTTCCTGACCTTAAGGGAAATTTATCAGGCTCACACAACTCCTTTCTCTTCACCACAGCTAGCACATGGTGAGGCCTGCACTCAGTTAGCAGGACCTCCGGACCACCCATTACAGGCCAGGGTCAAAGATGCCCTAAAGTGTAGCTTAGTACATTGGTGCTAGCTGGGCCTTTTTGATGGACTATAAACTTCCAGCCCATCCCTCTTCCAGGCCACACCCTCCTGCTTTTCTCTCAGTGACCCTCCTTCCCCTGACTGGCTCCTGAGACCTCCACAGACTGTCCACTGTTCCTCTCCCAGCCTGCTCCAGCCTTTCTTCCAGCTCCCAGGGTCTGTCACTCACCAACTTCAGTGGATACTTTAAAGTGTCCTCAGTAGCACCTCTGCTGTTCTCCTACTCCCTTGTGCTGCTCCAGGAATCAGCTCCACTCCTGGCTGCACACGAGTCTCCAGGCCTCAAGATCACCCCCCCCCCCCCAGACTGGGGGCTCCCTCCCGGGTAGAGGCCTCCACAGCACCTCCGCTACATCCTTCACTTCCACTCCAACACTCTCCTCCCCTTGCTGGGCATATCCCAGTATTTAAGGAGGCCCGCCCCCTGCCAATCCTAGTTGGGGATTGGTCAGGGCTCCTTAGCATTCACAGCAAGTGACATCTCCTCATCCATCCCCCTTTCAGCACTTTCTGTAACCAAGGGGAGGAGTATCCAAGGGATGTCCCCAGGGCCGATCCTAGGGTCACAGACGCCTGGGTGCAGAAATATTTCTGGTGCCCCCACATGGGCGTGGTCAACTTATTAACCCCCCCTTTGCAAACGTTTCTATGGCAGTGACATAAACACAGAAATGCTCCCCTAAGCAGTCTTTGTAACCCTAATATCCTCCCACGATCTCATAACAATAAACAAAATACAGGAAGAGAAGCAGAGTACTCTAATGGGACCTGGAGCGGGGCATCTCTATATAGACTGCAGACATAGTACAGGAGGTATAAGAGATGGTCAGAGATTGCAGACATGATACAAGAGATGGTCAGAGACTGCAGACATAGTACAGAAGATGGTCAGAGACTGCAAGCATGATACAAGAGATGATCAGAGACTGCAGGCATGATACAGGTGATGGTCAGAGACTACAGACATGATACAAGAGATGGTCAGAGACTGCAGACATAGCACAGGAGATGGTCAGAGACTGCAGACATGAAACAGGAGATGGTCAGAGACTGCAGACATGATACAGGAGATGGTCAGAGACTACAGACATGCCACAGCAGATGGTCAGAGACTACAGAAATGATACAGGAGATGGTCAGAGACTGCAGACATAATAAAGGAGATGGCCAGAGACTACAGACATGATACAGCAGATGGTCAGAGACTGCAGAAATGATACAACAGATAGATGGACAGAGACTGCAGACATGATACAGGAGATGAGCATAGACTGCAGACATGATACAGGAGATGGGCAGAGACTGCAGACATGATACAGGGGATGGTCAGAGACTGCAGACATAGTACAGGAGATGGTCAGAAACTGCAGAAATGATACAGCTGATGGTCAGAGACTGCAGAAATTATACAGCTGATGGTCAGAGACTGTAGAAATGATACAGGAGATGGTTAGAGACTACAGACATGATACAGCAGATGGTCAGAGACTGCAGACATGACACAGGAGACGGTTAGAGACTGCAGACAGGATACAGGAGATGGTCAGAGACTGCAGACATAGTACAGGAGATGGTCAGAGACTGCAGACATACTACAGGAGATGGTCAGAGACTGCAGACATAGTACAGGAGAGGGTCAGAGACTGCAGACATAGTACAGGAGATGGTCAGAGACTGCAGAGATACTACAGGAGATGGTCAGAGACTGCAAACATAGTACAGGAGATGGTCATAGACTGCAGACATACTACAGGAGATGGTCAGAGACTGCAGACATAGTACAGGAGATGGTCAGAGACTGCAGACATAGTACAGGAGATGGTCAGAGACTGCAGACATACTACAGGAGATGGTCAGAGACTGCAGGCATAGTACAAGAGATGGACAGAGACTGCAGAGATGATACAGGGGATGGTCAAAGACTGCAGACATACTACAGTAGATCAATGCAGCCTACCAGTGCCCATCAAATGCAGCTTATCAGTGCCCATAAATGCAGCCTGTTCAGTGCCCATCAGCTCAGCCAGTTCAGTGACCATAAATGCAGCCTGTTCAGTGTCCATCAATGCAGCCTCACCAGTGCCAATCAGCTCAGTTTCACCAGTGCCCATCAGCTCAGCTTCACCAGTGCCCATCAATGCAGCCTCATCTGTGCCATCTCGCCATTTTCCATCAATGTAGCCTCACCAGTGCCAATCAGTTCAGTTTCACCAGTGCCCATCAGCTCAGCTTCACCAGTGCCCATCAATGCAGCCTCATCTGTGCCATCTTGCCATTTTCCATCAGTGCTGCCTCATCAGTGCCCACCAGTGCCACATAATTAATGCAGTCCATCAGTGCTGCAACCTCATCAGTGCCCACCAGTGCCATCTCATCTGTGCCCATCAGTGCTGCCTCATCAGTACCTACCAGTGCCACCTCATCAGTACCACCTCATCAATGCATACCAGTGCTGCCTCACCAGTGTCACTTCACCAGTGCATACCAGTGCCATCTCACCAGTGCATACCAGTGCCACCTTACCAGTGCATACCAGTGCCACCTTACCAGTGCATACCAGTGCCATCTCACCAGTGCATACCAGTGTCACCTTACCAGTGCATACCAGTGCCACCTCACCAGTGCATACCAGTGCCACCTTACCAGTGCATACCAGTGTCACCTCACCAGTGCATACCAGTGCCACCTTACCAGTGCATACCATTGCCATCTCACCAGTGCAGTCTATCAGTGCCAGCTAATGAGTACCCATAAGTGAAAAATGTTATATCAGAAACTCACCTCCTCATTGTGGCCATTACACTCTGCCCATTAATTTTGAAGGCAATCCTGTCCCTCCTCTGGACTACATCTCCCATAATTCTTTGCAGTACAGGAGGGAGGGGGAAGGAGGAACACTGTGCTCTGTTTCCCTCCCCTAACCTCTGTACTGCGGGGAGAGTGAAGGGAGGAGGGAACAGACATAGGAGGAGAGGAGCTGGGGACGGGATGCTGGGAGAAGGAAGAGTCCACAGCGATCTTCTTTATGACAGACGCAGGGCCAGGCAGCTTCCCGGAGGGCGGCGGCTGCTAGATGAGAAGAGGCGCTCTGTCCAGTGTATAAAACTCAGAGGAGGAGGGGGAGCGGCTTCAGCCTGTGTGCTGCTTGTAGCATCGCCGCCGCTCCCCCTCTGAGTTTCATACACTGGACAGAGCGGCTCTTCTCATCTAGCAGCCGCCGCCTTCCGGGAAGCTGCCTGGCTGTGATCAGCCCTGAAAAAGTGGAGAGGAGTGAAGGGAGAACTTTTACAGTTCGGCGCCCTCTCCCTGCAGTGCCTGGGTGCAGTGCACCCCGTGCACCCGCCCAGGATCGGCCCTGGATGTCCCTTCCTGCAATCTCCAGTCTACTCTGAGCCACTCCTCTGCCCAGATCAAAACATTCAGTCCTGACTAAATTTTGCCTCTCCTAGCAAAAAGACCTCTAACAAAAATGCCTACATTTTGGGGGCACTACACAAAAATATGGGGAGTCCGTCACACTATAAGGCCATAGAGTGTGACCCCAGAGACAGTGAGCGACCTTGGAACCACAGAACCATTCTCTGTTCACAAGCTCATAGTGGGATTGTGCTGCATTCCAGTTACAATTTCTCTTTTGAGGGGTAAGCTAAAGATAGCCTCATGGATTTGTCCATTTGGAGTCAATACTTGCCTCTCCAGGTAATAAATCCTTGTTTTTTGATTTTTCCTCCTTATACAGAGATTTTTTGAAGATATTTGTACACCGGCTGTTGGCCTAACGGCCCGCCATTCTGATACAGGGGAAATAGGACCTATCGTGGAGGGAGATTTGCCCAGGTCTGTGATCTCTAAGAGGGCTGAGTCTGTGCTGCTATGTGAGTACTAATCTATGCATAATATATAGAGATGATTTAGGTACATATATGTAAGACACTAGTTTATCGATTATCTATTTCATGGATGGTGATATCTTTCCCTGAAGAAGGAAGTAATAAAGTCAATCCGAAACGCGTTGGAATGTACCGTGCCTTGGGGTCACCCCAACTCAAAGGGACCACCAGGGCTGGGTGATATCACTCTTTGTCAAAATGCACACTATTGTACAATCGACTGTATCTATGCCGTTTGTAAAAATGTTTTAAAATCTATGAAAATGTTCAACGAAGTCCATGTTTTTCAATAAATTTGTATAATTTTTATATAAAAGGAAAAAGTTTTTTGAATTGCCTTAAAAATCCCACTAGTTCATAAGGGGTATCTCAAATAATAGAGCGTGACCCCATGCTCCCCTGGTTAAGAGACAGGATCTCCTATTCTATGATTAGTGTAGGACCCACTGAGTTGGGGGACTTTGACACGGTAGTGGGCTAAGCACTCTATGGCCATATAGTGTGACAGACAAACTCCCCATATTTTTGTGCAAGATGTTCAGGTACTTTTAAATAGCCTTGCAGGATTTTAATGGCATTATTGCATGTGTGCTCTGTAATATGCTGTTTTGTTAAAGTGGTCTTAAGGCATCACCATCTCTAATGTAATACATTATTAGGGTGTGCCCCCAAAGTATTTATTTGTCTATTGTATGATCTTGACCATATCCCTTGGGCTGGAGCACCCCACCTTTTCATTATTACTTCTAATCAGTGTCCATCTGAGTTGTATGAAGAGTTCTCTAGTTCTCCCATTAGGAGGAGTGTATTGCTCCCATGGTTAAGAAACAGAATCTCCCATTCTATGGTTAGTGTAGGACCCACTGAGTTGGTGGGTTGGTTTGACGCAGTAGTGGGCTAAGCACTCTATGGCCATTTAGTGTGACGGACTCCCCATATTTTTGTGCAAGATGTTCAGGTACTTTTAAAGCGGTTGTCTCCCCTCCTAGAAAAATAAAACAAAACACCTGCAAGGCAAAGACATAATGAGCTAGTATGCACCGCATACCAAATTTTTTTTTTGCTGCCTTCTCCTGAGGATCACAGGAGTTCAGTTCATTCTGCACTCCTGTGACCCATTTTTGGCCAACAGCCGGCTTTAGCCTGCTGTCAGCTGATGTCACAGAGCCGGTCCAGATTCGGAAAAAATCCTGACCAGATGGTCGGTATCCACCCAGATGCCGGACTGGCAGCTAGCTCAGCCTCTCAGTGAGTGCTGAAAGGGCAGACAGTCACTGATGGTCACCGGCTCTCTGCAGCCTGACAACTGAGAGGTGAGCGATCAGTATTGTTTGATTGCTCAGTTCTCGGTCTTAGATCAATGCTTCATTCACCTAGATGAGTACACTTTCTTAAATCCAAAATTTCTCTTTTAACGTATGCTGTGATGCGATTTGAACACATACTGCAGTGATTTTGTCTTTGTTTACTTTTATGATATTTTATGATATTTCTATCATCTCCACCACATTTTAATCCACTACAGCATGTTAACGTGAACTTTTTTTTTTTTTGCTTAGGCATTGCAGCCAATAGGTGTGAATCAAAAGGAGAAAAGGATTTTTGCTATGTCCTTGCTTTGGGCAACACAACCCAGTACAGGTTAATGTGTGAGTAGTGTAAATGGGGAAGGTGGATGCGGGCGCCCTTGTTCAGCTGAAAGGGTTGCGCTCGCTGAATTCAACAGTGTGGATAATTTTTGCTGTGTTGTAATGCAATGCTTTGCAGCCATGGCATATATACACACCATGGTTGGGAGGTGGTAAAAACGCGGGTCAATTATGTGTTATTACTGCACCTCATCTGCAAGTGTAAACTAGGCCTAAAAAAGTTGGGACAAACCTGTGTATAAAATGACTATTTTTGGCCATTGTATTGTTGCTTTAACTGTTACAGGATAGCATATGTAGGGCTTTTCAGATTTTAAGACAACCTGATTGGGATGGGCAAAGTGACAGATCTGCTTTTAGAGAACGAGAATAAATGCAATGAGCCACTGAGAGCTCCCCCTAGCGGAAAATCTCATTTTTTTATACAAGAAGAAGGAAAGTAGGTTTTAAAAATGTCCAAGTCAGCACTGTAATATTTAATCAAAATATGTGCTCACTAAAAATACACTATATTCCCTTTTAAATGGGCTGTCCAGCAAAGGCATGCAGCTTATTCTGAAGTCCTCATTATTTTCTCTGTTGCTGCGGTAACAGAATACTGTGCTCTGTTCGTTCCATTCCTTAGCATCACTACACAGTACATCTAGATCTACCTTGCAATAACATTTCCAGAAATCACTTGCTCACAAATGATGAGATTTTTGGCGTTCTGTAAAATCCTTTTCTTGGAGTACATTGAGGGACACCGCAAAAGTAATTTGTTATACTGTGTTATGCTGCTGCCTTCAGGACTGCTGTAAATACAGCCCAGTATAACTCCTCCCATGCCAGCCTGCCTCAATTTTAAAGTAAACAATAGTGGGAGTAGATCAAAAAAAAAGAAGGGAGGCACCTGTGTCCTTTCATGTACTCCAAATAAAGGATTGGTCGATAAGTAAAAAATCCTATTTCCTTAATCATACAATAAAGCTGGCCATATATGAGTCCGTTTTTTTTCATTCAACCAGCGGGTTGAATAAATAATAACTGACCCAATTCCCCTATCCACACACTCCATGTGGGTGAGGGAATCCTTCCCGCTGACTCCATTCCATGTATGGCCAG
This sequence comes from Glandirana rugosa, assembly GCA_018402905.1. Taxonomy (NCBI): domain Eukaryota; kingdom Metazoa; phylum Chordata; class Amphibia; order Anura; family Ranidae; genus Glandirana; species Glandirana rugosa. Next base: position 1,305,551 of record BLSH010123456.1, on the reverse strand, counting down.
CTTTCCGGGACACAGAAAATGTAATTCAGGTGCACTGAGATGTCCAAAAGCAGTTCAGCTGAGGGGTGGGCAACACAGCAAACTAAGGCTAACCGGCCCTTGAGAACAATAGATTAATAAACGGGTGTCAGGGAATTCCTGTGAGACATCTGGCATGCATAAATGTATTTCCCATAGAATGGGGACCAAGCACACGCATGCACACAGGAATGTGCGCACAAAATGCATATTGGCACCAGATGGCCTATTTAAGGATGCCCCTGTCTTTGTTAAAGTGCTGACTGGTCTTTCAGCTGTTCCCAGTGTCCTGCATTCTTCCACACGTCTTGGACCTGCAGTACAAGTGGATTGCCCCTTTAACCGTGGCTGGACTTGTGAGTACAGCTACTGTTCCTGTCCTGATGGTCTACCAGTCTCCTTGGGACTGCATCTTCTGCTACAAGTTCTCCTATCAACATCTGTTGGCACTTATGTTCATCCTGTCCCTCCTGTCTCTCTGTACCCTCTGTTCCACTCTCAGTGGGGTCCGGGCTGGAGATACAAGAGAGGCCAACCTCGTCCTTTCTGTCTCCCATCAGGAACGTAACAGGGGGGCTTAACAGAGCTGCCTGAAGAACCTCACATCTAAAGCTGTCATGAATTGAGTCCTGAACATAAACCTGATAAAACGTAATGAACGTGTGAACAGAAGATCACGTGGCAACCTTGAAAATTTGAGAAGCCGATACCCAATGCTGAAAATCTCACAAAGGGCTAACTGATCTAGTAAGGTGTGCTCTAACATGAAAATGGAAAGGTGGAACCTTGCCCTAGAGATCATAGGCTTGAATGATAATTTGTCAAATTCACCTCGCAATAATGGAACATAAAGAGGGCATGCCACATCCAGACACTGGAGGAAAAACTCCTTAAGATGTTTTGGAGCAGGACAGAGAGATGGTTAAGTTGAAATAAAGAAACCACTTGGGGAAGGAAAGAGACCTCGGGCCTCAAAACTGCTTTATCTCTGTGTTGCACAAGAAAGGGTGGCATTCCATGTCAAATGGCATTCACAAAAGATGTTTCTTGCACTGATGCTCCACAGACTGACTTTTGAGCCAAAAGGTCCTCCACACATGTACTGAAAGGATGCCCATTCTGGATATTTGGTGCATAATGTCTGCCAACCCATCAGAACAATAGAGTAAGGCCAAAGACATGAGCTTTAGTTGCTGGAGGAAAGAATGATCCGTAGTAATAGAACCAAGTTCCCAAGACCCTTGGACCAGACAGCTAAAGTCTGTCAAATGGACTTGGTTGCCATGACAGGGTGCTGGATCACAAAAAGTTTTCCAGTGCCCAGCACCCGCTGCCACTCATCACTCTTTTCTGTGCCGGATGCTGGAGTGAGTTCCAGAACCTGGCACCCCGCTGCCACTCTGCATGTTGCACACCAAGCACACCCCATGTGCACACCTAAGGTTGAATTAATGGAGGGGAGGCCCCTTTCTTGCAGATGACTGTCAGGATGGCAGGCAAGATGGCGAGTACCTTGCCATTTCACTCCTGTGTTTCCACAGTGGGGCTTGGCGGTGGTGACTGGGGTCACGGACTGGCGTTTCAAATTAGGCACCAGAGCAGCTGATGGAGCAGTGGTGCTTGGTCCAGCCATCTGGCTCAGGATACAGCAGCATCCAGCAAAACGTAGTACAACACAGCTCGGCATAGCACTTCTTCTCCCATTCTATTATGTATTTAGTGTGTTATATTGTTCTACATCAAGTAGGGGGAAGCATTGTAACATATGTTCACTTCTCTATTGTTCTTGGTAGAGTTATAAATATCTTTAGACACCTATTGTTTCCCTTTTTTCTGTTCCTTTATCCTGTATGTATGGTATTGCATTGAGTAAAGAAGTCCTGTAATGCCTGTCCATGTCTATGGTGCAAATACATTTTACATACATAAAACTGGCGACGACTGGATGGGATTTCAGTGAATGGACATTGCAGAAAACACAGGTAATCAGCTTGAGTGAAGAATTGGAACTTGCGTTTTTAGAGACACTTATATAAATATCTCCAGCATGGCTTCTCGGGGACACATGGAGGAATTTGATGTGGCTAATCCATCCTTATAGGACTCTTATGCTGACAGGTTAGAGTTCTTCCTGGAAGCTAATAATGGCCGATGCTGTGCAGAAAAGAGCTGTGTTACTGAGTGTTATTGGATCTAAGACTTTGATATTGCGTGCTTACTGATATCTCCTACTAAACCAAAAGACTGCTCACATGTGGACACACTGGCACTATTAAAAAAATAATTTTTCACCCACTGCATCTGAAACAGTGAGGCATTTCCATTTCAATAGAAGAAACCAACAACAGAGTGAGAGCATTGCAGACTTTATTGCAGAACTGTGCAAGCTATCTAGAAATTGCAATTTTGGTGCCAGTTTAGAATCCTTGCTAAGGGACAGGCTAGTGTGTGAAATACAAGATGAAGCACTGCAAAGAAGACTTCTAGCCAAACAGAACTTAACTTTTATTACTGCACAAGAGGAAGTGCTCGCATATGAGGATGCATACCTTCATTCAAAAGAAATTCAATCTGCCTTCAGCAAAGATAATACACCGGATATAAATTGAGTGGCAAGTGTTAAATCAAAGGACTTTCCACCACACACTGATGTTGCAGTTCTATTTACAGGGAACTGTTACAGCTGTGGCGGGAAACACAGGCGTAATACATGTCGTTTTAGAAATGCAGTTTGTCACACGTGCAAACGTAGAGGTTACATACAGACAGTCTATCAGACTAAAGATTAGTCTACAAATGTGAGTACAATACCAACGACAGCACACTCCATTAATACACCAATTGTTGTCCTGAATGATGGAACCTCTACAGGTGTTTATACAAATGACTATGTGTATAAAGTGGAAAACTCTTCATCAGGACTGAAGATTTACACCGAGATTGTGTTACAAGATGTTCCATGCAAAATGGAAGTAGATTCAGGGTGTGCATATTCCTTTATTTCAGAAGAAACGTTTACCTCATTATGGCCTCACAATGCTCCTTCAATAGCACCGTGTGATATCCAGTTGGTAGACTACAACAAACAAGTTGTGGAAGTTAAGGGTGCTTGCTTTGTACCAGTGAAATATGGAAATTTCAGAGGATGCTTACGCTTAATAATTACTAAGGAACAAAGAGCAAGTTTGCCAGGTAGAGAGTGGTTTGAACCCCTTGGAATTTCATTATCGGCAGTTTATAATATATCTCCAGTTACTCTACAGAATGTGATAGAGGACTTTAGTGCAGTTTTTGAAGAAGGCATCGGCATGTATAACCGCTTAACATTTGGCTTGCGTACATTTACTGCTGCAGAGTGGCAGTGTAATACGAATCGCCCTTTATAAATGGCGAATCGCACAGGCACAACTAGGGGGTGAGCGCGTGCTGGCGCACTATTGTGCCCGCCGCACGCTCCCTCAGTGTGGCCACAGGTTGGGCGGACTCCAAGTCTGCCGGCGACCTGCGATCGCCTACTACATAGGAAGAACGGGGAACCACTGATGTAAATATGGCTGTTCCCCATTCTGTCAGTGGACATGGCAGAGATGTACTGATCCCTGTATTCGGGATCAGTTAGATCTGTCATGCCCCTGCCAGCCCAGCCCCCACACAGTTAGAACACACCTAGGGAACACAATTAACCCCTTGATTGCCCCCTGCAGGCTAACCCCTTCCCTGCCAATGACATTTATACAGTAATCAGTGGCTATTTTTAGATCTGATCGCTGTATAAATGTCAATGGTCCATCAGTTTATCGCAGTTCCGATAAAACTTACTAGTAAAAAAAAGAAAGTAAAAACGCCACAAATGAATTCTCATGGTTTGTAAACGCAGCAACTTTTGCGCAAACCAATCAATATACGCCGATTGCAATTTTTTTTTTTACCACAAATATGAGGAAGTATATATATCGCCCAAACCTGATGAATGAATTTGTTTTTTTATATTTTTTTGGATATGAATATAGCATTTTTTTTTTCAAAGTTTTCACTCTTTTTTTGTTTATAGCGGTAATCAAAAGTGAAGTAGAGGTGATCAAATACCACCAAAAGAAAGCTCTATTTGTGGGAAAAAAGAACTTCAATTTTGTTTGGGTACAATGTCGCACAACCGCGCAATTGTCAGTTAAAGCGACGCCGTGCCGAATCGCAAAAAGTACTCTGGTCCTAAAGTGGGAAATCCTTCTGGGGCTGAAGTTGTTAAAGGAACTCCTGTTTCTTTCAAATTAGACCCTACAATAACCCTAATTCATATGAAACTGCGCAAAGTTGCATTAGCTCTCAGACCAAAAACTGATGCTGAGATTACACGTTTTGTGGAGCAAGGTATACTTGAACCTGTAACACATCCTAAGTGGTGTACCCCAATAGTTCCAGTATTGAAGCCAAATGGTTACTTTAGAATTTGTGCTGACTATATATGTACAATCAACAAAGCACTGCAGGAGCATCCCTATCAAATTCCAGCTGTACATGGAATTCTGACTACGTTAGCAAAAGGGAAGGTATTTGCCAAACTGGATATGGCACAAGCTTACCAACAATTACCCGTGGATGACGACGCTGCGGATGCACAAACAATAATAACACACAAAGGAGCGTTCCGAGTAAAACGTTTGCAGTTTGGCATTTCCACTGCTCCTGGCATATTCCAGAAATAAATAGGGGGCCTCTTATCTTGACTTCCAGGTGTAGTACCTTATTTTGATCATGTTCTTATATTGGAGCGGATTGCATTCAGTCTTTGGCTTCACAACTACAACTTGTTTTGAAACGTTTTCTTGATGCTGGTCTCAAACTTAAAAAAGAAAAGTGTGTTTTTGGGGTAAACAGCATGGATTTCCTTGGATACAGAATTGATGAATTCATCCAACTGATTCTAAGGTTGAAGCAATCCATAAAGCTCCAGTCCCAACAAACAAACAAGAGCTGCGAGCTTTCCTAGGGTTACTAAATTTTTACCATTCTTTTCTTCCTAACACAGCACAAGAAGAAGAATTACACTCAACCTTGTGTCTCAGTGAACTGCCCCAAACTGGGGTCTTTAGGCGTCTAAGGAGAAATATTCAACCTCCCAGTTATCTCAAAGACTTTGAGGTCTAGGGGGAAGGAGTGTTATTTATTTAGTGTGTTATACTGTTCTCCATGCAGTAGGGGGAAGCATTGTAACATATGTTCACTTCTCTATTGTTCTTGGTAGAGCTATATATATCTTTAGACATCTATTGTCTCCTTTTTTGCTGTTCCTGTATCCTGTATGTACTGTATGTTATTGCATTGAGTAAAGAAGTCCTGTAATGCCTGTCCATGTCTATGGTGCAAATACATTTTAAATACATAAAACATCCTATCTCCTGTTGGCAGGCTCTCCAACTGCTCTGCTCCTCCCCGTTCTTTTCCTTTTTTCAGACCCCTCCTGCTCTCGTGTATCACTGGGTATTCTATTGGTTTACCAGTGACGGCCATGGAATAGTTCCCCCTCTGGACTACATCTTCCAGAGTGCCACAGCCTGAAGGCCAGTTACAAGCTAACTAAAGCATACTTGCTACTGCCACCTTGAGGAAGAAAAATAGTTCTGCATTCAGTAACATAACCTTCTATTACAGGTAAATAAGGAGGCTTCCAGTTAAAATGCATTTTAGTGGACACTTTATTGGAAGAAACAAATACTGATGGCCAGCAGGGCAGGCTAACATATTTTAAACCTAATAATCCCTCCAGGCCATACTTGGATTTGTTACATACCTATATAATTGACTTGAGGCCGATTGATAGTCTTTTTATAATGATCCACCAGACAGCACTGTAGACATGGTTTTATTTACTGTATGCCCAGAGTTTAACCGCAATTAAGCAAACTATATGTCTGTATGACTAAAAGATATTGCCAGGGCCGCCAATAAGGGGGTACCACTGGTCCTTCTATAGGGGGCCTGGGCACACAGGAGGGCCCGGACGACAGAAGGAATTGGTGAGATTCTCTGCAACAGATGAAAGCAGATTTCTCCCCCTCTACACCCCCACTGCTTTTCAGCTGCTGCAGGGAGAGACACAGACACAGGGCATCATTCTGTAATTGGCCCCACTGCAGTGATCTCCCTCCCTCTTCTGCCCACATCTTATTTCCCCCTGTGTGCCCAGGCAAGGGAGATGCGTCAGGAGAAAGAGCGGGGGAAGGTGCTGGTAAATATGTCTTTTCCTGGCCCCTTCCTTCTCTGAATGGACACATTATGTGATCAGTACTAATTGCTTCTGTGTCCATTAATAACTGAACATAGTAAACTGTGTTTAGTATGCTTCAGTTTATGAATGAACAGGAGCCTCTATCTCAGGTTCATTCATCTTTAGTGTAGCTGAGGCTGCAGAGAAATGAATTGAAGAATCTGTGTCCTCAATTCCTTTCTCTGTCTCAAAGGTTAGATGCCAGGGGTCTGTTTCACCAAAGCCCCCAAAAATAGTCCAAAAAATGTAAAAAATCATAACAAATTGTAAAAAATATATGATAAAAAAATAAATAATTTTTAAAAATTTTATAAAATAACTTAAAAAATGAAGTGCTCATTTACTCTGGTTCTCTGGTGAATGAGTAGTTTGCTGGAGCTGAAAGTTACTCTATAAGGATGCATATATGAATACAGCTGGAGGTCCTAATTTGATAAGTGTGCAAGTGTGGGTGATTGGCCCCAAAGTACACGCTGTCAGTGTTCAGGGGCCATATACATGCATCCACATGCCTGTCAAATTAGGGCCTGCGGCTGTGTTCATACAACTGGTACGTCCCTATAGCATAACATAGCTGCCAGCACATAGTAATAGCCACATTGATTCACATTGTACAGGCCACAGTACCTATGTGAATGAGCTCCAATACCTCATTTACACACAGAACTATATCTGTTATATTTAGCAGGAATTTTGTAATTTATGCAATGGTTGTGTCTCCGTTTATAATGATTTTCGTGTATTTTGTAATAAGAATATCATCAGAGATTACAGTGGATGATTTTGTCCTACACTAAGCTGATTTGGGGTGAAGCTTGCTTGTGGCGGTATTATCAAGAATGAATTAAGTATGCATCCACCTTTTTACTCACTATTTCATGAGACATTGTTAATAAAAACTTTACATTGGTGATTGGCGAAAAATGTATATTTTTGTGCCTAGTAAGTCCCAAGTTTTTGTGTTTTTCCTATTTTTGTGCTTTAATAATATAGAGAGGGATGTGGGTACACCACCTGAATAATATAACCTATAACAGCTTTTTATAAGGACATTTGGCAGAGGGGAGAAGTCAGGAGCACCAGCATGGGACTGGAGAAAAGGAGAATCTGGGCTGTTCTGTACAAAACCATTGCAGAGAACAGGTAATTATAACATGTTTGTTATTAAAAAAAAATGTTCCTTTAGTATCACTTTAAATATTTACAGTGCTGGAGGAAAAAGTAAGTAAACCCATAGATTAGTTACTTCAATGAAAGCTAATTAGAGTTTGTAGTTTGCACACCTAGAATCCAATTAATTAAATACGTTTGGAGGTGTGGTTTAGAGCTACTTTAATTGATAAACATTTTAAGATTGTCCATTAGAAGCATTGGCTGATATGAACTATGCTTCGCAAAAAGGAGCTCTCTGAAGACATACGATCAAGAGTAGTTGATCTGCATAAGGCTGGAAAGGGATGTAAAGTGATCTCAAAGTGTTTAGGCATCCATCAGTCGATAGTTAGACAAATTGTCTATAAATGTAGACAGTTTAGTATTGTGGCTACTTTTACTAGAAGTTTGGGCACCCAGCCAAGATGACTCCCAAAGCACAACACAGAATCTTAAATGAGATAAAGAAGAACCCACAACTAACAGCTACAGGGTTGAAGACATCACTGGAACTGGCAAACATCCCTGTTCATGAGTCTACCATTGTATTTTGTTGAACAGGCAGGGTGTCCATGGCAGAACATCACGATAAATACTGCTGTTCTCCAAACAAAATTGCTGTGCGCCTGAAGATTACTGGTAAAATGTTTTGTGGACTGATGAAATGAAGGTTGAATTGTTCGGGAAGAATACTTAACACTATGTATGGTGCAAAAACATCATCCCAACTGTGAAGTATAGTAGAGAAAATATCATAATTTGGCACTGCTGTGCTGCCTGAGGGTCTGGACCACTTGCCATCATCCAGGGGAAAATGAATTCCCAAGTTTACCAAAATATACTACAGGAAAGCTGAAGCTTAGTCAAAGTTGGTTGATGCAGAAGGATAATATACCTAAGTATAAAAGTACAGTGCCTTGAAAAAGTACCCATACCCCTTGAAATTTTCCACATTTTTCATGTTACAACCAAAAACTTAACTGTATTTTATTGGGGTTTTATGTGATAGACCAATACAAAGTAGCACATAATTGTGAAGTGGACGGAAAATGGTTTTCAAATTTTTTTACAAATAAATATGTGAAAAGTGTGGCGTGCATTTGTATTTAGCCTCCCTGAGTCAATACTTTGTAGAACCACTTTTCGCTGCAAATACAGCTTCAAGTCTTATTGGGCATGTCTCTACCAGCTCAAGCTCTGTCAGATTGGATGGAGAGTGTCTGTGAACAGCAATTTTCAAGTCTTGCCACAGATTCTCAATTGGATTTAGGTGTGGACTTTGACTGGGCCATTCTAACACATTAATATGCTTTGACCTAAGCCATTCCATTGTAGCTCTGGCTGTATGTTTAGGGCCCTTGTCCTGCTGGAAGCTGAACCTCTGCCCCAGTCTCAAGTCTTTTGCAGACTCTAACAGGTTTTCTTTGAAGATTGCCCTGTATTTGGCTCCATCCACCTTCCCATCAACTCTGCCCAGCTTCCCTGTCCCTGCTGAGGAAAAGCATCCCCACAACATGATGCTGCCACCACCATGTTTCACGGTGGGGATGGGGTGATATGCAATGTTAGCTTTCCGCTGTACATAGTGTTTTGCTTTTAGGCCAAAAAGTTCATTTTTGGTTTCATCTGACCAGAGCACCTCCTTCCACATGTTTGCTGTGTCCCTGTTTTGCTTGCGTTTATCGAGCAAGGTTACTTTGTGGTATAAGCAAGGAAGCTGAGACCTCTGCGGTGTGCAAATGCACTTTTACTGAACAAAAATGCTGCACATACAAAACTACAATATTAGGAATACAGTACAAGACTTACGAATATTACAAGCAAGAAGCCTAGCAAATAAGCAGAAACGATGGTCTGTAACAGTAGAAATGCACTTAAAAGTTACTGGTTACTGTGTGTTCGTGATTTCCGTTGACAATGAGACCTCAGTTGACAGTTGCTGCAGAATCAGGCCAAAGCATCTTTTTCTTCATTGGCTGGTTACAGACTTTTTCCTCTTTAGTCTTACTCTTAAGGCATGATGAGAGTCCTTGGCTTGTTACAGACTTTTCCTGGTTCTAATGCATGATGAAGTCCTAACTCTCAGTCTCTGCTGCTGCCTTTATTTGGGCTTCTGTTGACAGCGGTTACAAATTCGTTTACCTTAACAACCGACTGGCTTTGGCTAAAAGTTCATTAGAAAGTCCATTCTAAAGTTCTTTAGGAACAAGTCCAGGCTTGTAATACATCAAAGGCTTTGCTCTCCATAGCTCTTGTGGTCTTCCATCATTCTGTCCATCATGCAGGGGAGGGCTGGGCTGGGGGGCAGGGTGGCAATTGCCCCCCAGGCCACCCTAATTTACATTCAAAATGGCCAACGGCCGCTGCCCACTCACACTTTTTTCTTCTTGTGGAGGAAGAAAGTAGCGGCCAGGGGCGCAGCCACCAACTAACTGCAGGCAAAGGGCGGTGGCATCCAGGGCCGGCCCTACCATGGATCCTGCTGGGCCCATTGGGCTGCCTCGGGGGGGGGGGGGGGG
>BLSH010123456.1:1255524-1292603 GCA_018402905.1 Glandirana rugosa | reverse complement strand
ACCGCGGCAAAGTGGCTCTGTAAGGCGAATCGCCGTCATCTGACGGCGGCCGCCTGATCGCGCTCACTGTGTCCGGGGGGGGGGCAGGGAGCGGGTGCGGCGGAGTCGATCTCCGCCGGCCGCCCGCGATGCCCCCCCCCCCGGAGTGAAGGAACGGAGGTCCATGTAAGTAAACATGGACCTCCGTTCTGTGAAGGGGGAAGGGCTGTGATCACAGCCTTCCTGTACATGGAGGCTGTGACCACTTCCCTTCCCCAGCTAGGGCAGTCCCCCCCACAGTTAGAACACGCCCAGGGAACACAGTTAACCCTTAGAGCGCCCCCTGCAGGTTAACCCCTTCACTGCCAATGGCATTTACACAGTAATCCGTGCATTTTTATAGCACTGATCGCTGTATAAATGTCAATGGTCCCAAAAAAGTGTCAAAATGGTCCGACATGTCCACTGAAATAACAGTACCGCTAAAAATCGCAGATCGCCGCCATTACTAGTAAAAAAAAAAATAAAAATAAAACCCCCAAAAATGAATTCTCATCATCCGTAAACGCGGCCACTTTTGCGCAAACCAATCAATAAACGCCGATTGCGATTTTTTTATCACAAATATGAGGAAGAATATAAATCGGCCAAAACCGATGAAAAAAAATGTTTTTTTATATTTTTTTTTTGGATTTGTATTTTAGCAAAAAGTAAGAAATTTGTGTTTTTTTGCAAAATTGTCACTCTTCTTTTGTTTATAGCGGCGATCAGAAATGGCGCAGCGGTGATCAAATACCACCAAAAGAAAGCTCTATTTATGGGAAAAAAAGGACGCAAATTTTGTTTGGGTACAATGTCGCACGACCGCGCAATTGTCAGTTAAAGCGACGCAGTGCTGAATCACAAAAAGTGCTCTGGTCCTAAACTGGTAAATTCTTCCGGAGGTGAAGTGGTTACGTATTGAACTCTGCACTCCAGCTGTGGAATCTACACCTCAGCCCCAACCATCCTCTTATATGTTGTGCTCTTGGCTATTGGCCTAGAATTTACATGACTGCCTGTGTGAGGAACCGATCCCACCCCCTTAGTGTATGTGTGGGTGTAAGTTTGTGTATCTGGTCCTTCAATAGCCTATTGTATCTTTCAATCAAACCAGCTGCCTGTGGATGGTATGGGATGTGGCACAACCAGTATACTCCAGAATCTTTGGCCCATTGCTGTACAGTTGATCCAGTGAAGTGTGAGCTGTTATCACTTTAGACTTGTTTGGGACAACCATAAGCAACAACAAGTTTCTGGGGCAGTTGAAGCATTGCAGCTTGATCTGCACGTTTGCAAGGATGAACAAGCAAAAGTCCTGAATAGGTGTCCACTTTAGTGCAACAATATCTCAGTCCATCGTTTCTCTGGGGCAGGGGACAGATTAAGTCAATCTACCAGATCTCTGCAGGCCTCTCGGAGTAAACCAGAATAAGTACTGTTTATTTGAACAAGAATACAGGCTTTTATACACTTGAGAAGGACATTTCCCCCTCCTGATAATTAACTAGTCATTTAAACCAGCCTAGGTGCCTAGACTATTTGGCTCCTACAACAGTGAATACAAAGGACACATTATTACAATTATAAACATAGCCCACATGGGTAGTGTGCTAGTAGATAATAACTAGTTAATTAGCACAAATAACAATGGGTGAAAGACCCTTAGGAGGCACACTAGACCTACTTACAATAAACACATTATAACAGGCAACCCCAGACAGGTGGCTTAAGTTGATGAAATTGCCATCTGCTTTGAGTCTCACAATGTGAAGCAGTCACTATTTGTAGTGAGGCAGTTAGGCCCTATACAGGGACCCAAGGCCTAGAGTCACAGAATCTGTGTGTCTTGGGGAGACATGGACTTGAATTCAAAGTAACTTCAAGGGTCCCCTAGGCATACACCTCACAAAGAGTAGTGTTCCCTTAAAAGCCAGGGCTCATAGTCAGTAGGCAAGAAGCAAGCATTCAGTCCACTGCAAAAGCCTCTGTCCCAGGGTAGTCTATCACACAGAAGGACAGTGAAAGTGTACTGGCGGCCGTCCCACTCAAAGGAAAACTGGTCCTGACAAAAAGAAAGCATTAGCCAGGTCTATCACTGAATTATATTTTTCTGCCAATTTTATCAACAATTGAGATCACAGTCCCCCACATGGCTTCTTGCAAACTGCAAACGGGACTTCTTATGTCTCTCTTTCAACAATGGCTTTCTTCTTGCCACTCTTCCATAAAGGCCAGATTTGTGGAGTACACAACTAATAGTTGTCTTGTGGACAGGTTCTCCCACCTGAGCTGTGGATATCTGCAGCTCTTCCAGAGTTACCATGGGCCTCTTGGCTGCTTCTTTTATTAATGTTCTCCTTGCCCAGCCTGTCAGCTTTGGTGGACAGCCATATCTTGGTAGGTTTGCAGTTGTGCCATACTCTTTCCATTTTTGGCTGATGGATTGAACAGTGCTCCATGAGATGTTCAAAGCTCAGGATATTTTTTTATAACTTAACCCTGCTTTAAACTTCTTCACAACTGTATCCCTGTCCTGTCTGGTGTGTTCCTTAGCCTTCATGATGCTGTTTGTTCACTAAATTCTCTAACAAACCTCTGAGGGCTTCACAGAACAGCTGTTTTTATACTGAGAATAAATTGCACACAGGTAGACTCAATTTACTAATTAGGTGACTTCTGAAAGCAATTGGTTCCACTAGATTTTAGTTAGGGTTATCAGAGTAAAGGGGGCTGAATAAAAATGCACGCCACATTTACACATATTTACTTGTAAAAAATTTTGAAAACCATTTATCATTTTCGCGCCACTTTGTGTTGGTCTATCTCAATAAAATACATTTACGTTTTTGGTTGTAACATGACAAAATGTGGAAAATTTCAAGGGGTGGGAATATTTTTTCAAGGCACTGTACATCCACCACAGACTGGCTTCAGAAAAAAATACACCTTTTAGGGTGGCCCAGTCAGAGCCCAGACCTTAACTCCATACAGATGCTGTGGAATGACCTCAAGAGAGCCATTCATACTAGACAACCTACAAATGTGCCTGAGCTGAAGCAGTTTTGTAAAGAGGAATAGAGAAAAAGTCCTCCTGAATGTTGTGCAGGTCTGATCCAGAGCTACTGAAAGAGCTTGCTTGAACCCATTGCTGCCAAAAACCAGCTATTAACTCCAATGGTTCACTTACAGTACATTTTTCTCCAGCACTGTGAATGTGAATGTGAATGGGTGTGTTCCATAAACAGATTGCGAAAAATTAGAATTGTTTGTGTGTTATCAGCTTAAGCATACTGTATTGTTTTTGTCTATTGTTGTAACTTTGATGAGGTTCAGATCACGTTTTTAAATTACTACAGAAAAACTGTTAATGCCAAGGGGTTCACATACTTTTTTGTTGCCACTGTATCTGCAGTAGATTGTATGCAGCCCTTTTCATTCAAGTATTTATTGAATTTTTGACATTACACAAAAGTAAAATTGTAACAGACCAAGCAGTGAGCATGGATCCACTATTAACATAGATCAACAACAATTTTATGAAGCTCTTTAGATAGTCTGCTATTTCAGGGAAGAAGCAGGCACATTTTATGCCCAAAAATAAAAAAAAATGATTGTCTATCTCCTAAGATTAAAAACGTGAAAACTGTACAGATTTCAGCACAACTTTAAAGCATTTCTTGGATAGGTTGCAATTTCTGCGTGAGCAAGAATATCACAACTGTAAATAAAAAATTATGTTTTTTTTAAAAGATTGAACATGGAAAAATGTTACAGATTTGCACCACAGTTATTAAGTGGGCATATTACATCTGGAAATAAAAATAATAGTGTATTGATTCAGAGACTGACAAGGTGAAATCTTTAGAGTTTAGCACCAAAGCCATTAAGTCTTTTTGGACAGGCTGCGGTTTCTTAGGGATTGAGCTGGCATAGTGCATCTGCAAAGGAAAAAGTTCCAGTTTGTTTCAAATGTAGCCATGTGCTCCCTTGAGAGTGGCTGAAAGTAGTGGTTCACCTGCTAGCTGACCTCAAGCACACCATATCACACATCCGGAGACACTGACCAGGCCAGCTCTTGTTTTTGTTGTTTTATTGGGGGAAATAACTTGGATGGGGATAAGGGTTTACTGTGGGATGGCCAGTAGAATTATAGTACAAAGCTGACACATACAAGCCTGTATGTGTGTGCTGACTCTGCAGACTCTCCCTCTGCAGACTATTACTCCTTCACCCTCCAGCTCAGTACTTGGTTTCCGGACTAAAAGGAATTTATTAGGCCTCTACTCTCGGTTATTCACCACGGTTAGCAAAAGGCGAGGCGTACCCTGTTCTGGCAGGACCTCAGGAACACCCATTACAGGCAAAGGGGCACATGGGCCCCTGATTGTGCAGGAAAAGTAATTATGTGCTAACCGGTCTAAAACTCACAGCCCATTACTGACTCCAGGTCCCCTAGACCTTCTCTTTTCCTTGGGGACTCTCTTCTTCCCTTGACTGACCTCCAAGGCTCCCACAGACTGTCCACTGTCCTCTCCCAGCCTGCTCCTGCACTTTCTTTCCTTCAGTCCCAGGAACCATCACTCACCGCACCGGTGGGTTCCTTAAAGTCTCTCACTGTGTGGCACCTCCGCTGTTCTCCTGTTCCTCCTGTTCCTCCTGTGCCGCTCCAAGGATCTCTCTCCTCCCTGTCTGCACCTGAACTCTCAGGCCCCAAGGTCACCCTCCCCAGACTGGGGGCGACCTCCCGGGTAGGGGCCTGCCCCACAGAGCCTCTGCTATATCTCCGACTTTCCACCCTACACTCCTCCCCCAGATTGGGCTGACTCTGAGTATTTAAGGAGGCCTGCCCCCTGACAACCCTGCATAGGGATTGGTCAGGGCTCCTTAGAATACTCCAGATGGTTCCACCTATCTTCCAGCTTTCTGCCCAGAGACCAACACCAGGTGTCTGGATACAGAGAGGAAAGTTCTGGTGACCTCATCTGTTTAGTCCACCCAATCCTCCCTGAGCCTCTCCTCCCAGCTCATATCAAAACACCCAGGCCTGCACATTACAGTCAGGCCTGACTAAATTTACCTTTCCTAGGCAAAAACCTGCTGGAAAAACACACCTACACTATGGGGGTGCTACAAAAATTTAAAAGAAAAATAGTTCAAATGATTTGTAGCATACCTTTAAAGCGGTAGTAAACCCATCCATTTAACAGTTTAAAAAACAGTTCCATTTCCGGCACGTGCCGGAAATGTAACATTTCCTTTGGTTGTGCTCTAAACCAAACTGTCAAAGCATCCAATGGCTGGTATCATAGCTGATCACATGTGCAGCATCATGACAGTTGTAGATTAAAAAGAGGCCAAGATGGCAGCTTCCTTGGCTGAAAATGATAGGAGGGTTTACTACCACTTTAAAGCCTTTCTTGGATAGGCCACCATCTGAGGGAAAGAGCAAGCAAAATGTATCTGGAAATTAAAAAAAAAAATTTTTTAAAGACTGCAAATGGAAAAGTATTTCAGATTTGTACTAAAGATCTTAAATTTGTATGGGCATGTTGCAATATCTGAGCAAATGAGTGGGCAAATTGCATCTGGAAGTAAAAAAAAAGTGTCTTTTTGTGTTAAATTGAAAATAAAAAATATGAGCCAGATTGGACCACACCTTTGAAGCCTTTATTGGATACACCCCAATTTCTGAGGCAGAGGGCAAGCATATTGCATCTGAAAGAAAAGCAAAAAATGTGTGAAGACTGAAGATGGGAAAAGGCTGAACATTTGAATACAGATATCAAATCTCTAAGCCTGGACAGGCTGCAATTTCTGTGTGTGAATCGCATATCCAGAACAAAAAAGTAGATTCATTTTCTGTACAACTGAAAACATGAACATTGAACAATAAGCAAAAATAATTCTGGTTGGCTGCATGTCCAGTGAAATCACCTTTATTTCAGCAAGTCCATAAAAACATATCCAAAAACACAAATAGAGGGGGACACCATCATCAGCTGGTGACATTAAAGTTTTTTGTTTGTTTTTTAAGACACCACATCCAGTTTATTTGGATTCATATCAACAGGATGCTAGCCAACAGAATCATATCAATTTCAGTGGGAGACACTTTGAAAGGTTGGGAGTTGGCATAAATGCTAAATGAAAATATATTGCTTGCAAAAGCATTTTATACATTAAACTGAATAATTTGCAGAACTGAATTAGATTCTAGACACGACAAAAACATTGTACACATTTGAGGCTCGAAATCTTATCCTGTTTAACCGCTTCCCCACCGCGCGCCGTCTTTTCACAGCGGCAGTGGGGGAGCGCTGCGCGAATCGCCGTAAATAAGCGGCGATTCGCAATTGGCCACCAGGGGGCGCGCGCGCACCCGCCGCACTCCTGGGGAGTGTGCCCGCGGCTCGGGCGGACCCGATGTCCGCCGGCGAGCCGCGATGAGCGGCAAAAGAGAAAGAATGGGGAACCGCCGATGTAAACACGGCGATTCCCCGCCCTGTCAGTGGGGCATGAGAGATCTACTGATCCCTGTCACTGGGATCAGTTAGATCTCTCATGCCCATGTTAGCCCAACCCCCCCACAGTAAGAACACACCCAGGGAACACTATTAACCCCTAGCTCTCCCCCTGCAGGTTAACCCCTTCACTGCCAATGACATTTATACAGTAATCAGTGGACATTTAAATTTCTGATCGCTGAATAAATGTCATTGGTCCCAAAAAAGTGTCAAAATGTTCCGACATGTCCGCCCCGATATCGCAGTACCGCTAAAAATCGCAGATTGCCGCCATTACTAGTAAAAAATAAAAAAAAAATAAAAACCCCAGAAATTAATTCTCACCATCCGTAAACGCGGCCACTTTTGCGCAAACCAATCAATAAACGCCGATTGCAAATTTTTTTATCGCAAATATGAGGAAGAATATAAATCGGCCAAAAACGGTGAAAAAAAATGTTTTTTTATATTTTTTTTTTGGATTTGAATTTTAGCAAAAAGTAAGAAATTTGGGTTTTTTTGCAAAATGGTCGCTCTTCTTTTGTTTATAGCGGCGATCAGAAATGACGCAGAGGCGATCAAATACCACCAAAAGAAAGCTCTATTTGTGGGAAAAAAAGGACGCAAATTTTGTTTGGGTACAACATCGCACGACCGCGCAATTGTCAGTTAAAGCGACGCAGTGCCGAATCGCAAAAAGTGCTCTGGTCCTAAAGCTGCAAAACCTTCCGGGGCTGAAGTGGTTAATAGGATGGGATTTGGGTGGTAGGGAGTAGACAGTTATCAATCTGAAATATGAAATTAAAATTTAGTTCTTCAGATATTATATAAAAATTGAACAGATTTGGCATACAGAATCACATATTTTTTTTTAATTCACTGAAACTTTAGAAGCAGACAGAAGTTGTATTACAGCCAGAAATAAGCAATTTCAATTAATTAAAACTTTTCAAAGACAGTATATTATAATGGCACTAATGTGCTGCTTCTTTTGAATAGGAAAACATATTCCTAATACTAGCATAACAAAAAAATACACAGTATTTATTTATTTAATTAGTTTAGAGATGTGACACATTTTAAAGATTTTATGCACAGAATATATCCTTTTAACTAAGATTACATTTTGGAAGTAGAGAAAAGTCATATTTCAGCCCAGAATATTCAACTGCAAGGTTATTTGTTTTAGATACATAATTCCTAAATCATGAGTCACCTGCCACGAATTTTAATTATTTTCCATAGGAGGCAATTGAAGCGGGAGAGAGCAGGCAGACTCCATCTTACTGCCTTAATCTTAGAGTTTCACATGGCCGCAGTCTTCGCCTGGCCCCAGGTCCTGGATGATTGTGTGCACATCAAAAGATACCCCCATGGCCCTGCCCACAAGCATATCAGCCATGGTGCCCAGAGAGATGGCCCATGGATATATACATACATACATACAAGGCATACCTGATTTATCACATGAGGTTTACAAAATAACATTTTATTCCTTAATTGTATAATTCAAAATTTATACAATATACAGTACCATAATATACTATAAAAAAGAGAAATAATTGACATATCTGTACTTTATTATTGCACAAATGGTGGTATCACTTACATTAGGCAATGTTAGGAATCCTGGCTGCACAATAATGATATCATGTGGTTATTGGAATGAAAACGTCAGTAATGTGACTAATACGTAAGTTATGAGCTATTGGTTTACAATACCGACAGTAAATGTCTTAAAGCTGAAGTTCATTCTGCTTTTATTTTGCCTTCCCAGGTTCCCAGGCAGTACACTTGTATTGAGAGTTCAGTACACGTATACCAGGCTTAAGGCTAGAGTTCAGCTTTATAATGTTTGTACTGTGTACCCGTTTTTTTCTTAGTTTTGGATGTAGTGGGGATGGTTCAGCAACTGTTTTTTTTTCTCTTTTTAACCCTGGTGGGGTGATTCACCCTTTGTAATTGTGCAAGTGATCATTATCAGTGGCACAGAAAGCGATGGGAAATTCAAAACAAATTTATTAGGAAGAGTAAAGAAAATTTTCCAATGGGAACCCTTGTATCAGTGATAACTGTCTAAGAAGGGAATTCACTGCACTTAAGGCTTGTTCACACTACAACTTCGGTGTTGTGGATGCATTTCTGCATGCTCATTTTTATGCATTTCAATGTGTTTGTGATGCATTTCTGTGCATTTTTCTCATCCGAGGATATGTGCATCACAGTGGATTTTTAATGTATTTTGCTGTGCTCTATATGTGTTCCTGTCAGGATGTGTATACATACAATATACATACAATATACACACAGTATATACACACCCTGTATACACACACACACACACACATACATACAGTATGCATTTATACAGTCACACACTGCAAAAGTCGGAAATAAGGAAGAACATTTGAAATAATAATAGCTTCTTATAATTTATCATTTAAAATAATAAATCAATAACTTATTATTTCAAATGTTGTTCCTCATTTCCAAAATTCGGAAAAAAGAAAGAACGTTTGAAATAATAATAAATAACTATTAAATTATAGGTATTGAAATTTCCTTGAAAGTTTGGCTGTTAGTGAACTGAAATATGAAATTTATCACTAATAGCCATATTTTCAAGAAAATTCCAATACCTATAATTTAATAGGTATTTATTATTATTTCAAATGTTTTTCTTATTTCGGAATTTCGGAAATAAGGAAGATCATTTGAAATAATAAGTTATTAATGTATTATTTTAACCTATTATAATTATTAATAAGCTATTATTATTATTTCAAATGTTCTTTCTTATTTCCACAATTTCAGAAATTCGGAAATAAGGAAGAACATTTGAAATAATAAGTTATTAATTTATTATTTTAACTTATTATAAATTATAATAAGCTATTATTATTTCAAATGTTTTTCCTTATTTCCGACTTTTGCAGTGTGTGACTGTACATATGCATACTGTATGTATGTATATGTACAGTCACACACTGCAAAATTCGGAAATAAGGAATAAGGAATGTATTAATAATACATTAATAACTTATTATTTCAAATGATCTTCCTTATTTCCGAAATTCGGAAATAAGAAAAAAGTTTGAAATAATAATAAATACCTATTAAATTATATGTATTGGAATTTTCTTGAAAATATGGCTATTAGTGATACATTTCATATTTCAGTTCACTAACAGCCAAACTTTCAAGGAAATTTCAATACCTATAATTTAATAGTTATTTTCGGAAATAAGGAAGAACATTTGAAATAATAAGTTATTGATTTATTATTTTAAATTATAAATTATAATAAGCTAATATTATTTCAAATGTTCTTCCTTTTTTCCAACTTTTGCAGTGTGTGACTGTATATATGCATACTGTATGTATGTATGTGTGTATACTGGGTGTGTATATTGGATGTATATTGTATGTATACTGTGTGTATACATTCAATATACATCCAATATACACACAGTATATACACACCCAGTATACACACACACATACATACAAACATACAGTATGCATATGTACAGTCACACACTGCAAAAGTTGGAAATAAGGAAGAACATTTGAAATAATAATAGCTTATTATAATGTATAATTTAAAATAATAAATCAATAACTTATTATTTCAAATGTTCTTCCTTATTTCCGAATTTCCGAAATTCTGGAAATAAAAAAGAACATATGAAATAATAATAGTTTATTATTATTTATAATAAGTTAAAATAATACATTAATAACTTATTATTTCAAATGATTTTCCTTATTTCCAAAATTCAGAAATAAGAAAAACATTTGAAGTAATAATAAATAACTATGAAATTATAGGTATTGGAATTTTCTTGAAAATATGGCTATTAGTGATAAATTTCATATTTAAGTACACTAACAGCCAACCTTTCAAGGAAATTCCAATACCTATAATTTAATAGTTATTATTTAGTTATTATTTCAAATGTTCTTGGTTATTTTCTAATTTTCGGATTTCCGAATTTCCGAATTTCGGATTTTCGTCTGCTCCGATTGCCGAATTTCCAAATTATCACAATTGCCGAATTACAGCGAATTTCCGAATTACCGCAATTGCCGAATTACCGCAAATTTCCGAATTTCGGATTTCCGAATTTTTTTAATTTCCAAATTTCCGAATTCTGAATTTTTTTAATTTCCGAATTCAGAATTTTTTGAATTTCCACATTTCCGAAAAACTAAAAAAATGAATTTTTTAGCCATGCACTAGTACAAGTCTAGTACTGGGTAGCCCATGTAACTGAAAGATCTCCTGAGCAAAAATGGAAGCCAATTCTTTGGATGTGGGCAACTTCTTAAGTGGAATACAATGTGACATTTTCGAGAACCGGTCAACCACCATAAGAATCACTGTGTGGCCCTGGGAGTTGGGTTACTCCACAATAAAACCCATAGACAGGTGGTCCAGGGCATCTCTCCATTGGGTATAGATTGTAGGAGGCCCACTGGAAGGTATTGTGGTGTCTTACTCTGAGCACACACGGAACAGGCTGCTACAAAGGCGGCTACATCAGCGCGGAGACTAGGTTTCCGGAAAAGTCTCTCCAGCTGGTGGCGCTGTGGCTCAGGGATCCATGGTCTGCAGTTCCAGTGTCCACCAGTGGATGTCAGTAAACGACTCACCTGCTGTGGCATTGTAGCTCCTGGGTCCATGGGCCGCAGTTCCAGGGTTCACCAGCGGGTGCCTGCCAGTAATCAGAGGCTCATGAGTCACCACCTGACGCTTGTTATAGGAAGGATATATAAACCCTGTCTACCATATGCTCCGTGCCTTGGTGTTTGTTCTCCATGTGCCTCTGAATCCTGAATCCTGTATCCTGTATTCAAAATCCTGAATCCTGTATCCTGAATCTGCTCCTGGACCCCTGTCTGCAGTCTGATCCTGCCCCACCGGCTTTCCCCGTCATCTGTTCCCTGTTCCTGCCTTGGCTTGCTCCCTCTGATTGATCTCCCGTGCATGACCCTGGCCTGGCTACGTTTACGGTTTGGACATTTCCCTATACCTGTTTAAGCAGTTTTCACTATTTCTGTAGTTTTGGCTGTTTACACTGTTTATTATATTAGATGTGCGTTTGGATCACCATTTACTTATATTCTTAATAAATCACTTTATTCACTTTACGTTGTGTCTGGTATTCTCTGTGCAGTTCACACATTTCTGGTCACACCAGTTGCTGACACTAGGCCACCAGAACTGTTGGGAAAATAGCCCAAATGAGCTGATTCTTCCCTGGGTGACCAGCAGCCTTGGGAGAATGGTAAGTCTGGAGCACAGCAGTATGGAGACTCTCCAGGACAAAGCAATGGTCACAAGGTTTTTCAGGAAGAGCATGGATCTGAGCAGCAAGGATCTTGTCACCCAAAGGTGAAGTGAGAGTGGTACGAATCGTTGCCAGAATACGATCAGGCGGTATCACAGGAACAGGAACTGACTCCATCTTGGAAGCAGAGAAAAACTGTCGCTATAATGCATCGGCCCTTACATTCTTAGTACCGGGTAAGAATGAGACTGTAATTGAAGCTTGGCAAGTGTAGCATCCTCCTAGTTTGGGTGTTAGTAAGTGTATATCGTTTTTGGCTTTTTATGCTTAACAGGAAAGCAGATAGGTAAATTTAGATGCTTTCTGCTTATCAGAGAGCCTTGATTTGAGTAAGGTCTGCTCAGTGTGCTCTGGTGCTGATTCATGTGGTCTGGAAAGTTTTACACTGTCCAGTAGTATGGGTCCCTATTGGACAGTGGGAGGAAAACCTAACCAGTGACAGCAGGTGTATATGGATGTAGTTCTGACCAATTAGCAGGGGAATTACCCCACTGCATTTTGGGTGAACATATTCATATAAAAAGGAGCACATGGGCTCAAGGTCCAGCCCACCTAGACCTCAGGGGTGGAGGTGTGTATTGAGCTCCTGGCTGCTAGGCTTGATGCCTGTCCAGGAGGCTGCCAGATGCTGGGCCTGGTCGAAGCCTAGCTGAAGTTGCTGCAGCCCAGAGTTCTTAGAAGCTGATAGAGGGGGACGTTCTTGGATCCGATCTGGTATCACAGTGGCAAAGTGTCGCTTGGAAGTTGGGAGAGAGAGGCTGCCGGCTGTCCCGGGACATGGTGTGAGTACAGACATATGAAGGGATCCATGAGACTGAGTTGCTAGAATTTCCCTCCTGTTCCTCATAATCAGCTAAATGGATGTGTGAGCTAGAAAGGAGACACTGGTGAGTGTCTTCAAAAACAGAGTCTGGCTTATCCTGTACTGCTTAAAAGGGACCTGTTCCACTGAAATCAGCCTGCCATTAAGTGTAATTGGTAGTCTGCCACATTGAGCTAGAAAGGAGACACTGGTGAGTGTCTTGAAGAAGCAAAGTCTGACCTGTCCTTTATTGCTGGAAGGGGACTTGTTTCATTAAGATCAGTCTGCTATGTAGTGCCACTGACAGTCTGCTGTACAGAGATAGGGAGAAGTTGTCCTCACTTGAAGTCAGTTATTTTGGAGCATCCCATACATTCCCTTCTCCTATACAAGTTCTACAATAAAGCATCAAAAATTCATCCCCTAGACTGGTCATTGGAATAATGAGCAGGATTGTGTGTGTGTACCTGGCAGTGTGAAAATCTGTTGTGACTGGCTGCAGGATAATCAGGGGGAGGCCCGGGTTATATATAAATTAGCAGTTCCTTCAGGGGTACCGCTACACAAGATAAGAGCCCATCGCACCCTCCTGGGGGAGAGGCGTTTAGACTCAGACAAGAATGTGAGATTCTCGTGGTCAGTCAAAATGAGAACCGGAACAGTGGTACCCTCGAGGAGATGCCATTCTTTAAGGGCTAAAATGATCGCTAACAACTCTCTGTCCCCAATCTCGTAATTGCATTCCGTAGGCGACAACTTCTTGGAAAAATAGCCACAAGGATGCAAAGCGCTCTCTGAGGTGGGACGTTGGGACAGAAGGGCACCAATTCCAGTCTCAGATGTATCAACCTCAAGGATGAAGGTTAACATAGGATCCAGATGTGCCAACACAGGAGCAGAAACAAAGGCAGCCTTGAGCATTTCAAAGGCCTTAATGGACTCCGGAGAACAATTATGTGGGTTACCGTTCCTTTTGGTCATATCAGTCAGGAACTTGACCATAGACGAGAATTTATGAATAAACTTCCGATAATAATTGGCAAAGCCAAGAAAAAATTGTAGTGGACTTAAACCCACGAATCAGGGCCACTGTAGAACTGCCGGTAGCTTTTCTGGGTCCATCAAAAAAACAGCAGTTGAAATGACATAACCCAAGAATCTAACCTGTTCACGATGGAACTCGCACTTTTCCAATTTACAATACAGGTTATTATCTCTCAGCCTCTGAAGCACACGACAGACATCTGTGTGGTGGCTCTCTAGGGACTTGTAATATATGAGGATATCATCGAGATAAACCACCACACATTGCTGCAACATACAGTCAGGTCCATAAATATTGGGACATCAACACAATTCTAATCTCTTTGGCTCTATACACCACCACAATGGATTTGAAATGAAATTAACACGATGTGCTTCAACTGCAGACTTTCAGCTTTAATTTGAGGGTATTTACATCCAAATCAGGTGAACGGTGTAGGAATTACAACAGTTTGTATATGTGCCTCTCACTTTTTAAGGGACCAAAAGTAATGGGACAGATTACCAATCATAAATCATCTTTCACTTTTTAATACTTGGTTGCAAATACTTTGCAGTCAATTACAGCCTGAAGTCTGGAACGCATAGACATCACCAGTGGCTGGGTTTCATCCCTGGTGATGCCCTGCCAGGCCTCTACTGCAACTGTCTTCAGTTCCTGCTTGTTCTTGGGGCATTTTACCTTCAGTTTTGTCTTCAGCAAGTGAAATGCATGTTCAATCGAATTCAGGTCAGGTGATTGACTTGGCCATTGCATAACATTCAACTTCTTTCTCTTAAAAAACTCTTTGGTTGCTTTCGCAGTATGCTTCGGGTCATTGTCCATCTGCACTGTGAAGCGCTGTCCAATGAGTTCTGAAGCATTTGGCTGAATATGAGCAGATAATATTGCCGGAAACACTTCAGAATTCATCCTGCTGCTTTTGTCAGCAGCCACATCATCAATAAATACAAAAGAACCAGTTCCATTGGCAGCTATACATGCCCACGCCATGACACTACCACCACCATGCTTCACTGATGAGGTGGTATGCTTTGGATCATGAGCAGTTCCTTTCCTTCTCCATACTCTTCTCTTCCCAGCACTCTGGTACAAGTTGATCTTGGTCTCATCTGTCCATAGGATGTTGTTCCAGAACTGTGAAGGCTTTTTTAGATGTTGTTTGGCAAACTCTAATCTGGCCTTCCTGTTTTTGAGGCTCACCAATGGTTTATATCTTGTGGTGAACCCTCTGTATTCACTCTGGTGAAGTCTTCTCTTGATTGTTGACTTTGACTCATATACACCTACCTCCTGGAGAGTGTTCTTGATCTGGCCAACTGTTGTGAAGGGTGTTTTCTTCACCAGGGAAAGAACTCTTCGGTCATCCACCACAGTTGTTTTCCGTGGCCTTCTGGGTCTTTTGGTGTTGCTGAGCTCACCGGTGTGTTCTTTCTTTGTAAGGATGTTCCAAACAGTTAATTTGGCCACACCTAATGTTTTTGCTATCTCTCTGATGGGTTTGGTTTGTTTTTTCAGCCTAATGATGGCTTGCTTCACTGATAGTGGCAGCTCTTTCGATCTCATATTGAGAGTTGACAGCAACAGATTCCAAATGCAAATAGCACACTTGAAATTAATTCTGGACTAGAGCTGAGCGAACACCTGGATGTTCGAGTTCGGCGGGTCCGGTCGAACTTCACGAAAAAGTTTGGGTTCGGTACCGAACTTGACCCGAATTTGACCCCGGACCCCGAACCCCATTGAAGTCAATGGGGACCCGCACAAAAATGGCTGTAAAAAAGTCCTGGCAAGTGCTAGTGGGCTGCAAAAGGAAGTAAAATGGGGGTAAGAGTAGGACAACTGCACTACAAAAAAATGGGGATAGGGAAAATAACTTAAAATCAAATAAAAAAATAAAGATGGGAAGGGGGGGTGGATGTGGAGTAGGAGCCTAGAGGTTGACTAGGCAGTGACCGTGGCAGTGTAGGTGGAAGTGGCGGTGGTGGAGGAGGAGGAGGTAGCCAACACTTTTTGTTGTTTGTTTGTTTTTTTTTTCTAATTGGGGTAGCCCCCAAAATATTGAGGCATATTCAAAAAAACAAGTATACCAATGGATATGATTTTAGAACAATAATCTGTCCCTTACAGCAACAGCAGGAACCTGACCCTATAGGAGTAGACGATGATTTTAGAACAATAATCTGTCCCTTACAGCAACAGCAGGAACCTGACCCTATAGGAGTAGGCGATGATTTTAGAACAATAATCTGTCCCTTACAGCAACAGCAGGAACCTGACCCTATAGGAGTAGGCGATAATTTTAGAACAATAATCTGTCCCTTATAGCAACAGCAGGAACCTGACCCTATAGGAGTAGGCGATGATTTTAGAACAATAATCTGTCCCTCTAAGCAGTAGACTCTACCTAGTCCAGTCAGATCGTTCTGTAATGCAGGATGAGATGTTATTTGATCTGCAATCTGTCCCTAAAAGCAGTAGTAGTAGTAATCTCTACCTAGTCCACAATCAGATTGTTCTGTAATGCAGGATGAGATCTGCAATCTGTCCCTCAAAGCAGTAGTAGTAGTAATCTCTACCTAGTCCACAATCAGATCGTTCTGTAATGCAGGATGCAATGTTATTATATCTGCAATCTGTCCCTCACAGCACCGGCAGCATCCTCTCCCTATACTAGCCAGAGAGCATGTGACATGCAGCACTAAGTGACTCCAGCTTATAAAGAGGCTGGGTAACATGATTTTTCAAATGTCCGGGTTCGGGTCCGGGTCACGGACACCCCAAAGTTCAGTACGGACCCAGACTTTACAGTTCAGGTTCTCTCAACTCTACTCTGGACCTTTTATCTGCTTCTTGTAAATGGGATAGTGAGGGAATAACACACACCTGGCCATGGAACAGCTGAGCAGCCAATTGTCCCATTACTTTTGGTCCCTTAAAAAATGGGAGGCACATATACAAACTGTTGTAATTGCTACACCGTTCACCTGATTGGGATGTAAATACCCTCAAATTAAAGCTGAAAGTCTGCAGTTAAAGCACATATTGTTTGTTTCATTTCAAATCCATTGTGGTGGTGTATAGAGCCAAAAAGATTAGAATTGTGTTGATGTCCCAATATTTATGGACCTGACTGTGTCTTGGAGGACATCATTGATGAATTCCTGAAAAACTGCCGGAGCGTTGCAAAGACCAAACGGCATTACAAGGTATTCGTAATGGCCTGTCCTGGTGTTAAAAGCAGTTTTCCACTCATTGCCCTCCTTGATCCTGACAAGATTGTATGACCCTCTCAAATAAAGCTTTGTGAAAACCATTGCTCCCTTGAGGCGGTCAAATAATTCTGTAATCAACGGAATAGGATAAGCATTAAGCGCTTGAGACCCCTATAATCGATACAAGGTCTCAGTTCACCACTCTTCTTTTTCACAAAAAAGAAGCCAGCACCAGCAGGAGACAAGGATTTGCGGATGATCCCTCGAGAAAGTGCGTTGGCAACATACTCCTCCATGGCTTTATCCTCCGAGACAGACAAAGGGTAAACCTGGCCATGAGGGGGCATGGCACCAGGTTGAAGGTCAATTGTGCAATCATAGAACCAATGTGGCGGTCAGATAACTCCGTAATTAGTGGAATCACGAGCATTCTTCTCTTCTCTTTTTTTTTTTTTTTTATTTAAAGATGCACAAAGATGACAGTTATAAGAAAACGGCAAGAGGCAGATGTGGCAAGAAACAATGCAGTTATCAGCAAGGTACTAATATTCACCGTAGATACCAGAGTCCAGTACAGTAAACAGTGATTGAAAAGATTGGCCTGTGAAGTCAATAAAGATTGTGATACATCAGTCCTAATACATTCTAATGATAACTGATTACTGGGCCCTGCACCAAACAGTGTCTATGTGTATCAATTTTTGATCTTAAAAATTGTTTATAAAAGAGGGGAGAGTGGTTAAAGGGGGGAGAAAAAAAAGGGGGGGTTGCGGGCAGGTAGAGAGGCTGCAGATATTGCCAGGCGGCCACACACCATTCGATCTAGGTTCGGCATAAGATAGATAGGTATTGAGAGTATTCACCAGAGAAACTAAACTGATCCCAATAAAACCATCTGGTCTTGTGTTCTTGTGATTTGTCCCCGAGGGCAGAGGTCAGATGCTCCATGCTTTCTATATCGTTCACTCTGGCGAACCATTGGTGAAAGGCAAGGGGAGATTGTTGTTTCCACATGGTTGGGATGCATGCTCTAGCTGCATTAAGTCATTGGCATTTGAGTAAAGATTTATGTTACTTTTTCCGGGAAAGGGGGGGTCAGGCTGAGAAGAACCACTGCGGGGTCATCAGTCAATGAAATATCTGGGAATTTATGAATAAATTGGAAGACTTGTTTCCAGAATGGACGGATACCAGGACACTCCCAAAAAATATGTAAAAGTGTGCCTTTATGAGAATTGCATCTCCAGCAATGATCGTCCAATTGCGGAAACAGTTTGGCCAGTACAGATGGGGTTCTGTACCATCGTGTCACAATTTTGTAGGCAGTTTCCTGGTACTTACTGCATAAACATGATTTGTGGGCAAAGAAGAGTATCCTATCTTTTTGCTGTTCTGTAAAAGTGACCCGGAGGTCTTGTTTGCATTTGGCAAGAAAGGGGGGTTCCGATTGCGCATGAAGATCTAGTAAAGATCTGTAAGAAAGCGACAGAGATTTCCATATTGGACTGTCCCCCAGACAGAGTTCCTCAAATGTGCTGAGGGGTCTCTGAAAGAGATGTGGCTTGGGTAATGTGCTCAGGAAATGTGACAGCTGGAAAGCTCACCAGTGGTCCATGAACTGTGACTCCGAGCCCATGAGCAGAGCCCTGCTCAGTATCCAGCTGTTTGTCCAAAGAAAATAGGATACTCGTAATAGCTTCTGGGGTGAGTACAGTAAATGCTGGGTCTGTCGGTCCTGGACTAAATATAGGATGACCTATTATCAGTGTAATAGAAGAAGGAAAACTGTTGATAGAGGAGTGTTCGTAAAACCTTTCGAATTCCGTCAAAGTGGGTCAAAATAAGGGGTGATGGGAGACGTGAGAATTCTATAGTTTACCTGCCCAGGGAAGGCTTGAGATGGGTTCCTGTGCAGTGTCCCTTTCCAAAGATACCAATAACTTATTGTTGTTATGCCTGCACAAGTCTACCACTTTATTCATGTAGACCGCGCTGTAATAAATGGCTGGGTCTGGAAACCCTATGCCTCCTTTGAGTGTTTAATGGAGCAAAAGTGCTCTGGCAAGTCGGGGAGGTTTACCCAGCCAGATAGAGGTAACAAAGGCAGATATGACCACATGAAAGTAAGTTTGGGGGGACTTAATAGGCAAGGTCTGCAGTAGGTGTAAGAGTCTGGGCATCGCATTCATTTTCAGCACATTACAGTTTTCAAACCACGATAAGGCCAAACCATTACATCTGTCCAAATTGGCAGACAAGCAGGTCAAGAAGGGTTGGAAATTAAGCTTAAATATGGATTGCAGGTTTGCAGGGATTTTCGTCCCTAAATATTGGATACAGTGAGTGGCCCATCTAAAAGGAAAATTAGGTCGTAGGCCTGTGAGAGTGAAATCCGGGAGAGATACATTAAGAGCCTCTGATTTTTGAAGCTTTACCTTAAAGTTGGAAAGGAAACCGTACTTTTTCAATTCCCGTAATAGGGAGGGTAAGGAGGTGAGAGGTTCCGTCATATAAAAGAAAAGGTCGTTGGCATAAACTGCCACTTTATGATGGTAAGTAGTGGTTTGGACTCTCTGCACATCTTGGTTATTTCGTATGTGTTGAAGAAATGGTTCTAGAGTGAGTATAAAAAGGAGTGGTGATAGGGGGCAACCTTTGCTGGTGCCATTAGAAACCAAAAAGGGGTCAGAGTTAAAGCCATTGACTCCAACGGCAGCAGTTGGGCTAGTATAAATAGCAGATATCCATGACGAGATTGGTGTTGCCAAACCCATACATTTGAGGGTTTCAAAGAGAAAGGTCCAGTTGACTCTGTTGAAAGTCTTTTTGGCATCTGTAGACAGAAGCATCAGAGGGATGTTACATTTCTTGGCAGATGCAATAATATTTAGAGTTCTAATGGTGTTGTCCCTTGCCTCTCTGGATTGGATAAACCCTGCCTGGTCTAAGGGAATGATGTGTTGCATGATGGTGTTCAATCTGGTCGCAATAATTTTGTGAAGAGCTTAACATCACAATTCAAAAGTGAAATGGGACAGTAGCTGGCACAATGTATCTGCTCCTTGCCTGGTTTTGGGATAACAGAAATGCTAACCCTCAATTGCTCAGCAGGGACATTGTGGCCATCTGTGATAGCGTTAAAGGCTTCCAGGAAGTAAGGCGTGAGCTGCGATTGGAAGGCCCTATAGCATACAAATCTAAAGCCACCTGGGCCTGGGGCTTTCCCGGGCTGGGTAGCAGCAATGGCCACTGCAAATTCTTTGGTCGAGTGTGGTTGGGATAAAGATTCTCATTCGTCTTGCGTAAGCATTGGGAGTTGAGCTGTTATTTCAGAAAGAGTAGTAGTGCGTTGATGGGCCAATGGGGTAGGTCTCAAGTTATATAAATCTGAATCTGAATCTGAGCGGAAGGTCTTAGCCAGCTCTGGGGTGGAATGTATTTTAGCATCAGAAGAGTTGGTCAAAGCAGGTACAAATGATTTACCATTTGGGCTTTAAGCACTCTAGCTAACATACGGCTACACTTATTGCCATATTCAGCAGCGAGAAGGAGCGATTACCTTTGCGCACTTTTAGAATGGCCCCATGTGTAAGACATTCCTAGCTCCACAATCCTCTCCAGTAGAGGTTTCAAAGTTCTGCGCATGAGCAGGATCTTTCTGGAGACATTAGGCAGAAGGTCAAGTGGGGCCCCATCGAATTCCAACTCTCTCACTCTCCAGGCCTGTTGTAAAATCTCTTCTTTAACCACTTGCCGACCGCCGATCGGCATCTGACTGCGACAGAGTGGCTCTGTAAGGCAAAATGCCGTCATACGACGGTGGCTGCCAGATCGCGCACAGTGAACGCGTGCGCGCCGCCGGAGGCGCGCCTGCACGCTCACTGTGTCCGGGGAGGGCCAGGGAGCGGGTGCGGTGGAGTCGATCTCCGCCGGCCACCCGCGATGCCCCCCCCCCGGACTGAAAGAACGGAGGTCCGTATAAGTAAACACGGACCTCCGTTCTGTGAGAGGGGGAAGGGCTGTGATCACAGCCTTCCTCTACATGGAAGCTGTGATCACTTCCCTTACCCTGTTAGGGCAGTCCCCCCACAGTTAGGACACGCCCAGGGAACACAGTTAACCCTTAGAGCGCCCCCTGCAGGTTAACCCCTTCACTGCCAATGGCATTTACACAGTAATCAGTGCATTTTTATAGCACTGATCGTTGTATAAATGCCAATGGTCCCAAAAAAGTGTCAAAATGGTCCGACATGTCCGCTGAAATATCGCAGTACCGCTAAAAACCGCAGATCACCACCATTACTAGTAAAAAAAAAAAAATAAATAAAAATCCCAAAAATGAATTCTCATCATCCGTAAACGCGGCCACTTTTGCGCAAACCAATCAATAAACGGCGATTGCGATTTTTTTTATCACAAATATGAGGAAGAATATAAATCGGCCAAAACCGAATGAAAAAAAATGTTTTTTTATATTTTTTTTTGGATTTGTATTATAGCAAAAAGTAAGAAATGTGGGTTTTTTTTGCAAAATTGTCGCTCTTATTTTATTTATAGCGGCGATCAGAAATGACGCAGAGGTGATTAAATACCACCAAAAGAAAGCTCTATTTGTGGGAAAAAAGGACGCAAATTTCGTTTGAGTACAACGTCGCACGACCGCGCAATTGTCAGTTAAAGCGACGCAGCGCCGAATCGCAAAAAGGGCTCCGGTCCTAAAGTGTGAAATCCTTCCTTGGCTGAAGTGGTTAAGCTTGTAGGCATGCAGACGGCAGAGCACGTCTCTGGACCTTTCTTGGGTAGATCTGGGGCAGAGAGTACAGTGGACCCTATCAATGGCAACCTCTGTTTCTGGGGACAGTCCAGATATCTGTTAAAGATGGCTGTAACGTGTGTGTGGAGCTCTGCCTGCGTTACAGGCTCTAGTATGCCCCGAAGCTGAATATTCTGCCTACAGCTACGATTTTTGAGATCGCCAAGAAGTAGGTGGAGCTGTAGTGAACTTGATCAGCCAGGTCAGTGTGGTCGGATTGAAGGTGATTAATTGTATGCGCCACAGCTGCTTTATCTTGTTCCAAATCTGCCACCCTAGCATCTATCTCAGACACTTCCTGTTTAAGCCTTTGCAGTTCTCCTCACAGTGCAGATTCCACCCTATTAGCCAGACATTCAAAGTTGGCCCTTGTAGGTAGTTGCTGAAGAAAGGCCCACAGAGTCTGAATGTTCAGAGGGTGGTCCGAGTTGTAGAGTATTATTAGTAACAGTACTCACTGCGGCCTGTGAGGTGGATCCCTGCATCTGGGTGCCTGCAGTAGCACTGCAACGGCAGCTGAGGCTCTGTGAGGCAGTAGCTGTAGCTGGAGAAAGGCATGGATTCGGTGTAAATGTCCCTTCCCCCGCATCCGGAGACATAGTGAAGGAGCGGGGTATGTGAGGTGAGAGGTCACTAGGGGGGGAGAATGGAGGCATATCAATGTCTCCGTTGTGTTCTCCCTGCCTAGGTGCCACGGGATCTGTAGCAGCGTGGGTACTGGAGGGCAGCGCCATCTTGAGTCGAAGCCATCTGCAGATTCGGACGCAGGTATCGTTCCATCTCGGGAACGACTGGTTTGGGATAGTCCGCGGTATTCCCTGTGGTCACAAATTCCTATTTGTGATGGTCATGTCTTTTCCAATACTTTTGATATGGCACTTAATCATACTCTTTCTTGTTGTAGATACATCTAATTGATAACCACTTACCCCTGAAGAGGATTATAAAAACGAACATTTGGAAACGCGTTGGCTATTTTTTGTCTCCGTGATTTATCAGCTGACAGAGTTTTGTGGTTCTCTTGTGTAATCATGAATAATATGTTATATGACCTCAATAATTTCTTGTTTTAACTTTTCATACATTTTTAAACATGTACATTACAAATAAAGTTGATATTGATTTACTATATATGTATCTTCTTTGCCCTTTAAAATCCTACATAGAGGGTTTGGTCTTGTGTATGCAGATAGGGATGCGGCCATAATTTTCCCTAACAATATATTTTTTCACATTCATTGATGGTATTCAAGGTCAACCACTGATTCTGACCATAAAGAATAGACCGGATTCGTTCCTTGGAGTATTTCTTGGGTTGGAAATTTCTTATCTTACACTATGAGAAATATGCTTTTCAGTTGTAATAATATATTTTTTAAGAAGTCCATTTCCTAGCTTTCAAGAGCATAGGGATAACTTAACCACTTCAGCCCCGGAAGGATTTCACACTTTAGGACCAGAGCCCTTTTTGCGATTCGGCACTGCGTCGCTTTAACTGAAAATTGCGCGGTCGTGCGACGTTGTACCCAAACGAAATTGGCGTCCTTTTTTTCCCACAAACAGAGCTTTCTTTTGGTGGTATTTGATCATCTATGCGTCATTTCTGATCGCCGCTATAAACAAAAGAAGAGCGACAATTTTGCAAAAAAAACCAAATTTCT
The DNA here is from genome assembly GCA_018402905.1 of Glandirana rugosa. Taxonomy (NCBI): domain Eukaryota; kingdom Metazoa; phylum Chordata; class Amphibia; order Anura; family Ranidae; genus Glandirana; species Glandirana rugosa. The sequence continues at coordinate 1,269,189 of BLSH010123456.1, read as the reverse complement.
TACTTTTTTGCTAAAATACAAATCCAAAAAAAAAATATAAAAAAACATTTTTTTCACCGATTTAGGCCAATTTATATTCTTCCTCATATTTGCGATAAAAAAAAAATTGCAATCGGCGTTTATTGATTGGTTTGCGCAAAAGTGGCCGCGTTTACGGACAATGAGAATTCATTTTTGTGGTTTTTATTTTTAAAATTTTTTTATTAGTAATGGCGGCGATCTGCGATTTTTAGCGGTACTGCGATATTTCAGCGGACATGTCGGACCATTTTGACACTTTTTTGGGACCATTGGCATTTATATAGCGATCAGTGCTATAAAAATGCACTGATTACTGTGTAAATGCCATTGGCAGTGAAGGGGTTAACCTGCAGGGGGCGCTCTAAGGGTTAACTGTGTTCCCTGGGCGTGTTCTAACTGTGGGGGGACTGCCCTAGCAGGGGAAGGGAAGTGATCACAGCTTCCGTGTAGAGGAAGGCTGTGATCACAGCCCTTCCCCCTTCACAGAACGGAGGTCCGTGTTTACATACACGGACCTCCGTTCTTTCACTCTGGGGGGGGCATCGCAGGTAGCCGGCTCCCTCCCCGAACACAGTGAGCGCGCGGGCGCGCCTCCGGCGGCGCGCGCGCTCACAGTGCGTGTCTTCGCAGCTGCCGTCAGATGACGGCAATTTGCGATATCGCACCACTTTGTCGCCGTCAACCTGCGGTTGGCGGTCGGCAAGTGGTTAAAGTGATTATAAATGATCACCTTGTAAAACAATCCATTCAGCTTAAAATTGTTATCAAAGGCAAACATTTTTGTATAGATTGTGATGTTATGCAAGGCGAGGTGATCGATGGACGCTATGGGGTTGATTTACTAAAGCTGGAGATTGCAAAAACTGGTGCAGCTGTGCATGCTAGTCAATCAGCTTCTAGCCTCAGCTTGTTCAATCAAGCTTTGACAATAAAACCTTGAAGCTGATTGGTTTCTGTGTGGAGCTGCACCAAATTTTGCACTTTCAAGCTATGGGTCGTCTCGCATGCGTTCATTTGGAGTGGACTAAGGTGGAATCCGATTCGGGTTTTACCAGCCACCTTGGCAGGGTTGGTTCCGGACCAGATTTTTTGGTCCATTGCAGTTCACTATCAGGTGGTTTAAATAACCAGGAAGAGAGGAAAGTTTTGCTCTGGCCTGGGACTCAGGAGCCATCAGCCTGAGAGAGTTGACGTATGGAAGTTTGCTTATGGACTGAGACAAAAAGGTTTGCACTATGTTTTGTGGGTGTCTGGGAGAAGCCCTGCACCGCTCATTTGGGGAAAACTGAAATGTTTAGTTAGTGCCTGGATGGCGAGGATTTATTTTCTGTTTTGTTTATATGATTTCTACATGCAACCTTTTAAATAAACCTGGCTACAAGGCAGATTTTAAGCAAATCTGCCATTTGGACTACCTTTTTCCAGGGAAGGTGATTCCCATTGAGCTAACCCCTCACAAGATACATAACAAAACATTATAAATACCTTTTCTCCCTTTTTTATAAGTGATCACATTCCCTCTGTTCTCACCTGCATAAGAGATGGGGGAGGAGAAGCAACAGTACACTGATCTTCCCAGTGAATGACTGTGCAGGGGGGGGGGCCGTCAGGACAAGTCTGATCATTGGAGGAGAACAGGCTGAGTTCCCAGCATAGCTAGAGAACTGATCACAGAGTGTTCTCCTGCTTAGTGTGATCAGTTTTTAACAGGAAAGCAGAGGGACTAGCAGGAGATTTTGTCATACAAGTACATGGTACAGCAGGCACATATCAGGAATTTGAAATGCTGGGGTAATAAACACTTTAAGCAGGTAGGCTCCTATCCTTTGGACAAACCAAACACACAAGTAAATGGACAGGAGCTTCCCACTCATAAATTGGTGAACAAGGAAAACCAAGGGAAAAGCAGAAACAATAAACAAGGCATAGTTAAATCTATAGATTCCCTGTTAACCCCCAAAAAGTCATAAATGAGTCCATGTAAATGAGTCCATAAGGTCCGTGTCCTGCTCCACACAACACCAGAGGCTGCTCCTCATAAGAGTGAAGTACCTCTGAAAAAATAAAGAGCAGCAGAGAGCGCTAGACTAAGTGCAGTAGCATGAGCAGTTTTTATTAAAAGACAAGTGATAGCTCACTTTTAGATGTAAAAACAAAGCATGTCTCCATGATATAGACAACTGTCCTCCGTAGGTCCGCAAGGTGTATGGTCAGGATGCTTGCTGTGGCCACCAGCAGGATCAGATGCCATTGTAGGATGAGCCTGGTAAAGCCGAGAACCAGGCTGGAACTCACAGGGACACTGGACTGTAAGTGACGTCACCGTGGGTGAAACAGGAAGCAGAGGGGCGTGGTTACACATTTCAAAGCCCTGCGGCTTCTTCCTCAAACCATGTAGTGCTATGGAAACCATCCAAATATATACACACTGTAGGCAGGGCCAGCAAGGGGGCCAGAATAGTAGACTATGAGCACACAATGAGAGGAGGGAGGGAGGAAGGCCATTAACCCTGAATGAACTGCACTGAGGGGGAACCCACAGTGTGCAGAACTTTAAATAAAACACAATGAAAGAATAATTATGCAGGGAGGCCATTTACCTGTAGAGGTACCCCTGAAGGAGCTGCTAATGAAATTTATATTTGTTCCCGAGCCTCCCGCTGAATATTCTGCAGCCAGTCACTATGGCATTTTCACATAGCCAGGTGCATACACATTCCTGCTTGTTTCCAATGACCAGTCTAGGGGATGAATTTTCAATGCTTTATTGTTGGACTTGGATAGGAGAAGGATAGGTATGGGATACTCCAAGTAACTGAATGTAACTGAGGACAAATTCTCCCTAGGCTCTGTACAGCAGGCGGTCAGTGGCTTCACACAGCAGACTGACTCCAGTGAAACAAGTCCATCTCTAAACAACAAAGGACATGCAGGACTTTGTTTCTTCAAGACACCAGCCAGTGTCTCCTTTCTAACTCAATGTAGCAAACTACCAAAGGCACTTTATGGCAGACTGACTTTAGCAGAACAGGTCCCTTGTTAAGCAGTAAGGACAGAAGCTGGACTCTGTTCATCAAGACTCTCCAGTGTCTCCTTTCTAGCTGGCACACCCAATAAAGCTGATATGAGGGCAGGGGAAATTCTAGCACACAGTCTCAGGGATCCTCTCACAGATCTGTACTCACACCATGTCCTGGGCCAGTCGGTAGCCCTTTCTGCCAACCTCCAAGCGACACTTTGCCACTGCAGTATCAGACCCAATCCAAGGACGTCCTCCCTCTGTCAGCTTTTAAAGAACTGTGGGTTGCAGCTTCAACATCCGGATAGACCTCGACTAGGCCTAGCAGCCAGCAGCCTCCTGGATAGGCTCTCGGGCCTAGCATCCAAGAGCTGGACATACACCTCACCCCTCAGGCTTGGGTGGGCTGGGACTCCTAACCTTGAGCCCATGTGCTCCCTTTTATATAAAGGTGTTCACCCAAGATGCAGTGGGTCACCACTCCCCTGCTAGCTGGTCAGAACCACCTCCAAATACACCTGCTGTCACTGGTTGAGGTTTTCTCCCTCTGTCCAATAGGGACCCATACTACTGGACAGGGTAAAATAGCTCCAGACCATATGAAACAGCACCAGAGCACACTGAGCAGACCTTACTCAAATCAGGCTCCCTGATAAGCAGACAGCACATAAATTTACCTGTCAGCTCTCTTGTTAAACAGAGAGAGCCAAAAACTACTGTATATATTGTAAAGTGCTGCACAAACTAGGAGGACGCTACATCCCCTTAATAGACTGTACAGAGGGGGAACTACAGAGTGCAGACAAACAAAGAGAACCCAAACATTGTGCAAGCATAAAGTTAAATATACAAAAGGGTGTAGCAGTAACTCTTAACAGGCAATGCAAATGTTTATATTGTGTTTCTTTTTTCATAAACTTTTACATTGCTTGGCAATCAGATGGCCAATATCCACATCATGTGTCCCACAGGCAGGGCACTATTGTCCACAACTCAGCAGAGGTATCATATCCCTTGTCTTATGGTGGCCATATATTCTTCAATAAATTATCAAATACTTTTCTGATTGCTCTATCCCGATGAAAAATAGATTTATATTCAATAACCCATTTGATTGATATTAAAGGGGATTTGGACTGATTGCTGGAAGATACAATTGTAAGATATCGAAATGTCTGTTTTCATCATGCGATCTAATAATCAAATTGATCAAATTCTTGAACAAAGCATGTCAGTGTTGCCAATAGTTGCAACACAATCAATGATTGAAGAACCAAATCGAGTCAAATTGATCAGAAGAGAATGTTTACCTAATGGATTGCTTGCAGATTTTTTTTTTTATCAAATTTCAAAATCGAAGCATGTATGGCCACCATTTGTGACATCACATCCAACTGATGCCACATCATTTTGCTCTACCTGAAATATGCAAGCCACAGATTTAACTTCTGAAATTTCTCTAACAGGTTAAAGTCTATATGTGTCATGTACCTGGTGGTCGAGTCTGACTTGTGCAGGGGACAACCTCACTTGCGGCCCTGGTTCAAGGACCCCTGGTAGTGAAGACAGGGGATCCTGGAGCACAGGGGGGCACGAGGGCTGGATACAGTCTCTGATGGTAGCTGAGAATCCACTGGAGCTCGTGCAACAGAAGAGTAGTGGTGCAGGCCAGGTCGTCAACAGGCAGGCGGTGAAGTACAGAAGGATGAGGCAGGCGGGTGGTCAAGTTCAGGCAGGGTAGGCAACGTGCGGGCAACAAAGATACAAAGGAGCAGGCAAAGAGTAGTCATAGACAGGCCGGAGGTCAGGACAGGCAGATAGCAACAAAGTCCAAGGGGAGCCGGGGTCACAGGATACAGGAAGTCACTTAGAATAGCTCACGGGTCACAGAGTACTGGAACGCTGTAGAACAGACAGGACTTGCTTCCTGGTGCTGTCCTGCTTAAATGGCTGCTATTGGCACCATTGGCGCGCAGATTTATGCCCTCTTTTGTGAGGGAAACGCTGTTAGGCGACTTGACCAGTGCAGACCAGAAGTCCCCCACCTGTTATCTCCCAGTAGAACTGCCTGACCACCTATACTCCAACCATCCCTCTCCCCTTACCTATAATAATTGGAAACTACACCGATTTTGGAGTATAAATGGCCATAGCAGCCTATTTATTGAAACATAATAACTGAACATGAGAATATGAAATAATCTTTAACAGAACACATATCAGAAAAACAAGTATTAATCTCTGAGAATGTTGGTCTGTGACGGCACCCCAAATTCTATCAATTTCTACAACCGCACTGCATTACCTTATACTATACAAGGCCTCCAGCCACAGCACACTGACTCAGAGACAACCATTAACTGCAATGCAACCATTACAATGTTCCAGCTAAATCTCAGTTAGCTGTAAAACACCATAGGCACACATACCACTGATGTGTCCCTAATCCTTCATTATCATAAAACTTTCCTTCCACCGTCAGAAACCAACACCCGCCACCGCACACAAGGGGTAAGCCCTTACCCTTGGGTGCACCGCCAAAACCTTCAAGGCTCGCTCAATACCATCCTGCAAACCAGGAGACCAAAAATCAATGCCCACTGCATTGAGGTGCACTCCGTCTCCCTTAAGGTACCACCAAGTTTCTTTTCCCAGTTCCATATGCCGAACAACCAGACCACCATTCCGAACTACAAATTTTACCCACCTCCTTGTTAACCTTCTTACGAGCCTTATTGATCCACTCTACAGATCTAGCCAGGCGCCAAGTGGTCTTGGCAACAATATCGGACAATGCTACGATTGTGTCCGGAAAAGCCGTTCGGAGTCTCAAGAAATCAATTTTGATGTCCAAGATTAGCGCACGAATAGACCTAACTCCAAATCATTTCCACCTACATGCAGCACCTAAATAGCTGGTAGTCTGCCCAGCCGCACAAAACGATGTACCTCTGGCAAAGCCCTGGTCCATATCATGCCCCTAACCAGCGAATACAAGCTTCCTGACAAGAAATCCCTAGCTGTCTACCCTGGGGCCTAATGGCCGTCCGCCTGGCCCCCCAACAAACATAGGAATGACCCACACTGCAGATGAGCCGCAGACCACCATCTGAAACAAAAGAACCCAAAAAAATAGACAATGAGTCAGCCAAGGAATTGTCCACCCCAGGAAGGTGCACCGCATACAGACAGATATTCAATTGAAGACAACACAGCACCAGGTGTCGCAGAATTCGCACAACCAGCCGCGACGACGATGAGACCTGATTGATGACTTGCACCACTGCCAGATTGTCGCAATTCAAATGCCAGCCGCATCCGTGAAAAGTTCCAGGTCAAAGTTGCTCACTGGACCAGCCATCCACACTGACTGCCCATTGTAAGTGTCCAAAAAACTCTGCCAAATCCGCAAGTCTTCCCTGTGACCCTTGGTGAGCGGAACAAAATGCGTGGGGGACCGTACCCCCGCTGTAGCTGCTGAGAGAAAAACCTTACCCATAGGAATAACGCGGCAAGCAAAAATTTAACTTACCCAATAATGACTGCAATGCCCGAAGATGAATTTTTCGCAGTCCCTTGAGGGCCACAATCTTATCCTCGAGCAGGTGATATTCCATGGCCCTTGAATCAATCAATATGCCCAGGAAGCTAAGAACTGTAGTCGGACCCTCCATTTTATCGGGAGCCAAAGGGATCCCAAAATGACCTGCGATGTGCTATAACGGGGTGAGAAGCACTGCACAATTGTCACCAGAAGGCGGACCCACGCAAAGGAAATCATCCAAGTAATGGATGATGGAATTCATTCCCGACACCTCCCGAACGACCCATTCCACAAATGAGCTGAAAGTCTCGAACAACGCGCAGGAAATGGAGCAACCCATGAGAAGGCAACGATCCACGTAGTAGGCCTCTTGCCAGCTGCATCCGAGCAATCGAAAACTGTCTGGGTGCACCAGGAGCAACGAAATGCAGATTCAACATTGCATTTCGCCATTAATACCCCCTTTCCATAGCGCCGCACCCAGCCCCATGCCACATCGAAAGAGGTGTATGACCCAGTGCATGCTTCCGCAGCAATCGCCTCATTCACAGATGCACCCTTCAAAAAGGAAAGGTGATGAATCAGTCGGAATTTATTAGGCTCCTTTTTGGGAACCACCCCTAGTGGCGAGACCACCAAGTCTGCCAAAGGTTGGTCGTGAAAAGGTCAACCCATGCAGCCCATGGACACTTCCTTCCTCAACTTGTTGGATACCGCATCAGGATGCTGAAATGCTGACCGTAAATTCCGTGCCATCGCCGGCACAGTCCCCAAAGAACAAGGGATCCGAAATCCCTCCCAGAACCCTTCTTCCAGCAGCCGTGCCGCAACCTGATCTGGGTATCTATCTAGAAAGGGACGCATCCTTCCCATCACTGGCGTCCTTCCTCTTGTTTGCAGGCTCTCCGGCACGGCCCTTACTTCACTTAAAACAACGGGACATGGGATGTGAACCTCCGCAGCCGGAACATTCGTGTTTAAAATGGCAATTCCCCCCAAGTTTACACGATCCCTCGTTGTATTATCAATAGAAACCCCACTTCTTTGTGGCACTACCGCCCCCCCCCTGGAAAAACTGATTTGGAGCCCGTGCTGAGGCCATTAGTCGCCTCCACAGACTAATGTCCTTGTGGTCCCACAGCAACAAGGATGGACGGACTGCCCTCCTCTGCCTAAACTGTTCGTCATCCCTCAACCATGCGGTTCCCCCGTAGACTCTGTATGCATCACCAATGGCGTCCAGGTAGCAAAACTCCTTTTCTTCTCCCCTATAACACCCCTATAACTCCCCTATAACACTGGCCATAATGGCGAACGCCTGCAGCCAGTTCGTAAAGGTAAGCGGTATAAGCCTGTATCGCTGTTTTTCTTACTCCTCCTTTTTGCCCTCCACCGGATTGAGCCTATCCAGGTTAAACTTCTCGAGAGGAAGTAGTGAGAAGATCTCCACATACTCAGCTTTTTTAATTTTTTCCCTCACGTCAGGCTTTAAGTGAGCCCCCAGCGGGCCTTCAAAGCAGACGTAAACCTCGCATTTCGCCGTGTCTGCGATCCGGACAGAATCCGATTTTCCCCCAGCATCCTGCACCAAATCGGCCTTGTCCCCTGACGCTGGGCCATCTGACCCCAAGGTCTGTGTAGCCACTGGACTTGTCAAAACTGTGCCGGGCACCTCTGAAGAAGAAGAATCCCCTTCCACCCCGGATACTGCCCCCGAGGTACCTAATGCAGATATGCCACCCTGTGGCATCCACGCCCCTACTAGCTAAGCTTGAGCCATCACATACGCCGTACAACGAGCTGCTAAATCTCGCAGCTCACCCAACAAATTTTTCAATGACGTGTCCGACCTGGCTGCGGCGGGCACTATGCCCGCCGTGTGTGGGGCAGCAGCCACATCCGCGCCCAACAGAGGTATAACGCAACCGCCCACTCCAAAAAATCCACCCAAAGCAGCACCTAAAGCCCCAGAGTTAAAAGGTGACCTACCAGGCTGACGAGGGGTGTCCCTTCCAGCCGCAGCTCCCGAGTTCACCGTTGCTGGGTGACTGTCCACTTCCTCCCCCTCAGAGCATGACAGCCCTCCCTCTGATCGGCCTCCTTTTTGCCTACTTGCAAGCGTCCCAGGTGATGAAGGCCTAAACGCTGAGGACCTGTGGTGCCACTGGCTCCGCTCCATGGCACCAGATCCGCCCACTGTCTTCACACTGCATGCACCGGAACACACAGGGCCCTGTGTTCCCGCTGCTGCTGTCTCTCCTCTGCTCCTCCGACCTCTGCACTGCTGGTGATGCTACCGCAGTCAGGTTAGAACCACTGGCCGCATCCGTAAGTGGCCCTGCAGCCGCAGCTGTTCGTCTCCCATGCCGAGACTCTTCACAACCCAGGGGGGAGTCCGCTCAGTCCCGTCTATGTCACAGAGCAGGCGGGGTTGAGATACCTGTTGCACCGGGTACCCTGCCCGCCGAGTTCCCCCTCCGCCGAGGATTCCGTCCATTCTCCCTGCCTACCAAAGCCGAGGAGCACTTCACGGGCAGGCCTGACGGGTCCCGGTCTGCGGGGCTTCTACTGTGGCGCTGAGCTCTGGGAAAGGGGGCCGGTGAGTAGCGCTCCAGAGGCCGAGACTTCTGAGCATGTGAGCTCTCCTGTCCCCCCACTGCCATCCCCGGAATCCGATCTCCCAGGGATCTCCCGGGATCCGATCTCCGAACGCAGCTGCAGCAAAAGGCCGTCCACGCCCGCCATAGCACACAGTTACCAGAGAGCAGGGCCGGATTAACATAGGGGCTATTGGAGCTGCAGCTCCAGGACCCTACCTCAAGATACAAGAAAGGAGAAGGCGCCTCTAAATGCAGTAGATTTATTACAACAAGATGAAATACAGGATGGTTGCACTCACAAAGTATGGAGGTTAAAAGGCATGTCCGCACGCTTGTCTGCGGATAGACGTGGTGTTAGACAGTAGTGTAGTCCTCTTTCTGCGGGGTCTGTGTGTAGCTGCAGTCCAGGAGAATCCCATAGAGCAGGGCGACCGCCTGCAGTCAGTCGAGGAAACGTCCGCTCATAGCCGATGGAATGGCGGGGGCATCCAGGGACCAGCGAGCACAGCGTCCCGCGTCACTCGTGTGCGACGCGTTTCAGAGTATACAAAGCCTGCGATGTGGAAGGGCAGGCGCACTCTTTCCTCAGGCAATGGGAGCGACAAGGGAGAACTATCTGCTATATACTAGAAGCTGAAGAGTGACATCTAGTGGCTAGATCACAGTATTGCATGCCGTAAATGGAAATACAGAGAAGATCATTCGTGATAAAAGATGACAATAAGTTAAACTTAAAATTAAAATTAAAATTGTATACATATTGGTCAACAGTACTTTAAAGCAATGAAGTAGAACCATGGGGGAGGGAAAAAAAAAAAAAAGGTGGCTAGTATGCAATAATTAAATTAATGAATAACTTAATGAATAAATAAATAACATACTGTACAACCCCTAGAGGTCTATATCTGTAGAATTCTGTACAACGGGAGGGGGGAAATATTTATTTCATATGTATTGGAAAGAAGGAGACACAGAGGTATATGAAAAACTACAGACTTCACATGTGTATTGGGACTGAGAGGTTAATGTAATAATAACATGGTTAATAACATGGTTAGTTGGGAGACACGCTATAAACCTGAAGAAAATGGGATATTATGGAAGAAATTATAATAGTTGAAATTATAATAATTGATAATAAATGAGCTTAACGCAGAAGAGCAGTGTTCATATATACGACCCACAGAGATATAAAATCATTGGTGCAGAGAGGGGGGAGGGAGAGAAATACAGGGGGGGGGGTGGTTATATAGCCAGGTCCAGATGGACTGAGGTGACTATTATCTGTATATAGGTGTGCAGGCACCGCCTAAGAGAGGTATGTATCACATGTATGACCTCTAATAGATGTATAGGGAGTCCAACAGTAAACAACAAACGATAGTATGCAGTTGTAAATATATGTGGTTACTCACTCTTTTACCACCATCAAGAGGACCCTCCACCCCCAAAAAAGGATCAAAAAGAGTGCGCAGTAACCTAAACATGAGCAGAAGATGGTTAGTCAAAGGTCTAGGGAAATGTAGTTCTATAATATGGTAGCTATTTCAATAGTTTCATTGAGACCCCCAGGCGAGAGTGCGTCTAGGGTGTAGATCCAAAAGGTCTCTCTAGCGCAGAGCTTACTGAAACGCTCCGCACCAGAGAGAGACCCAGAGATTTGTTCCACAACCCAGACTTCCAGACCATCCGTAGACTTTTGGTGAACCTCAGCAAAATGACGAGGCACGCTATGTATGTCTTTTCCTCCCTCAATGAGTCTTCTATGTTTGCCAAAGTGTTGGCGTAGTGGGCAAATAGTGCGGCCAACATAGATGAGGCCACATGGGCAGGTCAGGGCGTATACAACATAATCAGATGAGCAGTTGTAGAAGCCATCCAGATGGTATGTTTTGGTCTTGTAGGAAAAGGATTTGCGACCATGTTGTACATAATGACATGTTTTACATAGGGCCTTCCTGCACTGATACATGCCCACCAGAGGAACTAGTGCCAGCTGATTAGATGGTGAGCTGAGGGGCTTAATTTTTCTGGGGGCTATTTTATTCTTCAGACTGGGAGCTCTCCTGTAGGTAATCCTGGGCTGTGTAGGTAAAATGGTGCCCAGGTGGGGATCAGTCCGTAAGATGTCCCAGTGTTTGGATAGAATCTTTTCCATTCTCTTGTGTTGTGAATGGAAGGTGGTTACAAATCTGTACGCAAAATCCTCATCACTGTTTTTTGTTTTTTTAGGTGGCATGCCATGTTTGTAGTGTTCAAAGGCCTGGTCAATCAGGGGGGTGGGGTATTGTTTATCTAGGAATTTTTTCTTTAGCAGATTGCTCTGAGTAACATAGTCACTATCTAATGTACAGTTTTGTTGTACACGACAAAACTGTCCTTTGGGGATGTTTTTAATCCATTTGGGGTAGTGACAGCTAGTATAATGTAGAAAAGAATTTCCGGCAGTCGGTTTAGTGTAGTTGCTGGCACAGATGTTACCACTCTCATGTCTGAGGTCCAGATCCAGAAAAGCAAGGTGTTGGGTATCAGCAACTGAGGTAAAGGAAAGGCCATATGGGTTATTGTTGCAATGCTCCACAAGAAGCTGGATGTGTTCCTTGGGACCATCCCAAATGATGATAATATCGTCGATGTAACGACCATAGAAAAACTATATTGGCGGAAAAGGGGCAGTTTTGCCAGATGTAATTCTGTTCCCAAAAACCCATGGACAGATTCGCATAGGATGGGGCAAAATTGGCTCCCATGGCAGTCCCTTGGGTCTGTAGGTAGAATACATCCTTGAAAACAAAGTAATTATGGGACAGGCAGAAGTGGGTGGCTGTTAGGATGAAAGAAGCTTGTCTAGGGTTCAGATCAGGGTCCTGTGAAAGGAAGAACTCCATGGCCCTGAGCCCGAACTCATGGGGAATCGAGGTGTAGAGTGAGTTCACGTCAAGAGATAGCCACACATAACTAGACTCCCATCTGTAAGAAGAGAGTAATCCAAGAAGGTGTGTGCCATCTCTGATGTAGGAGCGGAGTTGATGTACGATGGGTTGGAGGTGGAAGTCAATGTACTGGCTAAGTCCGGAGGTGATGCTATCCATGACTGCGACAATGGGTCTGCCTGGAGGTAGCGTAGGGTGTTTGTGAACCTTGGGTAAATGATAAAAATAGGGAGTTTGATAGAAGTCTTTCCGAAGGAAAGCAGCCTCTGATTTGTTAATGATGCCCTCCGTCAGAGCTGATTTAACCAAGGTATCTAATTCTGTGGCGTAATCTTGAATGGGGTCTCTACGGAGTTTTGTATATGTGGAGGTATCTGATAATAGTCTGTTAGCTTCAGTAATCTACATGTCTCTGTCTAAAATCATTATGCTGCCTCCTTTATCGGCCGGTTTTATGATAATATCTGTATTGTTCATAAGTTGATCCAGAGATAGTTTTTCTCCAGGTGTGAGATTGTGGTGATATCGATGTGTGCGTGATGTGGATTGGCACATGTGGAGGAGGTCAGCATAAACTACCCTATAGAAGGCCTCCAGATGGGGGCCCTTCGCATGTGCTGAGAAAAAAATGGATTTGGGTTTGAGATGTGAGTGTTTAATAGGCGGGGAGGTATCGAGATGTTGAGTGAGAAGGACAAGCATGTCATCATCAGCTAGGGGGGATGGAGAATCTACAAGTGGATATATACTGATGTCCAGTTCATCAGGAGTGGTGGAGAAATTCACCACTGGGTCTGAACTGGATGTGTCGTTAGTAGGTCGTTTAGCCTCTTTCATGATAAGATATCGTTTTAAGGTAAGATTGCGTATATACCTGTTCAGATCTTTAAAGAGCTGAAAGGAATTGGGTTTATATGTGGGAGCAAAGTTGCGTCCTTTGCTCAATAGGGACCTATCCGCCTCACTCAATGTGTGTGCAGACAGGTTAAAGATTTTTACAGTTTCCGGTATTTTGGGTTTTGCGGTGATAGAGCGTCCTCCCCTGCAGCCTCTCCTGTGAGTTTTCGTTTTCGGGAGCAGGCCGGGGGAGGACTTGGGACTAGAGTTGAGCGAACCTCTGGAAGTTCGGGTTCTGCTGGTCCGTCCGAACTTCGGGACAAAGTCCGGGTCCGGGTCCGGACGGAACCCGAACGATCGCACGGAGCAACAGGCACGCTAGCAAGCCCAAGGCAGGCCTGGGCCTGGGCCTGAAACAGGGCTTCAAGCCTGCCTGGTCGTCTTGGGCTTGAAGGTCTCCAAGCGAGTTGAGATCAGGGTTCAGGAGGGGGCCGGACGAGGGCTTTTGCTTTTGAGTGTCCTCTCCGACGTCCCCTCCTGCGAGATAGTGGCGTTTTGGGTTTTATGGCCTTTGACATTTTTAGAAATTGGACAGACGTGTGTGTAACTCACTCCGCCTATCCAGGGATAACTCGTTTCCTGCGTTGAAACGAGGGTGTATATTTGGGTTAAGGAAAGTCGAGAAATTTCTAGACTTGTCCATATATGCGT
>BLSH010123456.1:1191435-1214542 GCA_018402905.1 Glandirana rugosa | reverse complement strand
AGATGGGGGTGAGTGAGAGGCAGAGGGTGAGAGGCAGAGGGGGGTGGGGGAGAGAGGGGGTGGGTGAGAGAGAGGGGGTGGGTTAGAGGCAGAGGGGGGTGGGTGAGAGGCAGAGCTGGTGGGTGAGAGTGAGAGGGGTGGGTGAGAGGCAGAGGGGGCTGGGAGAGAGGCAGAGGAGGGTGGGGGAGAGAGAGAGGGGGGTGGGTGAGAGGCAGTGGGGGGTGGGTGAGAGGAGAGGCGGCCCTAGCCTTGCCTGCAGTCCCTGCTATGCCGGGTATGCCCCCCTGTCCCACCCCCGTCTGTGGGTAGGTGTGTGTGATACACCTACCTCCCATCCATCCTCTTCTTCTGAGCCCTCCGTCACTCAGCCTGTCTTTCTTCTTCAGCTCTGCCACTGGGCTGCTCTGCTCAGGTCAGTCAGGGACAGGGGGCACTGTGCCCCCCTCTGTGGTGGTGAGGTCTTCTCCTCCCGGGCTGTTTTAGCCAGTCTCATGCTCAATGTGCAGCCCTGCATACCGGGAGGCTGCCTCCCTGCCCGGCCGGCCCGCATACCATTTTTAGACGCTGTTGTCGGCGGTGGTGCCGGATTTAGCAGCCTGCCGCCATTGGATCGTCCATGACAAGGGGGAGGCAGGAACCTTAGGCGCGGAGCGGCGGAGGAGGAAGTTAAATCCTCTTCAGCTCTGGCTGGGCAGTGACAAAGTCGCAGCCATGACGTCACTGCTTGCTAGACACCAGGCGGTTCTAGCAACCAGTGGCAGTCCGGCAGACAGTGTCAGTGTGACAATGCTATGCAATGGAGCGAGCTTATAAGCAGCGTCAGCGCAGGGTGCACTATGACTATGTATCAAGAATTCAGTTGGGGGGCACATGGGGGCCCACAACAAAATTGAGGGGGTCATGGCCCTAGGAGGCCCCACCCTACCGACGCCACTGACTCCCACCACCATGCTTGACTGTAGGCAGGACACACTTTTCTTTGTACTCTTCACCGGGTTGCCGCCACAAACGCTTGACACCATCTGAAGCAAATACCTTTATCTTGGTCTCCTCAGACCACAGGACATGGTTCCAGTAATCCATGTCCTTAGTCTGCTTGTCTTCAGCAAACTGTTTGCAGGCTTTCTTGTGCATCATCTTTAGACGAGGCTTCCTTCTAGGATGACAGCCATACAGACCAATTTGATGCAGTGTGCAGCGTATGGTCTGAGCACTGACAGGCTGACCCCCCACCCCTTCAACCTCTGCAGCAATGCTGGCTGCACTCATACATCTATTTCCCAAAGACAACCTCTGGATATGATGCTGAGCACATGCACTCAACTTCTTTGGTCGACCATGGCGAGGCCTGCTCTGAGTGAAACCTGGCCTGTTAAACTGCTGTATGGTCTTGGCCACTGTGCTGCAGCTCAGTTTCAGGGTCTTGGAAATCTTCTTATAGCCTAGAGCCCTAGACCATCTTTATGTATAGCAAAAATTATTTTTTTCAGATTCTCAGAAAGTTCTTTGCTATGAGGTGCCATGTTGAACTTCCAGTGACCAGTATGAGTGAGTGAGAGTGATAATACCAAATTTAACACACCTGCTCCCCATTCACACCTGAGACCTTGTAACACTAACAAGTCACATGACACTGGGGAAGGAAAATGGCTAATTGGGCCCAATTTGCACATTTTCACTTAGGGGTGTACTCACTTTTGTTGCCAGCGGTTTAGGCATTAATGACTGTGTGTTGAGTTATTTTGAGGGGACAGCAAATTTACACTGTTATACAAGCTGTACACTCACTACTTTACATTGTAGCAAAGTGTCATTTCTTCAGTGTTGTCACATGAAAAGGTATAATAAAATATTTACAAAAAAGTGACGGGTGTACCCACTTTTGTGAGATACTGTATGTCACAACCACCAAAAATATGCAACAAATTACACAACAAAACGTACAAGAAACACGTGTAGCACACGTCACGTAGGGGCTGCAGATTAAAGGGTTCCCCCACTCCTGCACAGCCAGGCACACCGAATCTTCTCAGGCATTCAGAGTCATAAAACAGTCTGCATCTTTGTATTTTGTTATTTTTAGCACCCTCTAGAAAGATAGGTGCTAGAGGATAGATTTTTCTGCAGGGTAGGAAAATGTAGGCAGGCCAGTTGGTGGCTAGGCCTGTTTGTTTTCATTATGGGCTGGGAGTGGCTCAGGGTAGGGCTGGGTGACTCACAAGTGGTGTCATCAGGACCTCCCACTTCTTTCCAGAAGCTTCTGGTGTTTTCTGGAAAGAGAGGTGGAGAGGGGAGCTGTAGCCACTTGGGGTAATTTGGGGAGCTCCTCAAATGGAAAGTGGAGGAGCGCAAGGTCTTTAACATCCACCAGCTCCGTGATGTCGTCATGGAGGAGTGGAAGAGGACTCCAGGGGCAACCTGTGAAGCTCTGGTGAACTTCATGTCCAAGAGGGTTAAGGCAGTACTGGAAAATAATGGTGGCCACACAAAATATTGACACTTTGGGCCCAGTTTGGACATTTTCACTTAGGGGTGTACTCACTTTTATTGGCAGCAGTTTAGACATTAATGGCTGTGTGTTGAGTTATTTTGAGGGGACAGCAAATTTACACTGTTATACAAGCTGTACACTCACTACTTTACATTGTAGCAAAGTGTCATTTCTTCAGTGTTGTCACATGAAAAGATAGAATAAAATATTTACAAAAATGTGAGGGGTGTACTCACTTTTGTGACATACTGTACATTGCATTGAGCTGCATAAAAACATGAGGAATGCAGAACACCGCACCAAAATGTTATAGTGTAAATGGGGCACATTAAAACACTTGTTTTGTAGGAGGCCATGCATTGAGCTGAGATGTTGATTTTTGCTCATTGGGTATGGTGTGAACAAACCCTAAAAGGTGTGTTAAAGAAAAGGCCAGCTGCTTTTACATCTGTAAATGTGATGCATCAGATGGAGGAATATGTAGCAGTGACGGCACCAATAATGCAGCACTGGTGCTTCCAGATGCAGGACTTGAATATTGTACACAACTGTTCATTTCATTTCCAGATGGGAAAGTGGATACGCAAAAAATGGATGAAGAAAAATTAGCAGAAATAAACAAAAATCCAGCCATACACTGCCAATGTTGATCTGCAAAAAATCCTTCATACAAACATTCTTTCTCATGTTTTTTATACAAAGCATATTTGATTTTACATTGCACATTTCTTCAGACCACTTTCTAATGTCTGTGGGTAAAGGTCTTTGTAATGCTTATTCACTGCTTATAAGCTGAATGCTTGATTGCTTTAAAGTACCTTTCTGGTAGAAGAGAAGGATATCAGTGCAATGTATGATCCTGCACTGACCCCTAGTGGTAGGTGCCTATGACTGCACTGCTAATCAGGAAGCAAAAAATATGGTCTTGGCTTGGAATGCATTGTAAACAGGGCTATTCATGGGCTGTTTTTATTTGGAAACTGTACCTGGGAGATTTTTAAAGCTGATGGTTTCTGCAGAAATTAACCTAATGAGTGATGAGACAATCATCAAGGGTGCTTATTGCAAATACCCTCACAAAACCATACTATACATACAAGAGCAGGGCCCTTTGATTCCTCCTGTATTGAATTGTATTGTAACTGTACTGTCTGTCTGCCTTTATGTTGTAAAGCACTGCGCAAACAGTTGACGCTATATAAATCCTGTATTATAATAATAATAATATAAGGCTTGTGCTTACCTCCTGATGCATGGATGCTTCCTAAGTAGAGATTAGCTTGAGCGTGTTTGAATGCTCTTCCGAAATCACATAGCTGAGCCATCAGGAAGCTGTGACCTGTATTAGGCCAATCATCTATGGTAGGGGCCGCCCCACAGGCGCACATATTTAAGGGTTCTGTATACGTGCAGCTATAGGGTGTGGAGTGCTGCCACTGCAAATGATTGGCCCGTTACAGGTGACAGCTTCCTTGTGGGCCTCAGCCATTTGGGTTCAGAAGAGCATTCAAACACCCTTAAACTCATCTCTCGTTAAAACCTCTTGAACGTGGACATTCAGTGCCTTGAAAAAGTATACACACCCCTTGAAATGTTCCACATTTTGTCATGTTACAACCAGAAACATAAATGTATTTTCTTTGGATTTTATGTGATAGACCAACACAAAGTGGCGCATAATTGTGAAGTGGAAGGAAAATGATAAATGGTTTTCACATTTTTTACAAATAAATATCTGAAAAGTGTGGCGTGCATTTGTATTCAGCCCCCTTTACTCTGATACCCCTAACTAAAATCTAGTGGAACCAATTGCCTTCAGAAGTCACCTAATTAGTAAATAGAGTGAACATGTGTGTAATTTAATCTCAGTATACCGGGCAAGGATAGCATTAATCAGAGAAGCAGCCAAGAGGCACATGGTAACTCTGGAGGAGCTGCAGAGATCCACAGCTCGAGTGGGAGAATCTGTCCACAGGACAACTATTAGTCGCGCACTCCACAAATCTGCCCTTTATGGAAGAGTGGCAAGAAGAAAGCCATTGTTGAAAGAAAGTCCCGTTTGCAGTTTATGAGAAGCCATGTGGGGACACAGCAAACATGTGGAAGAAGGTGCTCTGGTCAGAGGAGACCAACATTGAACTTATTAGCCTAAAAGCAAAACGGTATGTATGGCGGAAAACTGACACTGTATATTCTGACTCCTAACTGTTGTAATGGCGACTTATCCCTTGTTGAGACCTCTATGCCTGGCCTGTATAAGCAGATATGATCACCGCAGACAGTTCTTATCAGATAGTGACTCACCAATTACCGATTTCTTCCATGAGCGTTTATTCATTGGAATAGCAGGTACAGCATACAACAAATGTGACAGATGGTCGAAAGATGGTAACTGCAGGTCAAAACATAGTAATGTGTCCTAGGATGCGAGTAGATTGAGAGAGGCCTTCTAGCATGTGGCCATATTCTTTACCTCATGAGAGAGAGGACACAGGAAGAGGAACTAGAATAGCAGAGTGCACCAGGAACCGGAAGTTACAGAGTAGAGTGAACTAGGAAGAGGAAATTAGCTCACAGAGGATGGGAGGTACACACTTAGAAAATACAATAGAAAGGTGTAATATTCAAAAGAACCACAAGATGGCATTGTAATAACCAACTATAAAAACATTACTATAGCTGCATATTTATGTTACATGCAAATCATGTAACAGAACACTGTACATCACTCTGAACACACCATCCCCACTGTGAAACATGGTGGTGGCAGCATCATATTGTGGGGATGCTTTTTTTCAGCAGTGACAGAGAAACTGGTCAGAGTTTATGGGAAGATGGATGGAGCCAAATATAGGGCAATCTTAGAATAAAACCTGTTAGAGTCTGCAATAGATTTGAGACTGGGACGGGGGTTCAGCTGCCAGCAGGACAACGACCCTAAACATACAGCCAGAGTTACAATGGAATGGTTTAGAACAGGGGTGTCAAACTTGATTTCATTGTGGGCCGTATCAGCATTATGGTCACTCAGAAAGGGCCGGTTGTATATGTAGGACTAGATGTCCAGAGCACCACCCCCCCTTACATCAGATGCCAAGGCCCCCCCCCCACCATCAGAAGTTAAGGGTTCCCCACCCTTCCTTGCATCACAATGGGGGCAGAGTTGGGAAGCAGAAAGAGCAGGGTCTAGAGGAGGACCAGAGGAGAGCTGGAGTCTTCTGAATGCTGAGACCAGGGAAGGTGAAGATGAGGGGGTGCTGCAGCTGCACAGAGTGGAGCAGGGTCTGAAGGAGTTCTGTCCTCCACTCTGCGGCCGACTGTTGAGACAGGGGGGAGTGCTGCAGCAGCAGGAAAGGTGTGAGGGCCACATGAAATGACCTGGAGGGCCGGATTTGGCCCCCGGGCCTTGTGTTTGACACCTGTGGTTTAGAACAAAGCATATTCATGTGTTAGAATGGCAGTCGAAGTCCAGACCTACTGTATGTTTAAGAAAGTACATATGTCAAGTGCGCGCCTTCCTATCTTAGATTAGTATCGCTTGATCACCACCGGGACTGCATCTCCAAAGTCTACACGTACCTTGTGCCTGGGTTCGGAGGTGGAGCGCGGTTTTGGGGGCTGCAAGGCACAAGTTATGTTCCATAAAGGCCTCACGTATACACTCGAACAGGACTGTACACTATTGTGCAAAAGTTTTAGCCAGGTGTGAAAAAATGCTGTAAATTAGCATTGCTTTTCAGAAATAGAAGTGTTAATAGTTTATTTTTTTTATCAATTAACAAAATAGAAAGTAAATGGACAGAAGTGGAATCCAAATCAAATCATTATTTGGTTTGACCACTGTTTGCCTTCAAACCAGAATCAATTCTTCTAGGTACACTTGCACACAGTTTTTGAAGGAACTAACTACAGACCTTCTGTGGATGTAGGCTGCATTAAATACTTCTGTCTCTTCTGGTAATCCCAGAAAGACTAGATGATGTTAAGATCAGGGCTCTGTGGGGGCCAAACTATCACTTCCAGGACTCCTTGTTCTTATTTATCCTGAAAATAGTTCTTAATTACATTGGCTGTATGTTTGGGATCATTGCCCAGCTGCAAAATAAATCTGGGACCAAACACACACCTCCCTGATTGTATGACATGATGGATAAGTACCTGCCTGTATTGATCAGCCATGAGGACACCACTGATCCTGACCAAATCATCAACTCCATTTTGCAGAAGTGCAAACCCCAAACTAGCCAGGAACCTCCACCATGCTTCACTGTTGCCTGAAGACTCTCATTATTGTACCGCTCTCAAAACTTTTGACAAACTGCATCCTGCTACAGCCAAATATTTTACATTTTGACTCATCAGGCCAGAACACCTGCTGCCATTTTCCTGCACCCCAGTTCCTATGTTTTTGTGCATAGTTGAATCGCTTAGCCTTTCTTCCACATCTAAGGTATGGCTTTTTTGCCACAATTTTTCCATGAAGACCACTTCTAGCCAGACTTCTCCAGACAGTAAATGGGTGTACCTGGGTCCCACTGGTTTACATCAATTCTGTGCTGATGGCACTGCTGTACATCTTCCAATGTTGAAGGGAAGTAAGCATAATCTGTCTTTCATCTGCTGCATTAACTTTCCTTGGCCGGCCACTGTGTCTACGGTCCCCAATGTTGCCCATGTTTTTGTCCTTCTTCAAAAGAGCTTGAACAGCACATCTTGAAACCCCAGTCTTCTTTGAAATCTATGCCTGGGAGAGACCTTGCTGGTGCAGTATACCTACCGTGTATCTTGTTGCTGTGCACAGTCTTGCCATCATGTATGAGCTGTGACATGCAATGGACTTCTACAACCTCACCTTAGTAGCAGAGTTTGGCTGTTCCTCACCCAGTTTTAAGCTTCCTACACAGCTCTTTCTTTTTCAATAAATAACTGTGTTTCAACCTATATATGAAATGAATGATCATTAGCACCTGCTTGGTATAATTGGCTAATCATATACCTGGCTCGAATCCTACAAAATCCTGGACTTTCTGCAAGTGTACAAAGTGTGCAAGTGTAAGAATTGATGGTGGTTTGAAGCCAAAGGTTAGTCACACCAACTATGGATATGATTTAGATGTTACTTCTGTTGGCTCACTTTGCATTTTGTAAATTGCTAAAAATAAACAATTAAAAGATATATTTTTGAAAGCATTCCTACTTTACAACATTTCTTCACACCGGCCCAAAACTTTTGCACAGTAGCACAGTAAATGTGCATTGAGTATACAGACGTGTATACACTCATATATTCGTGCATATATGCATAAATTCCTGCACTCAAATGTAAATTTTTCTGTTTTTTTATGGCTCTGAAAGCATTACTACATTATGGGCTTTTAAGCAGTTGTGTGTGTTGTGCAATAGACAACAATGCACCTTTGTCCAAATCCATAAAAAAACAAAAGCTACATGGCTACAAAAGTGGGGCTTTTCACTGAAGAAAAGTCACATTAAATCAACTATAATAACCAACTAATTAAATTATATGATTCACTATATTACTAAAAGTATTGGGACGCCTGCCTTTACACGCACATGAAATTTAATGGCATCCCGGTCTTAATCCGTAGGGTTCAATATAGAGTTGGCCCACCCTTTGCAGCTATAACAGCTTCAACTCTTCTGGGAAGGCTGTCCACAAGGTTTAGGAGTGTGTTTATGGGAATGTTTGACCATTCTTCCAGACGCTCATTTGTGAGGTCAGGTACTGATGTGGATGAGAAGGCCTGGCTCTCAGTCTCCACTCAAATTCATCCCAAATGTATTCTATTGGGTTGAGGTCAGGACTCTGTGCAGACCAGTCAAGTTCCTCCACTCCAAACTCGCTCATCCATGTCTTTATGGACCTTGGTTTTGGGTTCAATATCACTTTAACCACTAACACCAATGATCACCCTGGAGCTGACTCTGTATTACTACTATATGAGAATATTTCTATTCCTCTGACTACTAATGCAAGTGACCCTTCTCTCACGATCACTGACGAAAAATGTTAGGAGGCCCCTCTTCTTTTCTGACTTCCAATGTATGGGGATACTCCTTCTCCACTGACCATCAATGTAAGAGGACACTTCTTCATTAACCTTCAATGTAAGAGGGGCATTTACACTGACCACCAACGTAAAGGTGCACTTCTTTCTAAACTGACCACAATCTAATGGAACCCTTGTCCACTGACCACCAATTTAAGGTCACATTTCTTCTCCCGCTGACAAAAATGTCATCTAATGTGGTCCTTGTGCACTAGCCACCTATGTAAGGGGGCATTTGCACTGTCTATCAAAGGAGACACTTAAATGGACCACCATTGTAATGGGGGATTTACGCTAACTGCCATTATAGAGGCCTCAAATGGTGGACTGTCCACTGATGAGAGTAAAAGGGGTGGAAGGGGGGGGGGGGGTGTATAGGATACCAAAAAGCACCCATAAGTAAGAAGTAGTTGTGAAGATAAGGCTACTAGCCACCAATGCTATCAGAGTGCAATTTACCAGCTGCCTTAAGTATTCAACGGGAAATGGAGGGCCCCTTGGGAAAGTGATGGAACCCATAGACAGTTTCTTGAGACCTGTGATTTTAGTTATACCTCCAACCACATATTAAACAAAAAAACATAGCTGTCAGCTTCCTACACAGTTTATTTTGCATATTGGTTCTAACACATCAGCAAGTCTAACCTAGAAGCTATTCCTTTTCTAAGCCTTTTGCATGAATCAAATAAGCATTGACTGGTGTAGGATCTGCAAAAGTGTAATTAGGTGGTCCTGTCATTGACCAACATTTTCTGCAGGTTTGGTTAGTTGTTTAGGAATTTTTGGATTGCCAATTTAGGCTATCATCATCCATGTCTGACAGGACATCTGTCAGACAAATTCTTTCAGGGGCAGATGCTGTTCTTCTTTCCAATTGGTATAGACAGGGACCTCCTATGATATGAACGGTTTATTACTTGTTCATCCAAATATGTTATCTACATGATTCAGTGCCCATGTGCCAAACAATACATAGGGCACACCAAACTCACTTTACAAGTGCACCTTGCTGAACATGTTACCAACATTAAACATTTTATCTAGACATTATGCAAAAATACCACAACAAAAATCCAGCAGGTACCCTTTTTATTGCTCTGGAAAAATATACCCCACATTGGAGGACCAGCCATATTGTCAGAGCAATCTCTAGGCTGGAAACCTGTTGGATCGTTGGTTCGGCTTTAATGTCGATTGGGACGGACATTAATTGTTTTATTAACAATAGCTAGTCTTCTTTTCAAGTTTCAGATGGACTGTCATGAAATTAGTATGTAGTGTTCTCTGTTGACCTCTGGTTAACTTTTAACAGTGTATACTTTCTCATATGTATACATTATTGTGTTTATGGCGTTCCTATGTACTTCCATAACTGGGCTTCATTTTCATTGATAAGTTTTATTTATTTCCCCTTCGTTGTTTTGAGACTTTTTAAAATGACCTTTATTATATTTTATTTTAATAAAGTTTATCTGTTACAAACCTTTGTTAGCAGATGTGATTATCGCACCTGCTATTTTGGAAACTTTACACTAGATGGTGCTTTTTTAGTATTTTTTTTAGTTGCTTGTCAACACTATGAGTATATTTAATTCAGTCCTCCCTTCATTGGTGGCACTGTTCATTATTATACTGTGCTTTTACTTTGGGCATCTGTGGGCAGTGGTTAAGATGGCGCTGCCACTCTCTTTGTTGCTGGTATGTGTGGTGTATCATCTTTCTGGCCCATCCCCAGACGACATCATCTATGACGAAATGTGTAGGGTGGGGCCTACGACGGTGATGTCATCACGGTACTTGGAACCAATTGATTGGTTGAAGTCATGCCCAGAGTGGAGTCCATAGGAACACTGTTTGATATCTTTGTATGTTCGGAGGTTTCATTTTACCATTCTGTGAGTGCATTATTTACTTTGTTATTAAAGCTTTTATTACATTACTATACTATGAGAGTGCTATCTTTTTCTTTTACTTTGAGCACTGTTGAAGTCACATTGACACAGAACAGTCGGAGGGAGACCTTAATCTTCTATGTGCTATTTCACCACCTGTAATCCCACACACTGGTTTGGGGAACATGACATTTTATCTGCTGTTTTTTGCTCAGTATCACAATTCCTGCACATAAGTGTCTTTCATCGCTGAATATTAAGGAACACACCTTACCTATTCATGTTGGATTTCATTGGTGGACTTATTGATTTATTGTTTTCCTTTTTCTATCTAATCGTTTGTTACTATTGGCACATTTTTTCTGTTATTCAATTTTGTGATTTGCCTTTATTCTCTGAGGATTTAGCGCTGCACTATACTTACACAATTTAGGATATCTGCAAACTAGGTTGTATGTATAGCAGTACCCCTGCAGGAGTCGCTGGTGATTGTGATTTGGGTCCTCTGCTCTGGTTCAGCCCTATGTGAGGCTTCAACCTCACTGACACCCGTCCCCTCCAGCAGGCACACAAGAATGATACTCACAACCCTTTAAAAGAAAAACAGACTGTATTGGCTGATCACAGTCATACAGTAGAGTATATTGGCACATGAATGTCAATCAGCATAAACACAATGTTAACTGTATAATTAACCTTGCAGTAAGGCGTAGGTGAATTCAGATTTTAGCTTATATGGTGACCCCAAAAGCATAAACATTATCTCTCCATATGAGATGATATACCCCAAGTAACCAAATAAAGGGTAACAACATAAACAAACTATGTCACTTGAGAGCTCTCAAACAACGAGGCAAGGTTTAGGCCTGTGAGATACAGACTTAGAGTTAAAGACAGTTCTGCCCTCAGGAGTAATTTGGACAATCTTTGTGATGGATCTTCTGACAGCCATGTTGGGCCCTTTAAGTACGTTGGTGCACAGGGTGATGAGAATGTGTCAGTGAAATAAGTATTGCAGCAATGTATCACTTAATAAAAGAGGGAACTCCTTTGAAGAAGATGTATACTGAGAAGGGGCAGGCCCAGATGCAGCAGCCAGGTGCCAAGGTACACCGTGATAATAGTTAGATGTAAAGGTGGGTACAATGTCGGCACTCTCAATGGTAGGTCTGTGACCTGTGACTGTCTGTTATTAGCAGGTACCTGCAGCTTATTAATATAAAATGATTGCTGCGCTAAGTTAAATAATAAATAGTTGACAGCACAATATTGTTGAACATCTATAATATCAAAACAAGAAATGAAAGAATGGTGCAGTGCAAAAATTGTCAGGTCCACAGTTAAGAATGGGTTACAAATTCCTCTAGGTGGCATAGGATATAGAGATGTGAGACCCATCACCAGCACACTCACATACTGCCTCTTACCAGCTCCAAATGACCCCCCACCACAGAGGTCACAAAAGCCTTTCAGATCTTAAACCAGATTTGCACCGGGGACAGACTTCCAATCGGACCCAGATCAGGCAGGAGTTTGTTGAATGAAGGTGTAGTAATAATGCAGAGCTCCGCTCACTGCGCACTCACATCCACTACGTTCTTGGCCACACAGATGCCATTTCGAAGGAGGATTAACCGACTCCAGTCACAACACTGCTCTCTCCTCCGGGCTCCGGCAGAGGAAAGTGAACATGCCGCAGCTTATTGGTGACCCTCTCACCAATTCCTCTCTTGGCAGTCCTCTGATGGTGATTGGTTAGATGAGTGGTGGCTGTAGTTGATTAAAGAGGAAGTAAACCCTGATGGGTTTTACTTCCTCTTCATTGCTCTGAATGACCCTGCAATGTAAAAGCATAATAGACTAGTATGCATCGCATTTATGTGCCACTTACCTGCATTGGAAGCTTGCGTTGTCCCCGCTCCAGGAAGCGTCCATCTTCGCCCCTCTTCCTTCCTTCTGTGATTTGCCAAAGCCGCGTGATGTCACTCCAGTGCATGCGCACGGGAGCCACCAATCGCGGCACGATGTCAGTGAAGGCACGGCACGGAGGCCGTTTCTTCACTGCACATGTGCCCGATGAAGTGGCACAGTACACTGCATATCTCCTAAACCGTGCAGGGAACCTACAGGTAAGCCTTATTATAGGCTTACCTGTAGGTTAAAGTGGTTGTCATGAGTTGACAACCACTTTAATGGTAGCAGCAGGTGAGGTGGTGACCTCCTCAGCATCTCTGGATGATGATGTCCTGGATCACAACAAGCGTTTTATGACAGCACCCAGGTAGCCAATTCTCTTTGGTCCAGCCTCCTGGCTGGTAGATACAGCAGCATCCAGGGAATTCAGCACAAGGCCTGCTCACCCGACACATCATAGCAGCGTACTCTTTCTCCCGTCTTTCTCCAGTTGGCACGCTCCTCAACTGCCCCATTATTTCCCGGGCTTTCCTTTTTGTGTGACCCCTCCTGCTCTCAGGTGTTCATGGGTGTTGTAGTTGGTTGTGGCTTGAATCCTCCTCTAAACTACATCTCCCAGAATGCTCCTGTGTTAAGCCAGTTACTAGCTAAACAAGGTATAGCTGACATTGTCATCTTGTGGAAGAAAAGAGTTCTGCAATCAGTAACATTGCCCTTTGTTACATATCTGTGAAGTCTCACAACCATAAAGCAGCGGCAGCCGCCATAGCAAGTGCATGGCGTCTATTTGGAGATGTTGATAGCATTGCCTACCAGGAAAGAGTGAGACAAAAAGCAGCCTCCAGTTTTTGTTACACCATATGACACACCATGATTTTATTTTACTGAAACAGCATTTATTGGGCTATTATTGGGCTATATCAGTCTTTTAATTAATTTGCCTAGGTAACCAAAAGCTACTATGCATGGAACCACTGCCATCCCGTTGCACAGTAGGATGAGACTAACATACTGAAACTTTATTTTGCAGGAAGAATTTTTGTGGACCATTGCCCAATGCACCCATTATTTATTTAGCATCTTGTTTTGGCTACAACTATTTTAAACCTCTGACCCACAGTGGTTTAGGAAATTAAATTGAGCTGTTTTTAGTTGGTAAAAGCTACATTTCCTTACACCATGCATCTCAATACTTCACCTAATGTTTTAGGTCTTATTGATCGGTGTTAAGGCACACATTGCTGCTCTTATCTTCATGGGCCCAATTATTTTCTATGAGACCATAATGTGTATTTATGGCCCAGAAAACATAATGGACTTATTTTTTGTCTGTACAGATGTGAATACACCTGCATTACTGAATGTTCAAGGGTCAGGTGCATTTTTCACCTTGTTGACATGAGATGCCCCCTAAAATGCATGTGCAACACATGTTACTAATGCACATACAAATGTGCATCAGTGTGCATGGTAACAGGCATAGGGGAGTGTGTATGGTCACATTTTTCTGGGATAAATTGTTACAATAATGTTAAAGATTTTGTTTCGGATAAAGTAGAGAAGTGTTTCAAGTTAGTATTGTTGGCTGGGTCCTCACTGGGAAGATTCATTCATTTGTCACCAGGACAGAAAAAAAACTGGAAATCCAAATAACAGTTGTCAGAAAAAAACATGAGGGTAAATGTTTTGAAAATTACACCTGTTCTGGTCAAAACTGTCTAAGAGGGGATTTTGCCTTACTTTGTGCAGATTTCCTTCCACTTCCTGTTGCCTCTGTGGGTAGGAAGTAAAGAGAAATCTTTTAAATGGGGAATAGAAAGCAAAAAAAACCAATCTGACTAGGGTTTTACCCTTCCTTATATAGCTGTACCCCCCCCCCCCCATATGAGCCACTTAGATCATCTGGTTCTTTCCCACGACAGTGCAGAGGGAGGCAGCCAGGCACACAGCAACAGTCCATTCAGCTTATTGAATAGTCTAGGGGTGGTCTTTTCCTGTATTTTATTGCTCGTAGGAACTGGGGAAGGGATTTGGGGTGGTGTGGTATGCTCCAAAATGCTTGGACACAATTCTGCAGAGGATAACTGCAGAAGATAACTTTAACCACTTCAGCCCCGGAAAGATTTCACACTTTAGGACCAGAGCCCTTTTTGCGATTTGGCCCTGCGTCGATTTAACTGACAATTGCGCGGACGTGCGACGTTGTACCCAAACGAAATTTGCGTCCTTTTTTTTCACACAAATGGAGCTTTCTTTTGGTGGTATTTCATCACCGCTGTGTCATTTCTGATGGCTGCTATAAACAAAAGAAGAGCGACAATTTTGCAAAAAAACCCAAATTTCTTACTTTTTGCTAAAATACAAATACAAAAAAAAAATTAGAAAAAAAAACATTTTTTTTCATCAGTTTTGGCCGATTTATATTCTTCCTCATATTTGTGATAAAAAAAATCGCAATCGGCGTTTATGGATTGGTTTGCGCAAAAGTGGCCGCGTTTACGGACGATGAGAATTAATTTCTGGGGTTTTTATTTATTTAGTTTTCTTACTAGTAATGGCGGCGATCTGCGATTTTTAGCGGGACTGCGATATTGGGACGGACATGTCAGACCATTTTGACACTTTTTTGGGACCATTGCCATTTATACAGCGATCAGTGCTATAAAAATGCACTGATTACTGTGTAAATGCCATTGGCAGTGAAGGGGTTAACCTGCAGGGGGCACTCTAAGGGTTAACTTTGTTCCCTGGGCGTGTTCTAACTGTGTGTGGGCTGCCCTAGCAGGGGAAGGGAAGTGATCACAGCTTCCATGTAGAGGAAGGCTGTGATCACAGCCCTTACCCCTCTCACAGAACGGAGGTCCGTGTTTACTTACACAGACCTCCGTTCTTTCACTCCGGGGGGGGGGGCATCGCGGGTAGCCAGCGGAGATCGAGTCTGCAGCACCCGCTCCCTGGCCCCCCCCCCGGACTCAGTGCGCGACCTCGCAGCCGCCGTCGTATGACGGCGGTTTGCGTTATCGAGCCACTTTGTCGCCGTCAACCTGCGGTTGACGGTCGGCAAGTGCTTAAACAGCAGCAGCACAGTTTTTCACTCACAGCTGGGAACCATGAGATAATTTGCAGAGCAGGTGTAGCTAGACTAGAATAGTCTGTAGGTTCACGGCTAGGAACCATGAAGTAGCAACAGAATAGATATGGCCAGACTAGAAGAGTCTACAGGTTCACGACTGGGGACCATAAAGTAGCATTCAGAACATACTGTATATGGCTAGACTGGAACAGTGTATAGATTATCAGCTGGGGACCATGAAGTAGCATGCAGAACAGATATGGCTACACTGGAACAGTCTATAGGTTCATGGCTAGGGACCATGAAATAGCATGCAGAACAGATATGGCTACATTGCAACAGTCTATAGGTTCGCGGTTAGGGACCATGAAGTAGCTTACACAGAAAAGGAAGCTCCACTCACAGAATCTTGGAACAGGATCAACCCATAGGTGCAGCTTTTTGAAAGTAATTCAGTATCCGGTCCCAGGGGCGCTAAGGGCTAACAGCCCCCTCTCCTCTCAGCTCATTGGTCCATCCCCTCAGGAAGGAGGAAAGACAATCCCCTCAGAGCTCCAGACTATTTAACAGCCTCCCAGCCATCAACTGGGCACACCTCCCCAGAGATTGGCTAGGCCCTGCTCAGTATTCAGGCTGGTCATTTGAATTCTCCCTCCCTAATCTCCAGAAACTTCTTCTAGATGCAGAGAGAAGCAATTAAACTCCCAGCCTGTGCAACCCTGGGTAGAGCAGAATTAACACTCTGTTTTCATCTAGTAATCTGGCCAGTAACATATCTACTGTATTACTGTATATTTGTATTATACAGACACCACTCTGGATGAAGGAGCACAGAGAACCACAGCATTGCCAGTCTTTGGGGAGGGGAGTGTTAGAAGTACTAGCAGTAACACATTAAAGCTTAACTTCAGATACTACTTTATAATCAGTTACAGCAAACTGTTTTATTTCCTTTTAGTGTAAAGGTTTTACATAAATAAATAAAAGCCAATCATTTTAAGCATCCCTGCCGGTGTTAAAGTGGATTTAAACCCTCTCCTATTCCCAGTGAAGTGAACAGCCTCAGATGATACACAAAGATGAAACAAACAAAGTTTTACATATATCATATACATATATCTGCTGTCTTCAGCTTTCTAGACTTTTTAGAAAGTGCACATCGTGTTAGAAAATTTTCTTCCTGTTTCAGCAGTGGGAGGGGAGTCTGGGCATACACTGTGTGAGCAGATTGGAGCAAAGGCACACAACCCCTCCTCCACATAAGCAGAAGAACGAAGAAACTTGCAGAGCTGTGCTGTGAATAAACAAGCTCTCTGCTTATCTATCTCTAAGGCGCCCTCCCCAACACAAATTTCCAGCTGCTTCTATCTTGTGTGTCAGAGAACTTGTGAGAAGTTATCATGCTGATAACAGAGGAATGGAGCAGCAGAAAGACACTGGATTTAGAGCTTTGGAGAGAGATAAGTAAACACTACAGGTATATGTGCCCAGGTCAGATTTTGTGATTGGGATTTACATCCACTTTAAGTGGTTTGTCTCATCCCTGTAACTGCAAGAGAGCTTTTCTGTTGAACAACAATCTTACTGGCCGCATCACTGGATGAAAATAAAGGAAAGAAAGCCTAAAAAAGAAACGAATACAGCCATCACATCTAAAAATTGGTAAGCTGCCATATAATAAATGTTTGCTTTTGGGATTAACACTGCTTTAATGCCTTGCCAATGTAATCAATAAACTACAAGGTGAGCAGTCACAAGAGGTCAGGTTTATGACATGTTTAGACAAAGCAACTCTATTTTACTAAAACAACATATGTCAAAGCTGTGCCCACACTTTATATCATTTTATTTGGGCCCTGGAGGGGCTGCTAGAAAAAGACAGGTGCTCCCAAAGTAGTGCAGAGGTTGCCAGTCACACAAGCACAATCCAATGCACACCGACAACTTATGCTCAATCTAGGGGATGTTTTTTTAGAATCTATTGCTGAAGAACTCTAACAGGAGAGGGGTTTAGGGTCACAGGATACTCTCTCTCTTTCTCTGTCGTTAGAAATCATGGGGTCCCATATAGCCTATCTGACAGGCCACCGCCCCACTCCCTCCCCGAATTACAAAAATTAAAATTTTTAAAAATAGTTTCTTCCAATTCCAAAAAAAAAAAAAAACAATTACAATTTTAAAAACGTATTTTTATTTTTTATTTACATTTTTAAAGTGATTTTTTAAAAAAATTTTCCGCTCGCTGTGTCCAATTCATTGTGTGTTCGAAGTCTAGGGAGGGGGATCGATGTGGAGGGTTGGGAGGAAAATTTTGAAACAATACACTGGGTCTCCCCCTCCAGCAGATGAAAGCCTATTTTTCCCCCTCTCCTTCCCGCCGGCTTTCAGCTGCTGGAGGGAGAGACACAGACACAGTGCCCCATTCTGTAATTGTCCTCCTGTCCCGCCGCACCGATCCCCATGCTTTCCAGGCCTCCCTGTGTGCCCAGGCTCCCAACAGGAGGCCCGGTGGTACCTGGTCTCTGCACTCAATGCCTTTGCTCCTGCCCATACCTCTCAACTTTTTGAGGTGGGAACGAGGGACACCTATTAGCAAAAGTATATAGGCAAAGGACACATACCCCTGCCACGCCCCTTAAATGACAATAATACCAAAAAATGATTAGCTAAACCCACAAGTGATTTCTTTTTTAATCACTACTATTCATTTTTACTGGCATCTGAAATGTACAAAGGCAGCAATTTAGAAATTGGATGAAAGGTTTAGCACTGGGAAACACTTATGAAAGATAAATAGTGCATTTTTAAATACAACTATACAGATCAGACCAAAATGAGGGACAAATGAGGAGGAAAGAGGGACAGAGGGACTTTGATCCAAATCAGGGACAATCCCTCAAAATCAGGGACAGGAGCTATGCTCCTACCTGACACTGGCAGTATTGCTGGCTGGCTTGATGATTTCGCCTGCTCACAGAAGTAAATGGTCTAACCACACAGCTGTTTTGTACAAACAAGAAGTGGCTGGAGCTGCCCTGTCCTAGTTCCTGTTATTTCCCTGGCATTCTGGGATACAGGAACTACCACTGCCTCTCCCCCGATGCCCAGTTAACTTTTTAAATGTTTCACTAACACACCATAAATGTTCTAGGTGCTCTTAACCGGTTCCTGACCGCTCACAGTATATTTACTGCTGCAGTGTGGCTCTATTGCGCGAATCGCCGTACATAAGCGGCGATTCGTGCATGCGCAGTTAGCGTGCCCGCCGCACTCTGCTGGAGTGTGCCCGCGGCTCGGGCGTACCCGATGTCCGCTGGCGAGCTGCGATGACCTGCCAAAGAGAAAGAACGGGGAACTGCCAATGTAAACACGGCAGTTCCCTGCGCTGTCAGGCAGCATCTAAGAGATCTACTGATCCCTGTCACTGGGATCAGTTAGATCTCTTATGCCCCTGGCAGCCCTGCCCCCTCACAGTTAGAACACGCCTAGGGAACACAGTTGACCCCTAGATCGCCCCTTGCAGGTTAACCCCTACACTGCCAATGACATTTACACAGTAATCAGTGGATATTTAAATTTCCGATCGCTGTATAAATGTCATTGGTCCCCAAAAAGTGTCAAAAATGTCCGACATGTCCGCCCCAATATCAAGGTCCCGATAAAAATCACAGATCGCCACCATTACCTGTAAAAAAAAAAAATGTAAAAACACCAGAAATTAATTCTCATGGTTTGTAAACGCGGCAACTTTTGCGCAAACCAATCAATAAACGCCGATTGCGCTTTTTTATTCACCAAAAATATGAGGAAGAATATAAATCGGCCAAAACCGATGAATACATTTGTTTTTTTTATTTTTTATTTTTTGGATTTGAATGTTAGCAAAAAGTAAGAAATATTGTTTTTTTTTTTGCAAAATTGTCGCTCTATTTTTGTTTATAGCGATGATCAGAAATGATGCAGAGGTGACCAAATACCACCAAAAGAAAGCTCTATTTGTGGGAAAAAAAGGACGCAAATTTTGTTTAGGTACAAAGCCGCACGACCGCGCAATTGTCAGTTAAAGCGACGGAGTGCTGAATCGCAAAAAATGCTCTGGTCCTACTGTGGGAAATCCTTCCGGAAGTGGTTAAGGTGCAGTTACAGAGCATTACTATTTAAATCAATGGAGGTGGCTGATAAGCATCAATGCCTCATTAATGTGACAGGTAGGCAGGTGCAGGTTGACCTTTCTACATAGGGGGTGCTGTTACATCTGCCTTGCAGGGAGAGTGGCGGACGAAAGGAATATTAATTTCTCTTAGGCCTTCACACAGTCATCGACAGACCCCATCAGCCATCTTTAGTGAGGGCAGAGCATGCAACAAGCTCTGGCTCACTGCTGTTGCTGCACATTCTGTATGTAGATAGTTGAGGGATGGCAATAGGGTGACCATGTGTCCCGGATTGCCCAGGACAGTCCCACATTTTGCAGGTCTGTCCCTGGTCCCGGGCACCTTCATTACAATACAGTGTCCGATGCAGCCATTCGCGATTCTGCATTGATGCAGGGAGCGGCTGCATCGATTGCTGATGATGTCATTCCGGCGTGCCGCGCGATGCCCTGCCTCTTTTGGAGAAACACAGCAAGTGGGGTATAAAGCCCCTTCCCCTTCCTAGTTGGACGCTTTCACAAAGGAGGAGCCGTGGGCAATCGCCAGCCCTGTTTTCCCACCTCCCGCCGCTGACGTCACCCCTAGGTGTTCAGCGTGTCTTACAGCCGTGGTGCCCTGAGCGTCCAACTCCTGGAATACTGGACGTTGCCGTGCTCGGTCATCCTCTTCAGTGTGTTACAGACATCAGGTACATTAAATACTAGTAGTTCCCCATGGCTGAATTTAGTTTTGTGCATTTGAATTTACTACATTGTGCATTAGACATGTGCACTGCCGAAAAATGTGTTCGTTTCATTTGGTTGTTTTTTTTTTTTTTTGTTTTTTGGGTCATTCGTTATGATCGAAATTCATTATTTCAAATAATTTCGTAACTTCGGAACATTTCGAATTTGAAATCTGAAAATTCGTAAATTCAAAAATTCATAAATTCAAAAATCCGAAATGTTGGAAATTTGGAAATTCGAAAATCTGAAAATCTGAAAATAAGAACGAAAATTCGAAAGAACGAGAATCCGAAAACAAGTAAGAAAATCCAAAAATCTGAAAATTTTTGAATTTTCGAATTTCCGAATTTCCTAATTTTCGGATTTTCGCATTTCGGATTTCCGTTCTTTCGTATTAACGAAATTTCAAATTCACAAATTTTGGGAAAAATTTGTTAAAGGGGTTTTCGTTATTTCAAATATTTCCTAATGAACAAATTTGTCGAATTTTGACGAAAAATGAATTTGCAACGAAAGTAATTGCACATGTCTATTGTGCATGAAGTACATACCAAGTATGGGAAGCTCGTTTTAGATTAGTCTTGAGGATTCCTCTTTTTCTAATTTTTACTCCAGATCCCTCAGGTCATTTGTATCCTTTTTGTAGTCTAAAGTATATGTAACTTTAGGGACTTAGATATAAAGAACATTTGTTTAATGTATGTTAGACTAACAATGAAAGAACAATTACACTCTTTGAATCTAAGTGGCTGCCTGCAATGTTAAGCTAACATACGTTAAACAAATGCTTTTTCTATCTAAGGCATTAAAGTTGCATATAAACCCCGCTGCACTCTCGAGCACGGCCACCCGCCGATTGCATTATAAGCTGAGTGACAGTTCTTACATAGGTAAGGGGCGGCCACCCAGCAACGTCTCACATGGTGCCACTGCCCACTTGTGACGTCACCGACCGGTGCATGCTGGAGGGGGTGGTGGTGGTGGTGCATGCTGGGGGGGTTGTCCCTGAATGGCAGGTTGGAAATGAGGTCACCCTAGACAGGAACCTGCCTGCCAGGGAGAGGGAAAGTTTCCAGAGAAGGAGGGACAACAAAGGGATTGTTGCCCGAGCTTTTTGGGGCTACTTGTGCTTACTGCATCTGCCTCTCAGCCGCTCCGTGACTATGCCAGCCTCACTGTGTGATGTGCCTTCCCTCTGGGTGTCTACCGCCTGGGTCTTCCCCCACCAGACTACAGCAGTGGTTCTCAACTCCGGTCCTCGGGACCCACCAACAGGCCAGATTTTCAGTATTACCTTGGGGGATGCAGACTAGAATACTGCAATCACTGAGCAGCAAATGATATCACCTGTGATGCATTTCAGTTATCCTGCAAACCCAACCTGTTAGTGGGTCCCGAGGACCGGAGTTGAGAACCACTGGACTACAGACATGCTGCTTAACCACTTCAGCCCCGGAAGGATTTCCCACTGTAGGACCAGAGCACTTTTTGCGATTCGGCACTGCATCGCTTTAACTGACAATTGTGCGGTCGTGCGACGTTGTACCCAAACAAAATTTGCATCCTTTTTTTCCCACAAATAGAGCTTTCTTTTGGTGCTATTTGGTCACCGCTACGTCATTTTTGATCGCCGCTATAAACAAAGAAAGAGCGACAATTTTGCAAAAAAAAAAACAATATTTCTTACTTTTTGCTAAAATACAAATCCAAAAAAAATTATAAAAAAACAAATTTAGTCATCGGTTTTGGGCGATTTATATTCTTCCTCATAATGTTGGCCTAAATTTATAAAGCTCATTTATTTGCAAAATTTTATAACAGAAACGAAGAAAACGTGTTTTTTTTCAAAATTTTCGGTCTTTTTTCCTTTATACAGCAAAAAATATAAAACCCAGTGGTGATTAAATACCACCAAAAGAAAGCTCTATTTGTGTGAACAAAATGATAAAAATGTAGTTTGGGTACAGTGTTGCATGACCGCACAATTGTCATTCAAAATGCAACAGCAATGAAAGCTGAAAATTGGCCTGGGCAGGAAGGGGGTAAAGGTGCCCGGTATTAAAGTGGTTAATTTTTAGCACAACACAACGTTACCGCTCCTGTGTGAACAACAACTGTGGTGCCATTGTAATAGTCATGGCAGGCATTGAAGGGCAGTTATGAGGCTTTAAAAATGCTGAATAAATGCCGCATAAACACAGGGCATGCCATTGACGCACATGTAAACGAGCCCTTAGTTCCCTTATGGCGCTCACACAACTAATAGGCTACATTCACATCAGTGATTAAGGCCAGTGTGAATTGTAGCTGCAGTTCCTTCTGCGGTTCACAGGGGCCCTCAGTGCCTAGGTGCAGCTGCTGGCCCCATTCACTATACACTGTGTGCAGAATTATTAGGCAAATGAGTATTTTGACCACATCATCCTCTTTATGCATGTTGTCTTACTCCAAGCTGTATAGGCTCGAAAGCCTACTATATTAAGACGTGTGTCACATATCACTTACCCCGGTCGTCGACGTGGATCCGTGACTCCCGGGGACACTTGGCGTCTTCCTTGACGTCGATGTTAAGTGTGACCGGAATTAGTGACTACACTTACATCGGATAATCAACACACTCGCGGTATTCCCTTGATTCCCGAGCAAATGTACACGCAGTTACCGTACGGGACACAAATACGCCGTAAATAAGTCGTAAAAATTTCGGAGTATTGACGGGAAGTTACGGACGGTACTGATAATGTTACCGTGGTGTCAACAACAAGTGTGTCCTCGCCATTGCAACAC
>BLSH010123456.1:1164595-1187139 GCA_018402905.1 Glandirana rugosa | reverse complement strand
CCCGATCCCTTCTGTCCTCCTCTGGTTATTGTTTTGTCCTGGGATTGTTCAGGATGGAGAGCGGAGGAAAGAGCCGGTAAATCTGTCATTTACCGGCTCTTTCCTTTTCTGAATGAACAGAGTCAGTGACTCTGTCCATTCATAACTGAGCATTGTAAACTGTGTGTTACGATGTCTTAGTTTATGAATGGAGAGGAGCCGCTGTCTCCTCTTCATTCATCTTCAGTGCAGCTGAGGCTGCTGAAAAATGAACTGTGGAATCTCTATCCTCAGTCACTTTCCCTGTCTCAAAGGGGAGATGATGTTGGGGGTCTGTTTAGACCCCTGACATCTCACCAAAGCCCCCCCAACAGGGATGATAAAAAAAAACATTGTAAAAATAAAAATTTTAAAGTAAAATTGTAAAAATAATTAAAAAATAAAATTAAAAAACAATGGCATCATCCACTCCCCCCTCCCCCAAAAAAAGAAAGCATTGTAAAAATAACTATAAATTGTAAAAAATAATAAAAAAATGAATTGTAAAAAATAAAATAGTGAAAAAAAATTTAAATGAAAAACTACTGACAGTCCACGCCTCATCAGCACCACCTATCAATGCCCATCAGTGCTGCATATTAGTACCACTGTCACATGACATTAAAAAAAAGTATCGGTAATCGGTATTGGTGAGTACTTGAAAAAAAGGATCGGTCTTAAAAAAGTGGTATCAGGACAACCCTACTAATAAGTTAACAAAATTAGCACCCAGTAGCCATGTTATGTGACACTGTGAGAGTGCACTGCCAGCCAGAGCCATGCTAGAGTGGCTGCTGCCTGTGAATTATGATGCCATCCATCAGAGGCGTTGCTAGGGGGTGGCTATTGGGGCTATAGCCCCGAGTCTGGGGCCCATAGCCCCGGGTCTCTTACAGGGTGGGTGCGGTTCTGCAATTAGCAGGTATGTCCCGGTCTAGAATGCAGACTCTGTGTGTGTATGTGTATATATATATATATATATATTATATATATATATATATATATATACACACACATACATACATACATACATACACATGTATATTTATTACTATTATTATTTATTTTATAACATGTATGCCTGCTCAAGCGTATGTCTTTCTTTACTTCGTTGCTATGGGCTCTAGCCCCAGATCTTTTGTAGACCTAGCAACGCCCCTGCCATCCATTATGCCAGAGAGACAGACACAGTGCAATGTAGTCTATTCACAATAACAGACACCCCCCCCCCCCCCAAAAGCACACCTGTGTTGAAGCATTGAAGGCACGGGCAGCCCCACGATGGGATCCACTTCCTCTCTGTTCCTGCTGCTGGACACTGTCAGTTGAGCTCAGCTGTCTCTCTCTGCTTGTCGCCACTCTCGCATGGGCCACCCTCACAGCCTCGCAAGTCTCGCTCTCCGGGCCCCGGCTACTACTGGAAAGGGAGCGGAGCTGAGCAGAGGAAAATCACTCCACCAGGGTAGGCAAGGAGATAGGCAGGCAGGCGGCTGGTCGGGACTTGAACCAAGGCAGAAGAACACGCAAGAGGGAGCGGAATGGGCACGCGCCCAAAACTGAAGAAATAGTCCCTCTGCTTCGATCAGCACACGATCATCAGAAAGGGGCACAGATAATGGAAAAAATACACCCCCTAAGCTAGTAGGAGCAGCAGAGCGGGGTGTGTAATTCAGAATTTTTTTTTAAATTCTGCACTGACTGTCTTTGAAATTGCCCAGGCCCCTGTTCAAATCCAATCTGGGGACAAAACCGGGGACAGACTTGGTCCGGGGACAGTGTCCTCAATCCGGAGACTGTCCCCAGAGACCGGGGACGTCTGGTCACCCTACCATACATGCTCCGATTTTTTATCCATTAAATTTGTGATTTAATCAAAATGATTGAATTGGCAAACAAATAGGCATAGCTTTCCTTCTGATCAGTTTAAATTTGAATTAGATTGGATTTGATCTAGCTGAGTTGATCGGCCAGGGCAGAAGATTATCAATTGTTTTGCACTGATTGGCAGCACTTGTTCAAGAATTCAATCGTATTTCAAAGGATCAGATTATGGAATTGCACGGTGAAAATAGAGATATGATTCATAACTTATAATTGCATCTTGCAATTCTCAAAATCTCCTTCCTTATGTGTGTCATATCGAGTTGTCAATAAATCAATCAGGGGGATAGCAATCGCAAAAGAAATCAATCATTCATCGAAGTGTGCCACCATTACACAAACAAGGTATTCAACAAAAGATAATGGGGAGCGCCTGCAATTTCCAGTACTATGAAGCCCTCTAGTGGCAATAGTTGGTATTTTCTCATCAAATATTGTACTGAATAAAAGTGGAAATTCAGGCAAAACTTGTTCTTCTCCTTTTACAAAGAGCATGGAAGGGTTAGAAACTTTCTCAGGATTATATTAGTGTTTTGTATCCATTTTGGGGAAATTTCCCCTTAGTTTGTGTTCCAGGGACACAATAGGAAATAAAGAAAATATCCCCTAACTGTTGGGCCAACTTCTCTGTACACACGGTACAACAGTCGTACGACCGCTTGTTGTACAACCAAAGTTTTCTAGTTTGCTCATCCAACTTCTGTTGTACGACCGTTGTATGTCGGCTGTTCTAATGGTTGGATGATCGTACAACAAGCGGTGGTACGACCGTTTTCATACGACCGTCGCTCCGTGTGTACAGGGCTTAAGCGGGGTGAAAATTTAACGGACCCCTACTCCTGTTCTAGTGACAACTGGAAGACACACCTGCTGCATTAATTCACGTTTGGCCATGGCAAAACCTGCCAAAGGCAACAGGCTGTTTAATTCTTGCTGCAACCGCAAAGCACAGCATCATGGCCACAGTAAAGCTGCATGTATGTATTCAGGCGGACAGTCAGGGACAGTCAAAACATGACTCAAACATCTAGTTTTACTGCCCCCCAGCTACACATGTGAAAGAAACCTTAGTCATCATGCACACAGGGCATAAAAACACCACTTTGGGTGTCCTATTTTTTTTTTTTTTTTTAGGCACTTCAATGTTAGCTCATGTGGCATCGCACATTAGGCATTCAAATCTGTATTTTAAGAGCAGCATTTACAGGCATAAAAAATGCCCCAAGGCTGCATATAGAGAGGAATAGTTTATGCTTGTACATGCCTAAATGCATGTATATAAATGCTTGCATATATACACGTAAATTTATTCCAGTGGCTAGAATAAATTAGTCTTTTGGCTCAGTAGAATGAATTTATGCTCATAAGCTTCTAAATGCCATATGCCTGTAAACGCACGTAATTTCACACCAGAACAAGCATTTTTTTTGTTAAAAATCCAGTGTATGTAGGAATATTATAATACGCTTGTGTGCATGAAGCCTTAGATTGAAAAAAAAAAAAATTATAAGTGAGCAGTTAAAAAAAACTTGAAGACTGCTGACCTTAATCAGGTTTCAGAGCCCATTTGCATTTAAGGCTCATGCACACTGTAACTGATAAACGACCGTCTTTGGTCGTTTGGGCGTTTTTTTAACAGCCCAAAAGCACCCCTTTATGTTATCCTATGTGTCCATGCACACATGGACGTTAATTGTCCTTTAACAGCAGTGGCGTTTTTGGGCTGTTATCTGAACGCCCTGAATTGTCGTTCTTCTGACCACAAAAAACACTAGACGCCGATAAACGCCGATTAACGCTCATAGACGCCAGTAAATGGCCATTTATCGGCGTCCGGCGTTTTTTGTAGTCAATGGAAGCTAATGAAGAAAAAAAAAAACATCAAAAACGGTGACGCCGATAAACGCTGCTTACAAAAGAATGTTTTCTAAGCAGCGTCTCCTGCCCGAGGCCCAGAGAGCCCAGAGAGCGTCCAGTGTGCATGGAGCCTTAAAGCTGACTGTAAAAATCCTCCCTTACAGTGGTGCTGCCCCCACACATTAAGGGTTAAAGTGATTGTAAAGTCAGAAGGATTGTTATCTTAATGCATTCTATGCATTAAGATAAAAAGCCTTCTGTGTGCAGCAGCCCCCACCTAATACTTACCTGAGCCCCATCTCAATCAAGCGATATTGCACGAGACACTCGGCTAGCCCTCCTCATTGGCTGAGACAGCAGCACGGTACCATTGGCTCCTGCTGCTGTCAATCAAAGTCAGTCAACCTTGGGTTACATAGAGAGGGCCCCCTGGGCACCAACTGGTACAAGTTTGGGACCTCCAGCACCTATGGTTCACTGTACCAGGTCCCCAAAATGATCGGTCATTGACCGGCAATTGTCGGGTGAATTTCTGACTTAACATTGGAGTCTACGGGAGGGGGACACCCGGTTTCGGGACACAGTTCTCCCGAACCATAGCCAATAAAAATACCAAACTTGGGTCACATGGAGAGGGCCCCCTGGGCAACAACTGGTATATGTTTGGGACCTCCAGCACCTATGGTTTGGCTCAAGGTCTAATTGCAGCATTGGGTGAGGCTGTTCTGCCTGTGCACTGTTTTTTTTACTGGACTCTAGGGACACCAGCGCTGGCATGGGTGGTGGTAGAGCAGCATCCAGTACAGATGTAAGGGGCCCCCAACAGGACTGCATGAGGCCCTATGATATTCTCCTGGTCCTCCCCCATGGTGTCCCCCTGTGTCTTCCACCCCCTACAGTGTCCCCCTGTGCCCTCCACCCACCAAGGTGACCCCCTGTGTCCTCCACCCTCCCACGGCGTCCTTCCCTCCACACCCATGGTGACCCCCTGTGTCCTTCATTCCCAACAGTGTCCTCCTCTCCCCCACCCACGGTGTCCCCCTGAGTCTAGGGACACCAGCGCTGGCATGGGTGGTGGTAGAGCAGCAGCCAGTACAGATGTAGGGGGCCCTCAACAGGACTGCATGAGGCCCTATGATATTCTCCTGGTCCTCCCCCATGGTGTCCCCCTGTGTCTTCCACCCCCTACAGTGTCCCCCTGTGCCCTCCACCCACCAAGGTGACCCCCTGTGTCCTCCACCCTCTCACGGTGTCCTTCCCTCCACACCCATGGTGACCCCCTGTGTCCTTCATTCCCAACAGTGTCCTCCTCTCCCCCACCCACGGTGTCCCCCTGTGTCCTCCCCTCCCCCACCCCACGGTGTCCCCCTGGGTCTTCCTAGCCCCCCATGGTGTCCCCCTGTCCCCCCCCCCAGCATCCCTCTCTGACCCCCCATGGCGTCCTTCTTTGTCCCTGTCTGCACAGTGTCCCTCTCTGTCCCTGGCATCCCTCTCTGTCCTCGTCACACTGCATCCCTCTCTGTCCATGGCATCCCTCTCTGTCCTCGTCGTACTGCGTCCCTCTCTGTCCCTGGTATCCCTCTCTGTTCTTGTTGTATAGCGTCCCTCTCTGTTCTTCTCCCACGACAATCCCTAAAAGGCAACTATGATAGGGGGCTCAGACCAGTAAGAACTTGCTTACATTTGCAGTTTGGGGGAGGTAAAATCCCCGTAGATGAGCCCTGTTTTTTTACCACCCTGCAACTGCACCCCACTACACATGTTGCAACAGGAATTGTACACCCTGTCTCACTTAAAAGAAATATAGCAACCTTGTGCAGTGACCAAGGGCCAAAGCAGGCAATGAGGAGGCATTTTATCGCCTTTTCACCACCTGCTTTAACCCCTTGGATCCCACACTAGTATGCATTGCACACAGTTGCAGGGTGTTTGCAGAGCGGCCCCATTCACTTGAATGGGTCATGCTTGGCAGACTACACCTGGTAAGTGTGACAGGGTCTACAATTCCTACTGTGGCTGCAACTTGTGTATACCCCTGGCCAGTGGAGCGGATTTAGTGGAATGGCCAGTGGGCGGATGTGGTGGGATGACCAGTGGGTGGGCCCTGGGGAATGTTGGTGGTCAGATGGGAGGGGGGCAGGTCTAAAGCTGTGTAAGGGGCCCCAAAATTTCGGATGGCTGCCCTGCCCATAGCAAGGTGCTTGCTGTGGGGGCACTCAATGGGAGGGAGGGGCCAGGAGCACCAAAGAGGAACCAGAGAAGAGGAGGATCCAGGCTGCTCTGTGCAAATCCATTTCACAGAGCAGGTAAGTATAACATGTTTGTTATTTTTATGTAAAAATAAAAACAAGACTTTACAATCACTTTAAATGCTCGTTCAGGCCTTGGGTGAACAAGAAGCAGTTTTTCTTAAGAAGAAGATGTAAGATTAATCCCTGCAGCCTCGCTCCCCCCGATGGTCTGCTGGTTGCAAGTCCCCTGATGTCATCAAGACCAATGCAGTGTCTATAGCCCTGCAATGGGCACATGGATGCCAAGGAACAGTTCACTGCTGAAGTGTAGGAGAGTGCTGGCTATGGGCTTAGCACACATATGCACTCACCGGCCACTTTATCAGGTACATCTGTTTAACCACTTCAGCCCCGGAAGGATTCCCAGCTTTAGGACCGGAGCCCTTTTTGCGATTCGGCACTGCGTCGCTTTAACTGAAAATTGCGCGGTCGTGCGACCTTGTACCCAAACGAAATTTGCGTCCTTTTTTTCCCACAAACAGAGCTTTCTTTTGGTGGTATTTGATCACCTCTGTGTCATTTCTGATCGCCGCTATAAACAAAAGAAGAGCGACAATTTTGCAAAAAAAAACCCAAATTTCTTACTTTTTGCTAGAATACAAATCAAAAAAAAAATATATAAAAAAACATTTTTTTTCACCGTTTTTGGCCGATTTATATTCTTCTTCATATTTGCGATAAAAAAAATCACAATCGGCGTTTATTGATTGGTTTGTGCAAAAGTGGTCGCGTTTACGGATGATGAGAATTCATTTTTGTTTTTTTTTTTTTTTTTTACTAGTAATGGCGGCGATCTGCGATTTTTAGCGGTACTGCGATATTGGGGC
The DNA here is from genome assembly GCA_018402905.1 of Glandirana rugosa. Lineage (NCBI taxonomy): Eukaryota > Metazoa > Chordata > Amphibia > Anura > Ranidae > Glandirana > Glandirana rugosa. The sequence continues at coordinate 1,180,265 of BLSH010123456.1, read as the reverse complement.
GGACATGTCGGACTATTTTGACACTTTTTTGGGACCATTGGCATTTATACAGCGATCAGTGCTATAAAAATGCACTGATTACTGTGTAAATGTCATTGGCAGTGAAGGGGTTAACCTGCAGGGGGCGCTCTAAGGGTTAACTATGTTCCCTGGGCGTGTTCTAACTGTAGGGGGACTGCACTATCTGGGGAAGGGAAGTGGTCACAGCCTTCGTATACAGGAAGGCTGTGATCACAGCCCTTCCCCCTTCACACAGAGCGGAGGTCCGTGTTTACATACACGGACCTCTGTTCCTCCGCTCGGGGGGGCCATCGCGGGTAGCCGGCAGCAATCGAAGCCGCTGCACCCGCTCCCTGGCCCTCCCCGAACACAGTGAGCGCGCGGGCGCGCCTCCGGCGGCGCGCGCGCGCTCACTAAGCTCGATCCCGCCGCCGCCATCGTATGACGGCGTTTTGCGGGAACGAACCACTTTGCCGCCGTCAGATGCCGATCGGCGGTTGGCAAGTGGTTAATTGCTTGGTAAGACAAATTGCTAATCAGGCAATCATATGGCAGAAACTTAATGCATTTAGGCATCTAGACGTGGTGAAGATGACTTGTTGCTGATTTACTGGGATTTTCACACAACCATCTCTAGGGATTACAGAGAATGGTCCAAAAAAGAGAAAATATCCAGTGAGCGGCAATTGTGTGGATGAAATGCCTGCCTGATGTCAGAGGCCAGCGGAGAATACGCAGACTGGTTTGAGATGATAGAAAGGCAACAGTAACTCAAATAACCATTCGTTACAACCAAGATATGCAAAATATCATCTCTGAACACACAACTCATCGAACCTTGAAGCAGATGGGCTACAGCAGAAGAAGACCACACCGGGTGTCACTATTGTTGGCTAAGAACAGAAACTGAGACTTCAGTTCAACAGAATTTAACAATAGAAGATTGGAAAAACGTTGCCTGGTCTGAAGAAACGCGATTTCAGCGGCGACATTCAGATGGTAGGGCCCCTTAGTAGCAATTGAGCATCATTTAAACACCACAGCCTACCTGAGTGTTGTTGCTGACCATGTCCATCCCCTTATGACTACAGTGCACCCATCTTCTGATGGCTCCTTCCAGCAGGATAATGCACCATGTCACAAAGCTCAAATCATCTCACCACTGGACAATGAGGTCACGGCACTCCAATGGCCTCCACAGTCATCACATCTCATCCAATAGAGCACCTTTGGGATGTGGTGGAACGGGAGATTCGCATCATGGATGTGCAACCGACAAATCTGCAGCAACTGCGTGATGCTATCATGTCACTATCAGGGGAGGGCTGGCAGCCGTAGGCCAGGGGGGCTAGTCCAGTCAAGTGGCCCATTGAACCACCGAATCAGCTCACCATCCATGCCCACCCAATGGGCCTAGCGGGATCCATGGCAGGGCCGTCCCTAGGCGCCCCCCCTTTGCCTTTCCCTGGGCCCTATTTCCTTCCTCCACAAGAAAAAAAAATGTGAGCGGGCAGCAACCATGGCCATTTTAAATGTAAGTTAGGGTGGCCTGGGGGGCAATTGCCACCCTACCCCCTGGGCCAGCCCTCCCCTGGTCACTATGGACCAAAATCTCTGAGGAATGTTTCCAACACAGAAGGCAAAAGGAGGTTCAAACTGGTACTAGCAAGGCGTACCATAAAGTAGCTGGTGATTGAAATGGGCCCTCAATCATTTCCCCCTTTTCCCTTCTTTCCTCCAGGCTCTCCTGATATGTTTTATCTCTCAGACCTATCACCATTTTTGTTGCCTTTTTCTGGACTCACTCTATCTGATCTGCAATACTAGTATCCTGGGTTTACCCAAATGATTTTATATAGATAACTAAAAATTATGAGAGCAATTTAAACTCCTAGCCTTAAAAATCCTGGATGATGGTACACCCAAGGTAAATTTAAGGCCAGGCTTGGAGAAACGTGTCAACGGTTATCGTGGCAAATACCCTGTTATTGCGAGTGGAGTTGGCGCTAAGTGCGTTGACTAGAGTTGAGCGAACCCGGACTGTAAAGTTCGGGTCCGTGCCGAACTTTGGGGTGTCCGGGACCCGGACCCGAACCCGGACTTTTCAAAAAAAGTCCGGATTCGGGTCCGGGGTTCTGGTAATTTTAATAAAAGTTGTGAAAATTGCTGTAAAAAAGTCCTGGAAGGTCCTAGAGGTCTGCAAAAGGATGGAAATGGGGGTAAGGGTGGGATAAGTGCCCTACAAAGAAATTGGGACAGGGAAATAACTAAAAGCATTTTTAAAAAAATATCAAAAATGGAGGTGGATTTGGACCATCTTCAAACTGTGTCTGAAAAGTATTAATTAACGGTAGAAGCCATATCACTGTTCTAAAATCATCTTCAAACTGTGTCAAAAAACTCTAGTGTTGACTACTTCGTAAACTGGCCCCTTTGTCTTATTTTACCAGATGCAGCAAATCCTTATGTAGTGATGTCCCCAACCTCCAGAGGCCTAATGGGGACCTCCAGAGTCAGGGACAGCTAACATTCCTCCTCAGGGTGCAGGTTACTAGGCATAGTGGGTGTAGTGCAAGGTGGAATGATTGGGCGCCAGTCACTTTTGAAATGAACAAAAAGAGATTTATTGTCTCTTAACAAGAACTGGGGGAGAGAGGGTTAGGGCCAGGACACCCTTAGGCAAATGCAATATACAAACAGGCAGACTCTGCAGACAAAATTAGAAATAGGCTGACAGCGATACAGAAAAAGAGCCTTTAAGCTGAATACAGCAATCTGTATTTTTGTAGCAACTGCTGTCTCCTATAGCAACACTTCAATGTAGTTCTGCACCCGTAACTCACAATATATTGCTGTAGATCTCTGCTCACATCTCACAGTATCCCACTGTAGATCACTCAAGCTTCACCCACGCTATCCCGCTGGGTCCCTGACTTAACTCACTGATACTCGCTGTACTTATCTTCAAGGTGCACGCACGCCTCCTGCTGGGTTCCCAGACGAGACTACTGAAACTTTCCCACCTCTTCACTGTCCCCAGCTAGTGAAAGGGCTGCTCTGGTACTTCTTCAGACCTTCATCCTCTCTACACCTGCCTCTGGTAACAGGAGTGGTCACCACTTTGTGGCAACTGCTTCTCCTTTACCGCTGACACCGGTCCAGTTCTACCTCAGGCAGAACCTCCTCAACTTGGTTAGGCTTCTGACTCAAAGCCTAACTCACTGCTGCTGCTTGGAATCATGGATAGGCCTCGGTCAGGCCTAGCAGTCAGGTGCTCCCAGAATAGGCCTCAGGCTTCTGGCCTAGCAACCCGGAGCCATGCAGCCACCCAGGTAGCAAAGAACCCTATACACCTGAATCCTCCCGAATAAATAGTCTATCCTGGCATGCTTGGCGGCCGAAAGAAACCCCCTGCTGATTGTCTGAGACAGCATATCTCTTCATAACCTGTGTTAACTGTGTTCCATCATTCTAATGTCAGAAGCAGCAGTGCCACCTTGTGACAGAAGTGAGGGACTACACATCAGACTCAGGCTTAGGACAGAAATCATTGGATCCCCTACCAATTAGCCAGGCTAATTACCACCTTTCCCAACTAAATTTGTTATCAGCCCTATTTAGGACCAGGGTGCTACACTTATCAGACCCTCTGACTCCATAATGTACTGAGTGCTTTTCTCCAGAACTTATCTCAGTCTGCTTGATTTTAAATCTGAAATGTAAAGAAACCCTCTTGAGCAGGGTATTCTGTACCTTATGGAGTGGGCAATGTTAGAGAGCCTGCAATATTAGGGGACGCTAAGACCTGTGGTACAGCAGCTGCGAAGAACACAAGTTGTGTCCCTAGGCCCAGTATTCACTAGGGAGCTGACCTGAGCCTGCAGTATAAACACAGGCAGAACATTTAATGTGATCGCTTGACACCAGACTGACAGGAAAATGAAAAATAAGTTAAGCTGATGTTTTGTAAAGGGATGGTCCGCACACAGATGCCCACTTCTGGACGGCCCCTCTCTTTATGTCTTTTGGCCTTCTGTAGCCATTAAACTGGGTGTCCCCTCCACACGGGCCCCCATTGTTATCGGCCTTCAGACCTTACAGCTGGAAGACACCATCTGTCTATGCCAAGTCAATAGACTAGAACAGAATGAAGGAGTAACTTGGCATGCACTCATTAAATCCTCCCTCTCTATACAGAGTAGCAGATGACAACCTGACTCTTGGCCTCTGTATTAAGGGAAGCCTATGGTTCTATGTTCTATTATCAGTGTTATTGGTGCATTCTACAAAGCCAGGCAGGGAGCTATATGAGTGACTTACATGGCTATAATATTTTATATTAGACGGTTATGAGGTTAAATGACTAACATCTCTTTTTTTTTTTTGCTTAATTGGGAGTTTACAGTGCCTAAAAAAAGTATTCATACCCCTTGAAATTTTCCACATTTTGTCATCTTACAACCAAAAACATAAATGTGTTTTATTGGGATTTTATGTGATAGAGCAACACAAAGTGGCGCATAAGGGTCCTTTCACATGAGCGGATCCATCCGTTGATTCTCGCTGAGCCGGCGGATGACAGAACAGTCTCTGCACTAAGTGCAGAGACTGTCCTGTCACAGCTCCATTCTCCTCTATGGAGGATTGGATGGACACGGACCGCCTGTCCGTGTTCATCCGATTCGATCCGCCAGACGGATGTAAAATAGGGTTTCCATCCGTCTGCTTTTGGCGGATCGGAGCGGATCGGGTGTCAGCGGACATGTCATCGCTGACATCCGTCGCTCCATAGAGAGCAATGGAGCGTCCATTCGGGTCCGCCTGAAAAACTGAACGATCCGCCTGTGTGAAAGGGGCCTAATTGTGAAGTGGAAGGAAATGATAAAAGGATTTCCCAATTTGTTACAAATAAATATGTGAAAAATGTGGCGTGCATTTGTATTCAACCCCCCTGAGTCAATACTTTGTAGAACCGCCTTTCCCTGCAATTACAGCTGCAAGTCTTTTTGGTGATGTCTCTACCAGCTTTGCACATCTAGAGAGGACATTTTTGCCCATTCTTCCGCAAAATTAAGCAAATTAGGTCAAGATTTGTCAGATTGAATGGAGAGCAGCAATTTTCAAGTCTTGCCACAAATTCTTAATTGGATTTAGGTCTGGACTTTGAGTGGGCCATTCTAACACATGAATATGCTTTGATCTAAACCAGGGGGTCTCAAACCGGCGGCCCTCCAGCTGTTGCAAAACTACAAGTCCCATCATGCCTCTGCCTGTGGGAGTCATGCTTGTAACTGTCAGCCTTGCAATACCTCATGGGACTTGTAGTTTTGCAACAGTTGGAGGGCCGCCAGTTTAAGGCCCCTGAACCATTCCATTGTAGCTCTAAGATTGCACTGTATTTGGCTCCACCCATCTTCCCATCAACTCTGACCAGTTTAAGACCCCTGAACCATTCCATTGTAGCTCTAAGATTGCCCTGTATTTGGCTCCACCCATCTTCCCATCAACTCTGACCAACTTCCCTGTCCCTGCTGAAGAAAAGAATCCCCACAACATGATACGGCCACCACCATGTTTCACGGTGGGGATGGTGTGTTCAGGGTGATGTGCAGTGTTAGTTTTCCGCCACACATAGCATTTTGCTTTTAGGCCAAAAAGTTCAATTTTGGTCTTATCTGATCAGAGTACCTTCTTCCACATGTTTGCTGTGTCCCCCACATGGCTTCTCACAAACTGCAAATGGGACTTCTTATAGCTTTCTTTCAAGTCAGTGTAGTGGCCTCTACTATTTGGGTAGGCACTAGGTGTTAGGATTTTTGGTAAGTGAGGTATATTTAGTCAGGGCTGATTAAAAGTCAGGCCTGATTGTTTTGATCCTGGGCAGGGGAGTGGCTCAGGAAGTGGCTGGTGACTCGCAGATGGTGACACCTCTTGGATACCTCCTCTTTGCTTCTAGAGTGTTCTAGAAGAAAGGGTGGGGAGGAGGGGTGGAGCTGCCTGGGATGTTTGAGGAGCTCTGACCAGTCCCCAATCTGGATTGGCAGGGGGCAGGCCTCCTTAAATACCTGGGGTCAGCCCAGTCAGGGAGGAGAGTTTGGGTGGAAGAACTGGGAGATGGAGCACTATTTGCAGAGACCAGAGGAAGCCCCCAATCTGGGGAGGGGGGCCTTAGGTCTGGAGGCTCGGGAGTGGAAGGGACCCCTAAGTACATCCCATGGGGAGTCCTGACCAGGGAGCAGGAGAGAGCAATGGATTGGTGCTGCCAGGCAAGTCTCCAGGAGTGATCCACCAGGTGTCGGTGAGTGACACACACCCTGGGAAGCTGGAAGGGGCACACCGGAGAAGATTGGAGAGAGAGAGACAGTCTAAGAAGGGTGCAAGAGCCAGTTGGGACTGTGGTGTCACCGGGCAGTGGAGTTGGGTCGCTGCAGCCAGGAAGGCTGGCAGGGCCTGAAGAAGGGGCTGACTGGGACTAGTAGTACACCGAGGCTAGCTAGCACACTTTGTACTTTTGCTACACCAGAGGGGTCCGCGACCCCTTGCTTGTGATACGCGGTTCACCAAAGCCTGGACAGAGGCAGGCCTCACCATGTGCTAGCTCGGCCTGAGAAGTGTTGTGCAGGAGAGAGGAAGGAGAGGTAACTGCAAGCAAGATTGTGCTGGAGGAGTGAAAAAGTGTATATACAGGAGTGTATATAGATGGTCCTGTTAAAGAATTGTCTGATCTGCTGGTTATCCCATAAGTACCCTATACCCCATCCAAGTTAAATCCCCTAATAAAAGTAAAAAAACACAAGAACCGGCCTGTTTTTCCTGATTCTGGATGTGTGGAAAAGAGTGACTGAGGGTAGGCAGTGTGACAGGTGAACCACTACTTCCAGCAACCTCTACAGGGGCATGGCTACACCATTCTTGCATAAAGGCAAAATTTGTGGAGTGCATGACTAATAGTTGTCTTATGGACAGATTCTCTCACCTGAGCTATGGATCTCCGCAGCTTTTCCAGAGTTATCATGGGCCTCTTGGCTGCTTCTCTGATTAATGCTCTCCTTGCCCGGCCTGTCAGTTTAGGTGGACAGCCATGTCTTGGTAGGTTTGCAGTTGTGCCATACTCGTTCTATTTCGGATGATGGATTGAACAGTGCTCCGTGAGATGTTCAAAGCTTGGGATATTTTTTTATAACCTAAGCCTGATTTTTTTTTCCTAACCCTGCTTTACACTTCTCCACAAGTTTATCCTTGGCCTTCATGATGCTGTTTGCTCACTAAGGATCTTTAACAAACCTCTGGGGCTTCACAGTACAGCTGTATTTATACTGAGATTAAATTACACAGAGGTGGACTCAATTTACTAATTAGGTGACTTCTAAAGGCAATTGGTTCCACTTGATTTTAGTTAGGGGTATCAGAGTAAAGGGGGCTGAATACAAATGCACGCCACAGTTTTCAGATATTTATTTCTAAAACCATTTATCACTTTCCTTCCACTTCACAATTATGTGCCCCTTTGTGTTGGTCTATCACATAAAACCCCAATAAAATACATTTAACTTTTTGGTTGTAACATGACAAAATGTGGAAATTTCGAGGCATATGAATACTTTTTCATGGCACTGTATTTAGTATTTATAGAACACCAGCAGACTCTGCTATTTAGACTGGTGTTACACTTGTCCGACATGACTATGATCAGACTTTCATCCTATTTTGCTGTGTGACATGTGTCCTACAACGATCCTACATCGGACCTACATCGGTCCGACTTCAGTGAACAGGGGTTCCGACTTTGATCCCAACAATACTAGGCACCCTGTTCTCTGGGGATCTTGAAGGGGAACGCCCGCCAAATTAAAAAAAAAAAGGGTTCCCCCCCCCACAATCCATACCAGACCCTTATCTGAGCATGCAGCCCAGCAGGTCAGGAAAGTGGGTGGGGATAACCAAGCACCCCCCCCGAAACCATACCAGGCCGCGTGCCCTCAACATGGGGGGTGGGTGCTTTGGGGCAGGTCTCCACCCGAGGCATGATGAGGCAGTAATGTCACAGGGGGCGGGGCCTCCAGATGGTGTCAGCGGGTGGCCCCGCCCATGCCAATATAAGTCAATGCACAGCGTGGACCCAGCATTAGTGTTGGAGAGAGCGTTGAGTCAACATTGGAAGAAGAACAGAGGGTGAAGACCCGGCAAAAGAGCAAGAAGACAGAAGATGGAGAAGACAACGCAGAGAGGAGGAGAACCGGGAGAAGACATCGCCGGAGGAGGGAGAAGAGCCGGAGAGGGGAGCTGATTTAATAAAATGCTTTAAAAAGCTGTGTAGTGTGTTTTTTTTTACACTTTTTTTAGGTGAATGGGTAGGTGTACAATGTACCCCATACTCGTTCACATAAGGTGGGGGGGTGTCTATCTTGTTAAAGGGGGGTTCCAGATTCCGATAAGCCCCCCGCCCACAGACCCCGACAACCACCAGCCCCAAAGCACCCACCTCCCCATGGTGAGGGCACACGGACTGGTATGGTTCAGGAGGGGGGGGGGCGCTTGCTCGTCCCCACCCCCTTTCCTGACCTGCTGGGCTGCGTGCTCGGATAAGGGTCTGGTATGGATTTTTGGGGGGACCCCACACCATTTTTTTTTTAATTTGGCAGGCGTTCCCCTTCAAGATCCCCAGAGAACAGGGTGCTCGGTATTGTTGGGATCAAAGTCGGACCCCGTTCACTGAAGTCGGACCAATGTAGGTCCGATGTAGGAACGTTGTAGGACACATGTCACACAGCAAAATAGGATGAAAGTCTGATCATAGTCGTGTTGGACAAGTGTAACACCAGTCTAAATAGCAGAGTCTGCTGGTGTTCTATGGATATTAAATACAGTGCCATGAAAAAGTATTCATATGCCTTGAAATTTTCCACATTTTGCCATTTTACAACCAAAAACGTAAATGTATTTTATTGGGATTTTATGTGAAAGACCAACACAAAGGGCCTGGTATGCTCCTGGAGGGAGAACCCATGCCGTTTTTTAATTTGACGTGGAATTCCCCATCAGGATTCTAAGAGCACAAGTCGCATGCCAAATTTGGATCAGTTAGGACAATAATCTGACTTTGATCCGAATTCAATGATATCCAATGGGCTGAAGTAGGATCAAAGTCGGACCAAAGTAGTACAGGAACTTTTTTCAAAGTCGGACCAACTTATGTTGGGCCAATTAAATTGGCTCTCATAGGGAAACATTGATTTGGTGACGTCATGCGACTTGTGCTCACAATATTGGTCCGTTTGTCGGACAAGTGTGAACCCAGCCTAAAGGTTTGCCAAAGTAAGAGGTGATTAGACAGGCTGGAGAACTTTGTCCAATCACGACTGTGCTTCTACTCAATAGGCTTATGTATTAAGAGATGTGTATAGAGATTCAGTAGCTGTCATAGATGCAGTTATTATATACACACAGGTGCATCTCACAAATTTAGAAAATCATCAAAAAGTAAATTTATTTCAGTAATTCAATTCAAAAAGTGAAAGTCATATATTATATAGATTCATTACACAAAGGGTAATATATTTCAAGCATTTCTTTCTATTTTGATGATTATAGCTTACAGTTGGTGAAAACCCAAAATTCGGTATCTCAGAAAATCAGTGTAGCACCTGCCCCGATTCTCCGGGAGTCTGATGGTGACTTTCAGAGGTGGGGAGGGTTTACACATTCCTCAGGGTGCAGGGTATTGGGCATGACGGGTGATAAGCAAGAAAGAAGTTGAGTCACTTTTATGCTTTAAACAAGAGAGAAGTTTATTTCTCAAACAGGAAAAATGTGGGAGAGAGGGGAATAGGGCACAGGACACCCTTAGTAACTATAAGCAACAGGCAGATTGCAGACTCCTTAGACAAAAATAGGTGAAGCAAGGCAGACAGCAGTACATGCAAAAGAGCTTTTAAGCTGAACCAGCACGTCTGTACTTTGTAGGACAGACTGTCTCCTCTAGTAACTGAACTTTACTCACAGCTTCATGCACATAGATTCCCTTGATGTGTTCTCTCCTGAAGTCCTCCCAGCCACTTCATAGCCTCCAGCTCATGAAAAGTCCCCTCTGGTGCTTCCTTAGAACGCCATCCCTCTAAAAATTGTTTCCAGATCTTAGGTAGGCTTTCCTCAGCATAATCTTGAACACCCAGATAGGCCTTGGACAGGCCAAGCAACCGGCAACCACCTGGATAGGCCTAGCACCCAGGAGCTACTTGATACACTTCCACTTAGTCAGAGGCAACAGCACCACCTACTGACAGAAGGGAGAAGCCATACAGAATTGGAAGCAGTCATCTGACCTCTAAATACTGAAAATCAGCCAGGCTGACTACCACCCGGCATAACTAAATTTACCTGCAACCCTATTCTAGGATGAGGGTTCTACATTAGAATATTGTGAAAATATTGTATTGTAGACTTGTGGTGTCAAATAGGCTTGTGCAATTCGTTTTGTTACGAATTTAGTTTTTACTGAATTTTGTAAAATTCGGCAATTCGGACGAATTTCCGAATTTTTCCGAATTTTTCGTTTTTCTGAATCACGGTAATTCGGCAATTGCGGTAATTCGGAAATTTGCGGTAATTCGGCAATTTGCAGTAATTCGGCAATTGCGTTAATTCAGAAATTTGCAGTAATTCGGCAATTGCGGTAATTCAGAAATTCGCAGTAATTCGGCAATTGCGGTAATTCGGAAATTCTGCAATTGGAACAGCCGAAAATCCGAAATTCGAAAATTCGGAAATCCGAAAATTGGAAAAAACAAAGAATATTTCAAATAATAACTAACTAATCACTATTAAATTATAGGTATTGGAGTTTCCTTGAAAGTTTGGCTGTTAGTGAACTTAAATATGAAATTTATCACTAATAGTCATACTTTCAAGAAAATTCCCATACCTATATTTAATAGTTATCTATTATTATTTTAAATATTCTTTCTTATTTCGGAAATTCAGAAATAAGGAAGAACATTTGAAATAATAAGTTATTAATTGATTATTTAAACTTATTATAAATTATAATAAGCTATTATTATTTCAAATGTTCTCTCTTTTTTCCAAAATTCGAAAATAAGAAGGAACATTTGAAATAATAAGTTATTAATTTATTATTTTAACTTAGTATAAATTATAACAAGCTATTATTATTTCAAATTTTCTTCCTTATTTCTGACTTTTGCAGTGTGTGACAGTATATATGCATACTGTATGTATGTATGTATGTGTGTGTGTGTGTGTATACTGGGTGTGTATATACAGTATACATACAATATACACACAGTATATGCACACCCAGTATACACACACACACATACATACATACAGTATGCATATATACAGTCACACACTGCAAAAGTTGGAAATAAGGAAGAACATTTGAAATAATAATAGCTTATTACTATTTATAATAAGTTAAAATAATACATGTATAACTTATTATTTCAAATGTACTTCCTTATTTCCGAATTTCCGAAATTCGGAAATACGGAAATAAGAAAGAACATTTGAAATAATAATAAATAACTATTAAATTATAGGTATTGGAATTTTCTTGAAAATATGGCTATTAGTGATAAATTTCATATTTAAGTTCACTAACAGCCAAACTTTCAAGGAAATTCCAATACCTATAATTTAATAGTTATTTATTATTATTTCAAATGTTCTTTTTTATTTCCGAATTTTGGAAATAAGGAAGAACATTTGAAATAATTTGTTATTAATTTATTATTTTAACTTATTATAAATGATAATAAGCTATTATTATTTCAAATGTTCTTTCTTATTTCCGAATTTTGAAAATAAGGAAAAACATTTGAAATAATAAGTTATTGATTTATTATTTTAAAATATAAATTATAATAAGCTATTGTTATTTCAAATGTTCTTCCTTATTTCCGAATTTTGCAGTGTGGGACTGTAAATATGCATACTGTATGTATGTATATGTACAGTCCCACACTGCAAAAGTCGGAAATAAGGAAGAACATTTGAAATAATAATAGCTTATTATAATTTATAATAAGTTAAAATAATAAATTGATAACTTATTATTTCAAATGTTCTTCCTTATTTCCGAATTTCCGAAATTCTGGAAATAAGAAAGAACATTTGAAATAATAGTAGCTTATTATTATTTATAATAAGTTAAAATAATACATTAATAACTTATTATTTCAAATGATCTTCCTTATTTCCGAAATTCGGAAATAAGAAAAACGTTTGAAATAATAATAAATACCTATTAAATTATAGGTATTGGAATTTTCTTGAAAATATGGCTATTAGTGATAAATTTCATATTTCAGTTCACTAACAGCCAAACTTTCAAGGAAATTTCAATACCTATAATTTAATAGTTATTTATTATTATTTCAAACATTCTTTCTTATTTCCTAATTTTGGAAATAAGGAAGAACATTTGAAATAATAAGTTATTCATTTATTATTTTAACTTATTATAATAAGCTATTATTATTTCAAATGTTCTTTCTTGTTTCCGAATTTCTAAACTTCGGAAATAAGGAAGAACATTTGAAATAATAAGTTATTTATTTATTATTTTAAATTATAATAAGCTGTTATTATTTCAAATGTTCTCCCTTATTTCCTACTTTTGCAGTGTGTGGCTGTATATATGCATACTGTATGTATGTGTGTGTGTATACTGGGTGTGTATATACTGTGTGTATATTGTATGTATATTGTATGTATACTGTGTGTATACATACACTGCAAAAGTCGGAAATAAGGAAAAACATTTGAAATAATAATAGCTTATTATAATTTATAATTTAAAATAATAAATCAATAACTTATTTTTTCAAATGTTCTTCCTTATTTCCGAAATTCGGAAATTCGGAAATAAGAAAAACATTTGAAATAATAATAAATACCTATTAAATTATAGATATTGTAATTTTCTTGAAAATATGGCTATTAGTGATAAATTTCATATTTAAGTTCACTAACAGCCAAACTTTCAAGGAAATTTCAATACCTATAATTTAATAGTTATTTATTATTATTTCAAACGTTGTTTCTTATTTCCTAATTTTGGAAATAAGGAAGAACATTTGAAATAATAAGTTATTCATTTATTATTTTAACTTATTAAAAATTATAATAAGCTATTATTATTTCAAATGCTCTTTCTTGTTTCCGAATTTCGGAAATAAGGAAGAACATTTGAAATAATAAGTTATTGATTTATTATTTTAAATTATAAATTATAATACGCTGTTATTATTTCAAATGTTCTCCCTTATTTCCTACTTTTGCAGTGTGTGGCTGTATATATGCATACTTTATGCATGTGTGTGTGTATACTGGGTGTGTATATACTGTGTGTATATTGTATGTATACTGTGTGTATACATACACTGCAAAAGTCGGAAATAAGGAATAACATTTGAAATAATAATAGCTTATTATAATTTATAATTTAAAATAATAAATGAATAACTTATTTTTTCAAATGTTCTTCCTTATTTCCAAAATTCGGAAATTCGGAAATAAGAAAGAACATTTGAAATAATAATAGCTTATTATAATTTATAATAAGTTAAAATAATAAATGAATAACTTATTATTTCAAATGTTCTTCCTTATTTCCGAAATTCAAAGTTCACTAACAGCCAAACTTTCAAGGAAATTCCAATACCTATAATTTAATAGTTAGTTATTATTTCAAATGTTCTTAGCTATTTTCGAAATTTTCGGATTTCCGAATTTCTGAATTTCCGAATTTCGGATATTCGGCTGTTCCGATTGCCGAATTACCGCAATTGCTGAATTACCGTGAATTTCTGAATTACCGCTATTGCCGAATTACCGCAAATTTCCGATTTCTGAATTTTTCAATTTCCGAATTCCGAATTTTTTGAATTTCCGAAAAACACATTTTTTTAGCCATGCACAAGTCTAGTGTCAAACTATAATCAGTTAATTAACTTAAAACACCTGTAAAGGTTTCCTGAGGCTTAAATGGTCTCTCAATTTGATTCAGTAGGTTACACAATTATGGAGAAGACTGCTGACTTGATAGTTGTCCAGAAGGCAGTCATTGACACCCTCCACAAGGAGTGTAAGTCACAAAAGATCATTGCCAAAGGAGCTGGTTGTTCACAGAGTGCTATATCCAAGCATATTAATGGAATGTTGAGTGGAAGGAAAAAGTGTTGTAGAAAAATGTGCACAATGAACAGGGATAACCGCAGCCTTGAGAGGATTGTGAAGTAAAGGCCGTTCAATAATTTGGGGGAGACACACAAGGAGTCTACGGTTGGTGTCAGTTCTTCAAGAACCACCACACACAGACGTATCCAGAAGATGGGCTACAACTGTCACATCCCTCGTGTCAAGCCTTTCCCGAACCAGAGACGTCCGACGTGTCTTACCTGGGAAAGGAAAAAAAGCACTGGACTGTTGCTCAGTGGTCCAAAGTCCTCTTTTCAGATATAAGTAAATTTAGCATTTCATTTGGAAATTAAGGTCCCAGAGTCTGAAGGAAGAGTGGAGAGGCACAGCATCTTTGCAGGAGGTCCAGTGTGAAGTTTCCACAGTCAGCGATGATTTGGGGAGCCATGCCATCTGCTGGTGTTGGTCCACTGTGTTCAAAGTCTGCGCAGCCCTCTACCAGAATATTCTAGAGCACTTCATGCTTCCCTCTGCTGACCAGCTTTATAGAGATGCTGATTTCATTTTCCGGCAGGACTTGGCACCTGCCCACTCTGCCAAAAATACCAATACCTGGTTTAATGATCATGGTATCACTATGCTTGATTGGCCAGAAAACTCGCCTGACCTAAACTCCATAGAGAATCTGTGGGGTATTGTCAAGAGGAAGATGAGGGACACCAGACCCAACAATGCAGACGAGCTGAAGGCCACTATCAAAGCAACCTGGTCTTCCATAACACCTCAGCAGTGCCACGGGCTGATCGCCTCCATGCCACGCCGTATTGATGCAGTAATTCATGCAAAAAGAGCCCCACAAAATGTATTGAGTGCATACTATACTGTACATGGACGTACTTTTCAGTAAGCCAACATTTCTGTATTAAAAATCCTTTTTTCTATTATGTAATATTCTAATTTTCTGAGATACTGCATTTTGGGTTTTCACTAACTGTAAGTCATAATCATCAACATTAAAATAAAGAAATGCTGGAAATATATCACTATGTGTGTAGTGAATCTATATAATATATGAGTTTCACTTTTTGAATTAAATTACTGAAATAAATTAACTTTTTGATGCTATTCTATTTTTTTGAGATACACCTGTATATATACAGTATATATAGTTTTTTTTTCTTAGGAGCAGAACTCCGTGAACTAATGTTTGTATTAGGAGGAGGCAGGGCTGGCCCAAGACATTGTGCTGCCTGGGTCCAAGAATGAAATGGTGCCACCCCCCCGACCGCCCCAATGAAAAAAAAACATGCCCACCAAAAGGCCCCACATCCATTATTTTATATAATGACAATTAAAACTAAAATTTAATTCATCAGGAAGTCAGATTTACATGCAACAATGGTGGTGGTGAGACGAGGATTCTTTTTTTTTGATATATATGACATATATATGTCCACATAGAGTTTTTTTATCTTATCGTAGTTTTTCAATTAAATAAAGTCATTAA
>BLSH010123456.1:1147461-1162823 GCA_018402905.1 Glandirana rugosa | reverse complement strand
TGTTTAGACAAAGGCAGGGGATGGTGGGGGGCAGTCAGACACAGGCAGGGGGTGGTGGGGAGTGGTCAGACACAGGCAGGGGTTGGTGGGGGCGGTCAGACACAGGCAGGGGGTTGTGGGGGGCGGTCAGACACAGGCAGAGGGTGGTGGAGATGGAATCTATGGCGCTGGCTCTTCAATGCAGCCATGCCTTCAGCGATCCCTCTTCCAGCATGGTGTCTCCGTGCCCAGCAGACAGCTCCTCCCCCTTCACACTGGCATCCATCAGCAGCAATGGGGGGAGGTGCGGGGAGAATGGGCGGGCGCTGGGCGGTCCGCTGTGCTGGTATGGCAGAGAGTGCTCTACCATTACCTCTAACAGCAGCGGCGGTGGGCCACTCTCACAGTTGGATAAGCGGCGGTTCTCCTCCGCCCCCCCCCCCACCCCCACAGTAAAATAAGGAGCGGGGGCGGAGCGAGCAGGCAGTCGGGACTGTCTTTTTGGGTGCCAGTGTCCCGTCCCTCTGAAATTGCCGCAAGGGTCCCATGGTAGGGCCGGCCCTTGGAGAAGGGATTCACTTTGTGTCCCGTTGTCTGTGTATTAGGAGGAGAGAAGAGCTCTGTGTCCTGATGTCTGTGTATTTGGAGGAGAGGAGAGCTCTGTGTCCTGATGTCACATAGTTGCCAACAGTCCCGATTTACCCAGGACATTCACAGTATTCCGACCCAAATCCCGGTCTTACCGTGTCCTGGGATAATTCACAGGAAATTGGCTTTGTTCGGGTGTATCGTCAGAGCCGCCACTAGAAGTCCAGGGTCGGCACTGGTGATTTGGTCTCCCCCGACATTTTTGGGAAGTCCAGCTCTTATGGAGGCCAAGGGGAAGAAACAAGAGGTGGATCCCGTGTGGCAATGAAAGCAGCTGCCAATAGAAATGGAGCTGCTGCCAACCCCCCCACTAAGGCCTGGGGGGGGGGGGGGGGGCTGGCGGCAGCTCCATTTCAATTGGCAGCCGCTTTCATTGCCTCCCGGGCTCGGCCTCTTGTTTCTTCCCCTCGGCCTCCATGAGAGCTGGTCTTCGCAACAAATCACCAGTGCCGACTCCGGACCTCTAGCGGCGGCTCTGGCGATACAGCAGCATGTAGGTCTCATAATGCATCTGGTGGCAAGTGACACAAGCTGCATCTGGTGGCAAGTGACTCGCTGCATTTGGTGGAAAGTGATGTGGCAGGTGACACATTGCATCTGGTGGTAGGCGACATGGCAAGTGATAGGCTGCATCTGGTGGCAGGCGACATGGCAAGTGACAAGCTGCATTTGGTGGCAGGGGACATGGCAAGGGACACGCTGCATGTTGTGGAAGGCGACGTGGCAAGGTGACACGCTCAGGGCTCCCACTGATTCCGCATTATGGTGAGTTGAACTATTTCATTTTATATTTTGATGTAATAATAGAAATAATGCACATCAATCATCCTGACACCATATCAACTATGGTGCTGTGATGATTGGAGAGCTAACACCAGCCATTGCCGTGGCAAATTGGCCGTGGAGACTGATCCTTCGACCCCTTGGCCAGTCCTTGGCAGCATTTTCTTTCATGAAATCAGTCCCCGGTGCCAAAAATGTTGGAAACCATTGCTGTAGACTACTCATCAGTTCACAGGACGGCCGCAGCTTCCGCATGTGAAAACATGGCCATGTGGAACTGCACATACGCTGCTCTGGGTCAACCTAGCTTGGTCGTTCAGGCTTAGGCAAGCTCGGGCTAGCTCGGGTTCGGTCGGGCGCATGCACATGACATCATAATGCCGCCCTGAATGCAGTGGGTGCACCCCCCAGAGACAGGTGAATGGAGGAGTGCAGGGACCGACTGGGACAGGACACGACTCGACTTGGTGAGTATCACCCCCACCTTCTCTGTACACCTCCTCATCTCTCTGTGCTGTCCTTAATCTCTGACCATCTCTATCATGTCCACAATCTCTAACCCCATCTCTTGTAGTAGGTCTGGAGTCTCCTGTATCATGTCTGCACACTCTCTGGCCATCTCTTGTATCACGTCTGCAGTCTCTAACCATCTCTTATATCTGTTTGATGGGATCTGCCTGGGGGGATAGTGTGTGGAGTATCTTTATTTGCTCATTGTTAAACTTTTTGGAATACACATATTGTTATTGTGGTGTAGGATCTGGGCCTGCTGTCCCTCCATCCCTCTTTCTTTCCTTCCTTCTCTCTCCTTCCCTCCCTATCCCTTTCTCTCTTTCTTTCTCCCTCCCTCCATCCCTCTCTTCCTTCTGCCTCCATCCCTCTTTCATCTCTCTAGCCACACCCCCTTTAAGCCATGCCCAATATTTCGTGTAAACCAAGCCCATTTTAGACAAAAAAGTGTCCCTATAAATTTTTTGATAATGTTGGCAACTATGGGGCGTGTCCAAGATGGCATGCAGAGCGGCCGCATTTTGCTGGAGCTCTGCTGGGAAGCTGGCAATTAACCTCTCCTGAGTGCTTTTAGACCCTATTTAAATGGCTTGACACCCGCTAGATGAGACGCAGAACATCACGGAGGAACTCTGGCAAGGGTAAGAAGCTCCATTTCCAGCAAATAGAGAA
This sequence comes from Glandirana rugosa, assembly GCA_018402905.1. Lineage (NCBI taxonomy): Eukaryota > Metazoa > Chordata > Amphibia > Anura > Ranidae > Glandirana > Glandirana rugosa. The sequence goes on along the minus strand of BLSH010123456.1, from coordinate 1,160,231 downwards.
AGAGCCGGTTCCGGGACCCCCACCGAGCCATCTACTCTAACAAGGCCTCACAGACTGATCCTGTGGAGATGGCAACCTCCCTGCAGCTCAGCCTTGCTGACGTTATGGCGGCTGTTAATACTTGCCAGACCATGTTTGCAACATGCCAGGCACACTTGCTAGTAAGATAGAGGCTGTGCAACAAGATGTGGGCCTCATGAGACAGGATATGGACAAGCTCCAGTCCCGGGTGTCAAAGGCTGAACAGCGAGTGGGCCAGGAGGAGGACACTACCGCTGAACACACTACAGCCATCCGATCACTGCAGATGAAAATACGGCCCTGGAGCACAAACGGAGGGCGCCGAGAACAGAAACCGAAGGAACAACCTTCAGATTGTGGGCCCGGCAGAGGGCACCAAGGGATTTAATCCAACGGTCTTTATAGAGGATCTGCTGTGCAAATTGCTGCCTGATGCGCATCTATCACCCTATTACACAGCGGAAAGGGTGCACCGCATCTCGCCTAAGCCTGGGTACCCTGGTGCTCCCCCTCGGACCTTTATTCTGAAGCTGCTCACAGTTTAACCGGTTCCCGACCGGCTCTTGTACATTTACTGCTGCAGTGTGGCTCTGTAGCGCAAATCGGCGTCTATAAACCGCGGCTCACGCGTGCGCAGTAGCGGGCTGGAGCGAGCCGCCGCCGGCACGCTCTCATGCCCACCAGACTCTGCAGAGTTGTGGCCGTGGCTTGGGCGGACTCGATTTCTGCCGGCAAGCCGCAATTGCTTGACAGAGAAGAAATGTATACACGGTGGTTCCCCACTCTGTCAGGCAGCATGTCAGAGATCTACTGATCCCTGTACTCAAGATCAGTTAGATCTCTTATGCCCCTGACAGCCCAGCCCCCTCACAGTTAGAGCACACCCAGGGAACACAGTTAACCCCTAGATCGCCCCCCCCAGGTTAACCCCTTCACGGCCAATGACATTTATACAGTAATCAGTGGATGTTTAAATTTCTGATCGCTGTATAAATGACATTGGTCCCAAAAAAGTGTCAAAAATGTCTGTTCCAATATCAAAGTCCCAATAAAAATCGCATATCGCTGCCATTACTAGTAAAAAAAAAATGTAAAAACGCCGGGGATTAATTCTCATGGTTTGTAAACGCGGCAACTTTTGCGCAAACCGATCAATAAACGGCGATTACAATTTTTTTCCCCAAAAATATGAGAAAGAATATAAATCTGCCAAAACAATGAATACATTTTTTTTTTTTTTTTGGATATGTATTTTAGCAAAAAGTAAGAAATATTGGGTTTTTTTTCAAAGTTGTCGCTCTTTTTATATTTATAGCTGTTATCAGAAATGACGCAGAGGGGATCAAATACGACCAAAAGAAAGCTCTATTTGTAGGAAAAAAAGGACGCAAATTTTGTTTGAGTACAACATCGCACAACTGCGCCATTGTCAGTCAAAGCAAGGCAGTGCCGAAACGCAAAAAGTGCTCTGGTCCTAACATGGGAAATCCTTCCGGGGCTGAAGTGGTTAAAAGCAGATTATCTTTAAACAATAGCACGCAAATTTTAGTACAATTTAGGTGATTATATCATGCTCTAAACAGTATTTCCATGTGCACATCTCCAGGCCCTGACTGAGTAAGGATTTGGGCGTTATTTGTTGCCTGGGCACTATAGTGAATACCGTTTTGGCACTATTTAGCGCTATTTGCCATTTTTGGCGCTAAACATTGCTCAGTACCACAAATGTGCGCTTAAGCGCTATAGTAAATAAACCCCACAGAGTAATTGTTTTCTCTCTGTACTTGTGAGTCTGCATCCTTCTTCTTAAAGGTAAAATAATAGGATTTTTTAACTTAACGTAAAATCCTTTTCTCTGAGTTCATTGACAGACGCAGCCTCCATACTTGACAAGTGGGGTTTATGCACATCCTACTAGGAGTAGACTAGGCAGAACGAAGTTCAGAGAAAAAGCAAGTTGACCCCTCCCAGGGCAACACAGAGGGGCGGGTGCTGCGTCTGTCAATGAACTCAGAGAAAAGGATTTTATGGTAAGTTAAAAAATCCTATTTTCTCTTACATTCATTGACAGATGCAGCCTCCATACTTGACAAGTGGGGATGTCCCAAAGCAGTGTCATTCAAGAGGGGTGGGTAAACAACAACAACTGTACCCAACAGAAGACCTCTCAGGATTAGCCAGCCGTGCCTACACAGCCGCCTGCAAAACTTTGCAGCCAAAAGCAGCATCCGCGGATGCTGACACATCAACTTTAATTTAACTTTAACTCAAATTTAACAAAAGTGTGCACCGAGGCCCATGTAGCCGCCTTGCACACCTGAGACACCGAAGCTTGGTGCCTGAAGGCCCAGGAAGTGCTAATCACCCTGGTGGAATAAGCCGTGACCGGAAAAGGGGGTTCTTGGCCCCGAACAGTATATGCATGGGTCACCGTCTGTCTGATCCAACGGGAAACAGTAGCTGACGAGGCCGCCAAACCCTTTTGCGGCCCTTCCGTCAGCACAAACAAAGCATCATACTTCCGAAAATCCAAAGAATGTAAGGCAATCTCTTTGGGGTGTGACAGGTGTGGACACAATGAAGGAAGAACAATGTCCTCATTAATGTGAAAAGAGGAAACCACTTTCGGTAGGAACGAAGGAGAAGGATGCAGCACCGCCTTATCCTTATGAAGGACCAAGTAGGGAGACCTACAAGACAAAGCCGCCAACTCAGACACCCGCCTAGCGGATGTAATGGCCACCAAAAAAGCCACCTTTTCTGACAGCAATTGTAAGGGAATATCCCTGATCTTCTCGTATGGCGGTTTCTGCAGTACAGATAGTACTAAATTTAAATCCCACGGTGCCAAGGGCGACCGTACCTGAGGAGCCATATGACGTACACTGTGTACGAATGTACGGATCAAAGAATGCGTCGCTAACGGACGTTGAAAAAAGATTGCCAGAGCCGAAATCTGACCTTTGAGTGTACTCAAAGCCAATTTGTTATCCAGGCCTTGTTGCAAGAAAACCAGCACCAGAGATACAGCGAAAGAGCGGGGGTTCCAAATCCCCGCCTCACACCAGGCAATATAAGCCTTCCAGGTGCAATGATATATCTTGCGTGAAGTACACTTACGTGCCTTAAGCATGGTAGGGATTACGGAGTCAGAGACGCCCCTATCCCTCAGCACCTGGGACTCAATAGCCAAGCCGTCAAAGCCAGCGAGGGTAAAGCAGGGTGCAGGATGGGTCCCTGTGACAGCAGATCTTCGCAAAGCAGGAGCCGCCAGGGGACGTCTGTTACCATCCGCACCACGTCGGCGTACCAAGGGCGCCAAGGCCAATCCGGAGCCACCAGGATTGTCGAGATTCCCTCCACTTCTATCCTGCGCAGGAAACGCGGTAGAAGCTTGAGAGGGGGGAAGGTGTAAAGAAGCCGGTACCGAAATCAAGGTGCTACTAGTGCGTCCATGGCAGCCGCCAACGGATCCCTTGTTCTGCACACGAAGGTCTGCACCTTGAGATTGAACCTGGACGCCATTAGGTCCACGTCTGGCGTGCCCCACCGTTTGCAAATCTCGTGGAACACTTCTGGATGCAGAGACCATTCCCCCTGATCCAGTGTCTGTCGAATGAGAAAGTCCGCCTGCCAGTTTTCTACGCCCGGGATGTAGATGGCAGAGATTGCCGACACGTGAAGTTCTGCCCACCTCAGAATGTGGGCCACTTCCGCAGCTGCTGCCGAGCTCCTTGTTCTGCCCTGATGGTTCACGTACGCCACTGCTGTGGCGTTGTCCGACTGAACCTGAACCGGGAGGCTGCGAAGCCTCGCCAACCAGTGGGAGAGACGGAGCCTGATCGCTCTCAACTCCAGCACATTTATCGGAAGGCGCGATTCCCGCCCGACCAACGGCCCTGAGCTGACAACTGCCCCAGGACTCCTCCCCAGCCCGATAGGCTGGCGTCCGTCGTGACTATCGACCAATTTAGGGGAAGAAATGACTTTCCCAAAGTCAATGCCGGGGCCCGAAGCCACCAGGTCAACGACCCCCTGGTCTGATGATCCAATTTGATCAGCTGATCTAGGGACAACAGAGACTTGTCCCATCGTATCAGGATCGCTCGCTGTAGGAGCCATGTGTGACTCTGGGCGTAAGGTATCGCCTCGAAGGCCGAGACCATGAGCCCCAACACCCGCATACAGAACCGTAAGGAGGACCACCGACGTGACAGCAGGGTTTGCACTGCTGCTTGTAGCGTCAGCAACTTGGCCGGAGGTAGGAACACCTGCTCCGTGTCCAATATTAGGCCCAGATATTCCAGTCGACAAGACGGGGTCAATGTCGGCTTCTGTAGATTGATCAGCCAGCCGAAGTCTCTCATCGAGGTCATGGTGATAGCAACATTGTCCTCCAGAGCCGAAGCTGACTCCGCTCGCAGGAGCAGATCGTCGAGGTATGCTACCACAGCAATGCCTCTCTGCCTCAATAGAGCCAGCACCAGAGCCAACAGCTTGGTGAAGACCCGAGGAGCAGAGGCCAGACCGAATGGGAGTGCCACAAATTGGTAATGTAGGTCTCCTACTGGAAAACACAGGAAGCGCTGATGCCGGAGACAGATGGGAACATGAAGATAAGCGTCCCTGATGTCCAGAAACGCCATGAAGTCCCCTTGGTGAAGGGCGGCCACGACCGAGCGGATTGATACCATCCTGAATTTTCGCGCTCTCACAAAGTGGTTGAGTGCTTTTAGGTCCAGAACTGGCCTGACCCCACCTTTCTTGGGCACCACAAAGAGGTTCGAATAGAAGCCGTGAAACCTTTCCAACGGAAGGGACCGGCACAATCACCCCTTGTTCGGACAGCGCCTGAACAGCACCTAGTAGAGCTTCCCGACGCCCCGGAGTGAGCCTCAAGTTAGATGGGAAGAACCTGTCTGGGGGTAGAGTACTGAACTCTATCCTGTACCCGAGGGACACCACTTCCCGTACCCATCGGTCGGAGATGCGGGCGGTCCACCGGTCTGCGAACCCCAGAAGCCACCCCCCACCCGGGAGTCGGGCGGGGGCAACCCATCATGCGGAGGAGGACTTTTCCTCTGCCTTTTCGGGCTTGCGCTGCCAGGACCCCGAGGCAGACTTGCCGGGCCTTGAGCCCTTGCCTGCTGAACCGGGCGCACAAAAAAAAAAATGCTTAATGATTTCATCCAATTGCACCCCGAAAAGATGACCACCCTGAAAAGGGAGGTCCGTGAGGCCCTTTTTGGACGCGTGGTCACCCGACCAACCACAGCAACCGTCTGATAATGACTGCAAAACAGACATCTTCGACAGCATGGGCAGCAGGTCCAAAGCTGCGTCACACAGATAACGGAGACCCCGCACCAGGTGGTCTGCCCGCTGCAACGCCTCAGGGGAGCACCTGCAGTCCAAATCATTGTGCAACTCCGTCGCACATTCTGTGAGCGACTGCGCCACCACGGCTGACGCCAGAACCGGCCTCATGGGCGCCCCCGCCACCAAGAACAATGCCTTGGACACCGCCTCTGTCCGTCTATCGGCCGGATCCTTAAAGGATGGGGACCCTTCCAAGGGAATGGTCGTCGCCTTATTTAGGCGAGCCACCGGAGGGTCCACTGCAGGGGATGCCCACTTCTGCAAAAGGCTGTCCTCAAAGTGATAGCGCACAGAGAAACGTTTGGGCAGTGAAAAGGAATTCTGCGGACGCTGCCATTCCTTGTACACAAACTGGTCAAAAAATTGGACATAAGGAAACACCTTAGGGGTCCGCGTCGGCTTAAAGGACCCACACATGTAGGCAGTCTCTTGCGACTCCCCAGCCTGATCCAGCCACAGCGACTCCCGGATGTCGGTGATCAGGGAGCCCACCAACGCCCTTTCGCGCGCCACTGAGGCCCCCTGGTCCTCCTCACCGTCCAAAGGCTCCAGTTCACCATCTGAGAGCTCCACGGGGGTCCCTGTGACCACAGAGCCCCCTTCCGGTTCAGATTCCACCCCTGATGGGGGGGGTGGACGCCTTTTTGTCACCTCCTTGGCACGGCTCGGTACCCCCCGCGCAAAAAACTCTCCCAAAATGGATGTTAACTGATCCAGGGGAACCAGAGGTCCCAGCGCAGCTTGCGCTTCTGCGAACCCCTCCGGAGAAGAACCCGCAGCCGCCATTGTACCACCGGAACACTTAGAAAGCCTACAGGCCATGACACCCCCATAATGTGGCCCCACCAACTGCCCCACAGAGCGACCGGGTAATGCCCAGGAGGACTCTGCACCACCGACACCCCAGGAAAAGGTCAGCTATACTTGCTGTTCTTTATGCCCTTCTTAGCCACTGTAGGTGTGCTGTCCGCCCCTGCCGTGCTGCGACTGCCGCTGTGCTTGCAAGGCTGACCAGGAAGAGAAAACGGCGCAGACACGCACGTTTTCTATCAGTAAGGCACACCAAAAATGGCCGCCGAGCAGTCACAAGAGGCCAAAACACTTTCTAAAATGGCCACGACTACGGCAAAATGGCCGCTGTGCGTCCCAGGAGGCCCAACCACACCATTAAAATGGCCGCGGCTACGGCAAAATGGGGGCCGATCGCGGCTAAGCAAAATGGCGGTGATACACCGCAAAATGCCAGCGAAACACCGTATGGCGGTGTAACTAGCGTGGGGGGTGTGGCGCGGGGGGGGGCAGGAAAAATGAACCTGGACCCCAGTACCCTCCACTGGAAATATGGCACCGCTAGACACCCCCCCTCCGCACCCCAGAGGAGAGGAGGGGGGTGTCACTCACCTATCCCGACGGGCGTAGCGGGTAGCCACCCTGTAGCAGACCTTCCTCCCCTCAGGTGGGGAGGGATGCTGCAGGCCAAACGCCCCTGGACGCGAGCGCAACCCGGTCACTCGGACGCAAGTGGGGTTCACCCACCAGCCCCCCGCACGGAACGGGTACGATGCGGCGGACCCCGCTAAGCTAGGGGTGGCTCACATCCGTCAGCCGTGCTGGGGAAATTGCAGTATTCGAGATCTCCTCTATGCCCCAGCCGGCTGCTTGATAGCAGTCTTCATCAGAAAGCTTGAGAAAAGCAAAAAGCATAAAGAAAAAAGGGAACCACAGGTCCCATAAGGTAACCAGGTCTAACTCCTTGCAATAGGCATAAAAAAACTGATATGCTCTGCAGAGCTGAGGGGTTATATGCTGAGTGAGGACGACCCCCTGGGAGGGGTCAGCTTGCTTTTTTTTTGAACTTCGTTCTGCCTAGTCTACTCCTAGTAGGATGTGCATAAACCCCACTTGTCAAGTATGGAGGCTGCGATGAACGTAAGAGAAATATATATATATATGTACAGAAGGTCAGCACTCCAAAACTCCAATTCAGTACATTTATTGATATGTGCAGAGATAATACATGAACAGCAGACGCGTTTCGGTGGGACAAACCATCTTGGTCACAGCTGTAACCAAGGCGGATTGTCCCGCTGAAACGCATCCGCTGTTCATGTATTATTACTACAGATATCAGTGCTGACCTTCTGTACATATTCATGATTTGGATGCATGAGGAACGTCTTGGTCTGTGCACCCTCCAGGTGGATTTGGGACTACCTTTTGGATCTAATACTCATTCCCTGTTGAAGCACTGCACACCTGTTATTGCTTAATATAAATATATGTACAAAGCTTGCTAATATAGTAATTGGGCAATAACCTGGAGGGTGCACAGACCAAGACGTTCCTCAAACATCCAAATCATGAATATGTACAGAAGGTTGGCACTCCAAAACTCCAATGCAGTACATTTATTGATATGTGCAGAGATAATACATGAACAGCAGACGCGTTTCGGCGGGACAAACCCCCTTGGTCACAGCTGTGCCGCCGAAATTCATCTGCTGTTCATGCATTATTACTGCACATATCAATAAATGTACTGCATTTAAGACTACCTTTTGGATCTAATACTCATTCCCCGTTGAAGCACTGCACACCTGTTTTTCACCATCATGTACTGTAGAATGCTCATACTCATAGAACAGATAGGTCTGTCGATTGCATGAGAAGTAGACTGGGCACCGCTCTGCTTATGCCGGCCATTCCCCCCCACAGATACAGGGGGTGGAGCTAGTGTAATTGACAGATGGTACCCTCGGCCAATCAGAGTTTGTGGATCCTTCCTCATCTCCCTCCACCTGCAAAAGACAAGCATGTGTGCCCAGCAAGTGAGACTGTCAGTTTAGGGTGGGAGTTAGGAGGAAATGGGTATTTTGTGAAAGCTGTGGGGAAGGAACAAGAGTCAGCCTCTATGCTGTGCTACACTACACTGTGTGGAACTCAGCTGCCGTCCATGATTTACATAACAATAGCAATTTACATAACAATGGTGTAGCCACGCAGAGCTAAATAGCATTAATGACTCACTGGTATGGGCCTATCTTGAGGTAGGGGCCTGGAGCTACAGTTACAATAGCCCCTATGTTAATCCGGCCCTGTGTCTGTGTATTAGGAGAGGAGAGCTCTGTGTCCTGATGTCTGTGTATTAGGAGAGGAGAGCTGTGCCCTGATGTCTGTGTATTAGGAGAAGAGGAGGGCTCTGTGTCCCGATTAAGGATGGGCTCCCGGTTCGAGTCGAACGTGAGTTTGACTCAAACATTGGGTGTTCGATTGTTCGGGTTTCCCCGAACATTATGGGGCATTCACTGCAACTTTGAGTGCCCCATAATGCCTTCAAATGACGGCAGAATGCTGCCCGCTGATTGGCCAAAGCATGCACATTACCTGCATGCTTTGGCTAATCAGCGGACGGCCTGTGTGAGGGCTTTGATTGGCTAAAGGCAGGGTGCCTTTAACCAATCACTGCACAGCAGCCTCAATCCACGCCCCACACTTTATAAAGCTGCTTGTACAGCGGCTCTATGTAGTGTGTTGGCGGTGGTGGTCTGCATTAGAGAGATAGCTTAGGTTCCTGATTACAGGCAGTTTAGCTAGATATTGTTTTTAATGTGTGATCAAAAGAAAAAAAAGATAGATAGATAGGACTATCTGTATACAGTCAAGCAGTGCAAGAATATATACAGTGGGTCTGGAAAGTATTCAGACCCCCTTAAATTTTTCACTCTGTGTTATAATGCAGCCATTTGCTAAAATCATTTAAGTTCATTTTTCCCTCATTAATGTACACACAGCACCTCATATTGACAGAAAAACACAAAATTGTTGACATTTTTGCAGATTTCTTAAAAAACAAAAACAAAAATATCACATGGTCCTAAGTATTCAGACCCTTTTCTCAGTATTTAGTAGAAGCACCCTTTTGATCTAATAGAGCCATGAGTCTTTTTGGGAAAGATGCACACCTGGATTTGCGGATCCTCTGCCATTCCTCCTTGCAGATCCTCTCCAGTCCTGTCAGGTTGGATGTAGAGTTGAGCGAACACCTGGATGTTCGGGTTCGGTACCGAACTTGACCCGAAATTGACCCCGGACCTCGAACCCCATTGAAGTCAATGGGGACCCGAACTTTTCGGCACAAAAATGGCTGTAAAAAAGTCCTGGCAAGTGCTAGAGGGCTGCAAAAGGAAGTAAAGTGGGGGTAAGAGTAGGACAAGTTCCCTACAAAAAATGGGGATAGGGAAAATAACTTAAAATCAAATAAAAAAAATAAAAACGGGAAGGGGGGGTGGATGTGGCGTAGGAGCCTAGAGGTTGACTAGGCCGTGACCGTGGCAGTGAAGGTGGAAGTGGCGGTGGTGGAGGAGGAGGAGGAGGTAGCCAACACTTTTTGTTATTTGTTTTTTTTCTCTAATTGGGGTAGCCCCCAAAATATTGAGGCATATTGAAAAAACAAGTATACCAATGGCTGTGTGAGGCTGGTCTAATCTGTCCCTTACAGCAACAGCAGGAACCTGACCCTATAGCAGTAGGCAATGATTTTAGAACAATAATCTGTCCCTTACAGCAACAGCAGGAACCTGATCCTATAGGAGTAGGCAATGATTTTAGAACAATAATCTGTCCCTTACAGCAACAGCAGGAACCTGACCCTATAGAACTAAGAGATGATTTTAGAACAATAATCTGTCCCTCTAAGCAGTAGACTCTACCTAGTCAAGTCAGATCGTTCTGTAATGCAGGATGAGATGTTATTAGATCTGCAATCTGTCCCTAAAAGCAGTAGTAGTAGTAATCTCTACCTAGTCCACAATCAGATCGTTCTGTAATGCAGGATGAAATCTGCAATCTCTCCCTCAAAGCAGTAGTAGTAGTAATCTCTACCTAGTCCACAATCAGATCATTCTGTAATGCAGGATCAGATGTTATTATATCTGCAATCTCTCCCTCACAGCGCCGGCAGCATCCTCTCCCTACACTAGCCAGAGAGCATGTGACATGCAACACTAAGTGACTCAATCTTATAAAGAGGCTGGGTCACATGATGCACTGGCCAATCACAGTCATGCCATTAGTAGGCATGGCTGTGATGGCTTCTAAGGGCAAACCAGTGAAACGCTTGTTGATTGTCTGCCCTGCAGCTATTCAACAGGCGGGATCAAATACCCAAACCCAGAACCCGAACCCAAACTTTTTTTTCAAATGTCCGGGTTTGGGTCCAGGTCACGGATACCCCAAAGTTCGGTACAGACCCGAACTTTACAGTTCGGGTTCGCTCAACTCTAGTTGGATGGTGAACGTTGGTGGACAGCCATTTTTAGGTCTCGCCAGAGATGCTCAATTGGGTTTAAGTCAGGGCTCTAACTGCACCATTCAAGAACAGTCACAGAGTTGTTGTGAAGCCACTCCTTCGTTATTTTAGCTGTGTGCTTAGGGTCATTGTCTTGTTGGAAGGTAAACCTTCGGCCCAGTCTGAGGTCCTGAGCACTCTGGAGAAGGTTTTCCTCCAGGATATCCCTGTACTTGGCCGCATTCATCTTTGCCTCAATTGCAACCAGTCATCCAGTCCCTGCAGCTGAAAAACACCCCCACAGCATCATGCTGCCACCACCATGTTTCACTGTTGGGACTGTATTGGACAGGTGATGAGCAGTATCTGGTTTTCTCCACACATACTGCTTAGAATTAAGGCTAAAAAGTTCTATCTTGGTCTCATCGGACCAGAGAATCTTACTTCAGCAAACTCCATGCGGGCTTTAATGTGTCTTGCACTGAGGAGAGGCTTTCGTCAGGCCATTCTGCCATAAAGCCCCGACTGGTGGAGGGCTGCAGTGATGGTTGACTTTCTACAAATTTCTCAGATCTCCCAACTGCATCTCTGGAGCACTGGCCACAGTGATCTTTGGGTTCTTCTTCACCTCTCTCACCAAGGCTTCCCCCCCCCCCCCCCCAATAGCTCAGTTTAGCCGGACGGCCAGCTCTAGGAAGGGTTCTGGTCGTCCCAAATGTCTTCCATTTAAGGATTATGGAGGCCACTGTGCTCTTAGGAACCTTAAGTGCAGCGGAAATGTTTTTGTAACCTTGGCCAGATCTGTGCCTTGCCACAATTCTGTCTCTGAGCTCTTCAGGCAGTTCCTTTGACCTCATGATTCTCATTTGCTCTGACATGCACTGTAAGGTCTTATATAGACAGGTGTGTGGCTTTCCTAATCAAGTCCAATCCGTATAATCAAACACAACTGGACTCAAATGAAGGTGTAGAACCATCTCAAGGATTATCAGAAGAAATGGACAGCACATGAGTTAAATATATGAGTGTCACAGCAAAGGGTCTGAATACTTAGGACCATGTGATATTTCAGTTTTTCTTTTTTAATAAATCTGCAAAAATGTCAACAATTCTGTGTTTTTCTGTCAATATGGGGTGCTGTGTGTTCATTAATGAGAAAAATAAATAAACTTAAATGATTTTAGCAAATGACTGCAATATAACAAAGAGTGAAAAATTTAAGGGGGTCTGAATACTTTCCGTACCCACAGTATATATATATATATATATATATATATACACACACAGCGTATTTGGGGGTGTACCTACGGTATATAGTATGTAGGTTGATGTGGAAATGTGAGGCCTATGATTTTTTCCTTCAATAATTATCAGCATTAATAAATGGGCATACAATATGGTTTAAAAATATATGTCAGAATACTGCCTGGACATTCTGTGAACATTTGACATCATAAAACAGCTCTGGTATTTTATCTAGAATTGGTATCTGCAAAGCTCTGCTTATATTGTCCACTATACTACCTGGTGTATAACTGTGAAAAGGCCAGTCCCTTGCCTGGAGGGAATCACTTGGGGGTGGGGGGAAAATGGCCTCTGATAGTGGTAATGTTACCAAACATGTTTTACTTACAGGGGGTTGGGCAGAGAGGGGGTATAAAAAGTAAGCCTAGCTTCTAAACTGTCTGTTAGATGGTTTGTTACAACATGGAGATGTAAGGCTTTATTTTTTGTCACCATAATTCTTCTTTCCCTCTCTTTTCTTTTTCTCTTTCTTTCCCTCCCTTAATAACCTTCTATTTTTTACATTAAACAACTATTTTCATTTTGTAATCCTCACTTTGTAATTATCAAGAATTTGGATGCTTTTAAGATTGTAATGTTTACCCCTGATTTGGTTATATTTAATTAGTGACTAGCTTCTTTTCTGTAAAAATAAATTAGATCTTTATTTTTCTTTAGTCGTTGGGCACGACAACGTCAATAATGCTTATTTTAGTTATTAGTTACTGTGGAAACGATTTCTTTTTATTTCTAGATTAAATAAAAATGTCTTTTCTTCGATCAGTGATTAATTTATATT
>BLSH010123456.1:1125633-1141147 GCA_018402905.1 Glandirana rugosa | reverse complement strand
CTGGTGGGCAAAATGCGAATCGCCGCCTATTTACGTTGATTCGCGCCCAGCTCCCCGACTGCCGCCGTGAAAAGACGGCGCGCGGTCGGGAAGCGGTTAATACCCAAACCAGACCTGAAGAGCCTGGTCTGGACTGGGGGGGGGGGGCCCCCACGCACTTTTTTTCAGCGATACTTTGTATATTGCCGGGAACTGGCAATACATTACAGCCGCGATTTTAAATTACAATTTTTCCTATGGAAATGTCATTTTGCTCTGGCTATGTTCTACACCTCACAGAGATGCGCCCTTTTACCCACAGACCAAGGACACCCCCCAGGCACAATATTTAAAGGAATTTTTCTTTTTTTTTTTTTTTCACTTCAAGCATTATTAAAATCACTGCTCTGGAAAAAATGTTCGATTTAAAACCTTTTTTTTTTCATTGATACATGTCCCCTAGGGCAGGACCCAGGTCCCCATACACTTTTTAGGGTAATAACAATGCATATAAGCCTTTAAAATTAGCACTTTTGATTTTTCATGTTCGCGTCCCATAGACTTTAATGGTGTTCGAATGTTCGCCCAAACTATTTGTCTGTTTGCATGCTCTGGTGCGAACCGAACCAGGGGGTGTTCGGCTCATCCATAGTTCTGATGTCTGTGTATTAGGAGGAGAGGAGAGCTTTGTGTCATGAGGTCTGTGTATATTGATGGTCACAAGTGACAACAGAAGAAGGAAACCATTTTTATTTTACCATAGTTTACTGCCCCAATTGTAGACTCAATTTTTGCATCCAGAAGAGGTATTGCTTAGTTAACACATGAGATCAGAATGGGGCCTGCTGTGTCCCTTTTTGATGTTGTGGTATCAGGAGGTATGTAGTGCCAATAGAACCTTGGAAGCACAGAGCAGCAGAACCTACCGCATTAGCTATTCCACATGGTTATCGTCCTTCAGATTCTTACAGTATCACTGTGACCAGGCCGTACCACCATGTCGCACACCCTTTAAATTACACAACAGACACTTCAGAATATTCAATGCATTTATTTTGGCTTTGCAGGTCGTTCTGTAGAACAGCATATATCGCGCAGCAGGAAGGTGGGGTTGCGACAGAGGTCTGAGCATACAGAGGGCATGGGAGGGGGGACCTGGGGACGGGTCATAGAGAACCAACAGATGACCTTCTATCCAGGCACTACAGTCTTCTCAAAGCAAGTACTATTCACCTGTGTACATAGAAATCTACACATATATACAAAGAGCCTTCTGTGCCAACTGATCTTTATCATTGTATTATGTACAGGTAAATAAATAAACAAACATATGAATATGTGGGGGTATGCCCATATATATATATATATATATATGTGTGTGCGTGTATATATATATATATATATATATATATATATTTATATAGCACTTGCAGTCATCCTAATAGCACAACTCTAACAAAGGGGTTACAGCAGGCATTCACCAGCATGGTCAAGCATCCCTGTTCCTTCCCAAGCCATGGCTTACAATACATTATAAAAGAAGAGTTGTAAGTGGGAAACACATTTATATAAATATAATTACCAGCAACAATACTAGGTAATAATACAAAGAAAATAATGCAGATTAAACTAAGAACATCACTGAAACCAGGTTCCCTTAAAAGGCTTTAGAGTCCAATATATTTATTTATTTATTACAGATACTTATATTGTATAGCTCTGTCAAAGCAGCACTTTACATATATATAGTGAATTCACATAAGTCCCTGCCCTGAAGGAGCTTACAATCAAAGGTCCCTAACTCACATTCATACATACACATACTAGGGCTGATTTAGACAGGAGCCAATTAACCCACTAGCATGTCTTTGGAGTGTTGGAGGAAACCGGAGTACCCGGAGGAAACAAACCCAGGCACAGGGAGAACATGCAAACTCCAGGTAGGTAGTGGATTCAAACCTAGTGCTATCAGTTGTTGTTACAGATTACAACGTAATAGAAAAAGTAACTGGACAAACAAATGGACTTACTATGTTTTAAAATAAATGATCCTTATCTTTATTCCTGGAACACCAAGGTATAAATAATTGTTATAAATGGTGGCGTATTACCTTCTTCTCCAGGTGGTTATACACACCCAAATTGTCCTTTAATACCTTGGCGTTAAAAGAAAATCATAGGGTGCCCTTATTTTTGCATGATGATCCAACTTCCCTTCCACAGATAACTGCAAGCTTCCTCCAGTTGCTTTATGCACCTCCGAATAAAGAACATACAGTATATCGCTCTCCGATCTCCACCATATATCGCAATGTAACTCTACACCACAACCTGAATTTTAAAGCCCATTCATATTCATGTTGAATGGTGTCCATTTCTCCTCTTCTTGGACTGCCCATCCTTTGCACTTGCTTAAAAAGCCAGCATGTAAACACATTATACCTGCATATATCTCTGGCTCTCTGAATGGCGCCCATGCTGAGTGGCCAACTCCCTGTGTTCAAAATGCAGCAGGGAAGCCACTGGGTGGTGGAGCCAGAAGTAAATGGAGACTCCTGGAGTAGCTGTATCTACAGTGATTTCTAGCTCCCAGGGGCATTGGCCAGGTATGTTATATACTGTACATAGTTACATTGGTCCAAGTTGGTCCAACGTAATTATGTATAACATATCCATACCTGGAATTCCTCTTTATGCTTCCTTTGGATGGAACATTTTAAAATACAATCATTTTTACAAACAGAGTCACTCTGAAGAGGAGTTCCGCCGCCCATGAAAAGTCAGAAGCTACAAATACTGTAGCTGACTTTTAATATTAAGACACTTACCTGTCCAGGTTTCCCCCAATGTTGGTACCCCAGCCGATTTTCGGATTGGCTGTCGGGTGCTGCCACCGCCATTCATAGTAAGGGTACCTGGCAGTGAAGCCTTTCGCTGTGCTTCCTGGCACGGTCAGGGAGGAAGGAGGAGGGGGGCGAACTTTCGAGGGACGGTGCCTCAGTGGAGTCTCTCGGAAGTGGGGAAAGTTACCTGTCATAAACAGGTACCAATTCCCCCCTCCCCCTGAAAGCTGCCAAATGTGGCACCGGAAGGGGGGAGGAAGTAGATAAGCAGAGGTTCCACTTTTGGGTGGAACTCCATTTTAAGTGTAAACAAAGAATGCCACACTACCAACCCAACTGGAGTGTAGATAAAGATGTCAAATGGCCTCAGCCAGCGCTGCTCCACAAACCATGCCCTCTGGCGCTTTTCACTCTAGTAGGCAGGGCGAAACACGTTGGGGCGTGGTTTGTGGAGCAGCGCTGGCAGAGACCACTTGACATCTTCAGCTACACTCCGGTTAGGTTAGGAGTGCCGCATTCTTTGTTTACTCTGCTCTGCTGGATGAATGAGCTTAACACCAGCACTCTGTTTCCGAGGACCAGGGGGATCACACCTTTATTTTTGCTTAGGCTGCTTTGCACTCCACCCCTTATACTGGTTACAGAGAGTCATTTTAAGGCTTAGATTTATGGGTTAGGAACCGTTAGGTTAAGGTTAATAGGCAGTACATGACATCTTGGTGTGATCCCCACACGAAAAACAAAAAATGAACATTTAGAAGCCAAAAACTAAAGATGTCTCCTTCAATCCAGGGAGCTCAAGAAGAAAACCCATAGATTCCCCCATCCACCCTAAATAGAGTGGATGGACCAAACTCCCACTGCCGGCTAAGGTATTCTGACAAATGGCATCGTCAGCTGTGAGAATAGTGATAACAGCTGATTGGTTGCAGTCACTGTTCAGGTGTCTTCATCTATAAAGTTTGTTGAGCTGGGTAGTGTGAGCAGGGCCACCTACGGCTTGCATTTCAAGCCATGTATGACTAGTTTAACATACCATTCTTCTTTATTCAGAATATCAGGAATATCAATCTTGAGTGACGTCTGTCACTATTCTCTATGCTCATTATACTTTTAGTGACATGCTTTTTTTCAATTATATTAATTTGCTGGTATTGCTTTAATTACAGCAGAACTGCTAATAGTTATGTTTGTAACACAGTTTTTTAGTTATAATTCAGCAAAGCATGGCTTGTGAGAGGACAAGGGTGCCTGAAATCATTGCCGACTTCTGGGTGTAACCTTTTTGAGTGATAACAGGAAATTTGCATGAACTCTAATACTCTATAGTACAGTACATCTTTATGCACAAACCCCCAATATGCATGCTGCTGCACTTGACAAATGGTTAGAGCCAAATTTAGCATTTGGTAATGAAGACAATAGCAAACTGGAGCTTTCTAGCTATTGGGGAAAGTCTATTACCAGAATGGCATACTAGGACATACTAGTTCCACTGAGCTTAGCCTTAGAGAGTGAGTCACTGATTACCTATGCCTGCCGTTTATATGACCATTCCTAATACAGAGGCTATGAGGTGGCCATTTATAAAATGCAGACAAACCAAATCCAGAGAAACCTTCATCTTTGAGCCTGCTTTTGATCATTGGTGTGTAAATATGGTTGGGCTTTAGACATGGATTGGTTTTAGGTTGGATGAGAAGAGTAGGACTGATAAATGACATTTTTCAAAATCTCACCTCAAAGGACAACCTTCTGGACTCTTACCTGAATTCTCCCATCATTAGTGGCAAAAGATCATTGGAAACAAATACATGCACACCTAGGCCATCCTAGCAAAAAGCGGCATCCACAACTGACGTTTTACGCAAGAATCTAAATATTCAGGCTTAAAGCAGATGTAAATTCTGCTGTTCACAAACATGTGCGGCATTGTGTGGATATACTCTATAAATATAGAGTATTGATTGTGTGGAAAGGTCAGCATCCATTTCTTCAATTTTCAGCAGTCATGTGGTCGTACTCTCTTTCTCTGTATCTGAAGGGTTCGAGCTGTCAACATGGAAAAGTCACTGAGTGACTGGTTCTTTCTAAATGAACTTTGTTGCTAGAATAATGGTGAAGTCATAGTTACCTCTTTTGCTATCCAAGTTTCCAATCAGTTCTATATTGCAGATACAGATGCTTAACCACTTAAGGACCGGAAGGATTTCCAGCTTTAGGACCGGAGCCCTTTTTGCGATTCGGCGCTGCGTCGCTTTAACTGACAATTGCGCGGTCGTGCGACGTTGTACCCAAACGAAATTTGCGTCCTTTTTTCCCCACAAACAGAGCTTTCTTTTGGTGGTATTTGATCCCCTCTGCGTCATTTCTGATCGCCGCTATAAACAAAAGAAGAGCGACAATTTTGCAAAAAAAACCAAATTTCTTACTTTTTGCTAAAATACAAATCCAAAAAAAAAATATAAAAAAACATTTTTTTTCACCGTTTTTGGCCGATTTATATTCTTCATCATATTTGCGATAAAAAAAATCGCAATCGGCGTTTATTGATTGGTTTGCGCAAAAGTGGTCGAGTTTACGGATGATGAGAATTCATTTTTGGGGTTTTTATTTTTTTTTTATTTTTTACTAATAATGGCGGCGATCTGCGATTTTTTGCGGTACTGCGATATTTCAGCGGACATGTCGGACCATTTTGACACTTTTTTGGGACCATTGGCATTTATACAGCGATCAGTGCTATAAAAATGCACTGATTACTGTGTAAATGCCATTGGCAGTGAAGGGGTTAACCTGCAGGGGGCGCGCTAAGGGTTAACTATGTTCCCTGGGCGTGTTCTAACTGTATGGGGGATGCCCTAACAGGGGAAGGGAAGTTATCACAGCCTTCACGTAAAGGAAGGCTGTGATCACAGCCCTTCCCCCTCACACAGAGCGGAGGTCCGTGTTTACTTACACGGACCTTCACTCCGGGGGGGGGCATCGCGGGTGGCCGGCGGCAATCGAAGCCGCCGCACCCGCTCCCTGGCCCCCCCCGGACACAGTGAGCGCTCTGGCGGCCGCCGTCGTATGACGGCGGTTTGCCTTACAGAGCCACTTTGCCGCCGTCAGATGCCGATCGGCTGTCGGCAAGTGGTTAAAGCAGTTATAGCTCTGATTCCTACCATATTAAAGTGTATTTGTACTGTCTACCCTCATGTTGAAACGCACTGCATAAACTGTTGGCTCTATATAAATCCTGTATAATAATAATAGAAGCTACTTGAAGAAACTTCAGAACCTAACATTTTCCTGTGTGTTGGATGCCTGATTTCTGAACTTAGTGTTTGGATCCATCAGCCCCTGCATTTCTACTGTGTCCTTAGGGCCCTTTCACCTGGGAGGTGGACTTTACCACCCCTCTATTAAGCAATCCATAGAGTATTGCTTTTCAGAGGTGGCTGAGCAGGGGTCTGCAGGTGTTCAGGAGGCAGTACTGCCACCCTTTTAATGCCTGTTATTCTTTTTGATCCCAAGGGGAATTTTACGTAGAAATACGGCGCTGCAACAGTGTGCAGTTGCGATGTGGTTCCATTGAGTTGAATCAATGCATTTGGCAAGTGGCACCACCTGCCAAATGCGATATGGGGAGTTTGTTGCACCGTGGAGTATCTTTGCAATGGCGCTGTGTACTGAGCCCTCATGTTCATTTGTAGGTTAGGGCGATGCAATAAAAATGTGTATTAATCATCTGTTTTTGCCACCTGTGTAAAGCTTGCCCTAAAGATGTAGGAATCACCAGGGAGACCACAGCAAGAAGCCAGGCACCTGATGCTCAGAAGTGTTGTATTGTGAAGATTCTTCAGGCAGGTGTATCTGCAGTACAGCACTGATTGGCAGCTTGGGCATCAAAAGAGGCAAGTATGAATTCCGTTCTTTGTAGTGTGATGGGCCAGGTATGGACTCGTCTTTGCAGAGGGCACTTTGTTTTTCATTTATATTCTGCTGGCATTTGACATCAGTTTAAAATGCTTATGAGATGATTTTGAGTTCACTGACAGGTGCATTTGACCTGCAGTTGACCTCCTTGCGACCTTCAGTTGACCGCCTTCCAAACTGCTTCAAGATAGTTTTGGGTTTCCCTAATATGGGGAGAGAAGCGGTTTTGACGTCCATCGAACAAGCCCTTATTTTATTGTATACTTCTGATCTCTGCTGTCAGTATATATACAGAGGAAGAACCTGATGTCAAAAAAACTGTAGTGCCCTTGGTGCCTCCTAATGTATCATTGCCAAATTATGAGTATGTTTGAGCCCTGGTTCACATTGACAGGATTTGGCATGCGATTTGACATGCCAAATCGGCGGCAATAGCCAGAAATGGCACCGTCCTAATTGGTGCAACGCTGCACCGATTTCAAAAAGTAGTTCTTGTACTACTTTTTGCGATTTCCGTAGGCATCTGTGCAGAAACCCACACAGATGCCTGTGAAATTGTCGCTTAAATCGGGACTGACATGGGGGAATGAAATGGTGCGAGTTCAGCTGAACTCACACCATCTCATTCCTGCACTCAGTGTGAACCTGGGCTTAAAGTCAGTCCCAGCCATCCTTTTTCAGTTTTGGATAGATATAGGAAGGGTTAGTGACCATAAAGTGGATATTTCCACACACCTCCTCCTTCAGTTACATCTGATGTGCCAGGACATGACATGGTGTTAGCAGGACAGGAAACTAAGGGAAATATCCCCAATAGAGGACAGAGGCAGAAATAAAGCTTAACAGAAAGCGTAACCCTTCTCCATTATAAGGGTTTTGGCTGGAGCTAGGCTTTATTATTAGCACTTATTAGCATATTAATATGATGTGCTCCTTTCAAAGCGGAAGCCCATGGTATGGTCTGCAGTTGGAATCCTCATTCCCTTTCACATCTATGCACATGCATTTTTATCCTGCGTTTATGCGTATTTTCATTTTGGATTTTTTTTGTTAAATGCTTTGTTGTTTATGCTTTATGAAATATTCAGAAGGGAGGCTTTCTGTGCTGCAAATATGTTAAAATGCTAAAAGTGACTTGCGTCTTTTGTGCGCACTTATTATACATTTCAAAGGACCTACATGACTCAAAATGTCTGCATGTGCTTCATTTAAAAATATATTAAACTGTAGTGCATCACCACAGGAAAGTAGATATGTGTGAATAGGCCGAAGCCTAGAAGACCATTTATGTAACTGTGAAGACTGGCCTAGTGGCCTAGGCCTTGCAGGCTTTGTGGCCTTGTCACCTTGCCCTTGAGATGGCCCTAAAGCTCAACATGTACAAAAATTGTATCTCTGAAAAAGGACATGCAGGGTTATCTTTACCACATCTGGCAAAATCTTACACTTTTCTACTAAGTTCCTCATTCATGAGGAGAAAAACGTGAACTTCTGCTTAAAGTTGGGCTTATTCAATACAGCAGTGGAAAGAGCAATGAATTTATGTAGTATAACCACCAAGAAATTCCACATCTCATTAACAGAGAACATTCAGAACAATGACTGAATTTGGATTTCTTGGGGCTTGTACCTTTTTCACATTGCTCGCTGCCTTGGTAAATGAGTAGGAAGGACTCATCACAACTATCCCTGATTTGAATGAGCTTCTTTGATTTTCAGAGGGCAGAACTTGGCAACACAGTCATGGTTGGCGACCACCTTAGGACTATTTGTGCAAGTATACCGTGTCTTGGTTTGGGATGTTTAAAAAAGGAAGATGTATGTTTTAGAGCACCCTACTTCCATCCTTGTGCTGTATAGTCAAAGCTATGGTATTCCCATTAGTAACCTATGGATGTGAAAGATGGACCAAAAGGAAGGCTGAACGGTGAAGAATTGATGCTTTTGAACTATGGTGTTGGAGAAGACTGTTGAAAGTCGCTTGGACAGCAAAAAGGTCAAACCAGTCAATCTTGAAGGAAATCAACCCTGAATATTCACTGGAAGGACAGATCCTGAAGCTGAAACTTGAATACTTTGGCCATCTAATGTGAAGAGAGGACTCATTGGAAAAGACCCTGATGCTGGGAAAACATGGAAGGAAAAAGGAAAGAGGACGACAGAAAACAATATGGATAGATAGCATCATTGAAACAATGAACATGAAGTTAAGCAAGCTCCGGGAGTCAGTGGAGGACAGAAAAGCCTGGCGCACTATGGTCCATGAGGTCACAAAGAGTCGGATATGACTAAACGACTGAACAACAACCACTTCCATCCTTCTTGAATCCACCAATGTGACCCATCATCACCTATCTTAGGCATAGCCAGGGAGTTATACATCCATATGGCATTCCCCTGGTTTTCCTCCATGATCAAGCCAACTCTGAACACACTAAGGAATATCTTCTATCTGTTAGGCCAGCTAACCAAAACTTACAGATAATGCTTCTGACGGGATAAGATTTTTTGTGCTTCATGTCTTCCATCATTGTATTTAGTGAACACTGCACCGGCAGCCATTTTGTTAATTAAAGTAGATCTAAACACAATCATTAAATCTTTTATAACCTTTAAAATGTTCCTGCAATTTCAAAGATTGCTCTCAATCTTTTTTTTATCACGCAACTTTTTTTTACAAGTAATACTAAGTGATCCTGCCATGCAGGTCCTTGTTTGTGCACTTCCTGTTATGCAGTGACAACTGTCTCATAACTGTGCTCCTGTTTTGTCACCGGTCAAGTGGCCGTGCCAGTACACATTGGGAGCTTATTTATAAAACATTCGTTGCACGAATGTCAGAAGCATTTGTGCAAGCTGAACGAAATGTCACCATAATTTTTTCGTAAGAGAGT
The DNA here is from genome assembly GCA_018402905.1 of Glandirana rugosa. Lineage (NCBI taxonomy): Eukaryota > Metazoa > Chordata > Amphibia > Anura > Ranidae > Glandirana > Glandirana rugosa. Next base: position 1,131,510 of record BLSH010123456.1, on the reverse strand, counting down.
AATGTCCGTATCATTATCTCCTTCTAATGGAGTTTTCAGAAATGCCTCCATGAGACAACTATACCACATTTTGGCCACCAGATGGAGCTGATGATACAGGAGGTATTCCCTTACAAACATTGTTGCATTTTGCTCAGTTTTCAAGAATGTTTCCGACAGCCGTGTAACAAATAAATAAACCCTATTGTGTGGACATGGGCACCTATTATCACAATCAGGAAGTCATTTCAAAGCAACAATGTGCAGCTGAGGATGGATTGAATGCATGTACACTGGAAGTGGCTGAAAGAGGCTAAAGAAGAACAGCAGCACTGACATGCAAAGATGAAAGGAGGTGAAAACTGTATTTTACGGGGGGGAAAAACAAGGCGATTGATTGTTTATTGCTATTTAGGAAACAAAATGTCATCCAATTAGGTTTTAGATCTACTTTAATATTTAAAATAAACTAACAGAACCCCCTCTCCTCCAGGATGCTGTGAACCACAGTAACACTTCTTCTTCACAACAGGCTAAATGGTTAAAGTGTTAAGTCAATTTATTCTGCGTATAAAATGAATGCCTACGTTGCAGCTAACAGGGGAACTTCAATCCTACACTTTATTAAAACACACCCACTTGGATGATAATCACCCCTATTTATATGTTCCTTTTAGCTAAAATGTAAATTTGGCTCCATATGTTTAAGTATGTACACAGGTATCTTTTTTTTTTTTTGCAGTTCAAGGGATACTGCACACATACGCTAAATCAACTTAAATACGTACAAATGTGGGGAATTTTATTCCCTTTAGCTGTCACAATAATACATTTTATGTATTCCTTCATATCTTTCCATTTTTATGCATTATTAAAGGGGAAATATGAAATGTTGTTTTCTAAATGTGCACTTTGGCATTCTGTTTATTAATTGTATTTTTATTCTTTTGTCACTTTTTTTGATCTCTTTGGTCAAGAGTTGAAACCAGGTTACCACACTGCAAAGGCAGATATGTTTGTGGCTTGTATGGATTTGTATAGATTTTAGAAAATAAAACCTGATACTTCCCCTTTTAACAGTTGCACGATCACTCTTGACAAAAATATGGCCTTTCCTCCTCCTGGGAATCATAAAAGGAGAGGTCATAAGTAACTTTTTTGTAAAAGAGGTACCTTATTATATTGTTCTGCTATGGCAAACACGGAGGTTAAAATGTATCTCAAAGACCTTAAAGAATACTGGGCCATACACAAGAAGACCATATATATTTTTTTTTTTAACATACCTTTGAAGTTCTACTTTCAGCCTGTACGAGGCGACACACCTAATGGGAACTAGTAGGCAGCTAAAGTGTTACTGAAAACACATTACAATCGCTTTGTCTTAAAGTGAACCTGTAACCCATGCACCTTCAGCCGAAGCAGCCATTTAGTGAGGCGAGTCAATATTAAGGAAGCTGTGACATCACAAAGGCACGAGGCGCAAGGTGGGAAATGACAGGCTGAATAAGGGTTCTGCCTACAAAATGGTTGCTTCCATGGTGCATGGATGGTGGGTTCACGGTTACATAAAAATGAGATAATTCGCTACCTCTTTCCCCATTCATAAAAATACCCCACTTCGCTGTTTGTCATGGGTGGGCAGCAGTCCAGAGCGGCACATGCTTTTGGCAAGTATTAGCGAGAATTGCGGCAAGGTGTCACTGTCATCTCATCTGGACGGGCAATACCCAGAGAGTGGAAGGCACTTAGTTCAATCCTCAGTATGGCTGACGAAGGTTGATAGAGGAGGAGGCATGAGATGGGGGCGAGAGAATGCCCTTCTCACTAATACATGGTCCATCCAGTGTCTGCGCAGCCCTCCAGAGGTAATCTACATGGAGGAGGTGGCATGCCTTCGCTTAAGAGTGTTTATACATTGCACTAAAGATGGTGCCAAGAGACCCAACTCTGTCACCAAACGTCGGATTCCAAGTTGCACCCCTGACTGATCTGGACGTTTGCCCTTACTGTCTCTTCAGAAATTTTTGAGCCAGCCTTGGCTACTAAGCACAGCTTAGAGAGTTGTCCAAATACAGTGAGCAAATGTGGAGCCCCAGCTTTCTTCATGTGGGTGGAGTTAAGTCATGGTGATGTCACCACTTATTATAAGAAGAATATGATGTAGAAATTACTCAGATCAGAAGCCCACCAATATGTGTCTAGGAGAATTAGGAGCCGGGTATTTGGATATCCATCAGGCCACACCACCATAAGACTGAGTTGTGGAATGATGCAGTGGCTCTTGGAACACAATGAATAAGTCCATGAGCTGGCACAGTGAAGAGCGGGGATGCCCACCTGGGCTGCCAGCCTCTTACATTCTTGGTGGCCCCACAAACTATCTGGTCCTTCTCTGCACCACCAGTCTCACCGTGCTCCTCCATCGCGACCCCTGTCCTCTGCCTTCTCCCGCTTACGTGCTGTTTCCCCGCTGCCAGACTCTGCTGCCCCTTTCCCTCCTGTCACCAAGCTACTTATTTCATCTGTGGGGGAACGGCCGATGCTGCCATCCACCTGTACCCGGATATCAGGAGAGATTGATAACTGGTGGTGGGGCACTAGGCCTCCATTGTCTGTACACTTTGGGAATAGATAGGTTTTCATCTGTCCTTTTCCCTTGACATTGACGGTCCCTCGGTAATCAAACTCATAGCCCATTTTCACTAACACCCTATAGCTTTCCTCACTTGCCTGGATGCGACATTCCACTCCTGTTGTGTCCATTCTGCTGGCAATGTTCACTGTGTCCCCCCAGATGTCATAAAGCAGCTTGGTTGTCCCAATCACACCTGCCGTCAGTGGACCGTGGTTAAACCCAATGCGGAGCTTGAAGTTAAACCACAGCATGTTGTTGTTGAAATCATCCACCACGCTCATCATTTCCTTGGCAAATTCAAACAATGTCTGCAGGTGGCGGTGAGGCTGGCTGCTGTCCTGGCACTGAGATGGGTTAAGTCCAGAGGCGGCCATGTAGGTAGCGCCAATAGTCTTGATCTTCTCAATGCACGAATAATGAGGCTTGCTAAGAAGCTCATCAAAGTCTCCAATGAGTTCATTTAAAACCCTGTAACACTCCTTACCACCTTCATAATTTTCTTCATAAAATTCGCTAAAGTTGACTATGCTGGCGAATATTACACCAGCATCATCGTGGTTCTTGGAGTAGCTTTGGGAAACCTTCAGCTGCTCAGCTACGTGATAAGGGATGATGTTGCGTAGAAGCCAGTCTGCTTGATCCCTCATGCTCTGGATCTTGGTACGGTGCAGGTCTGCCTCCACGTCACCATGGTAGTGAAGGCGGTAACTGACTTCAAACTCTCGATTCAGGAACCACACGAGAAGGAGGAGCAGAAAATAAGCTACAGCAAGTTCTGGTCCAAGTAGGCATGTCGGTGTGCTTGAACCGTCAGAATCCAGAATGTCAGGAGGAGGAGAGGAAGAGCTACAAATGAAAAAAAAAACAGCTTTTAAACACAACAGTATTTACAGTAATTTCCTGCGTCTGCTATTGATAATAGCGATAACACTGTGGTTTAATGGTTACCACTAATGCCTCTTAATTAACTTCCCACCAGGGACTCTATATGCATGGAATGAGTACATCTTTCTATTATGAATAGGATTTCCCTGTGCACTTCACATTCTTCCCACAATTTATAAAGAAACTTGAAGGTTAACTGTTTTCTGAATAAATTGGTCCTATGTGTGTCCATAACAAGGATATTAGAATGTAAGCCTTTTTGCAACAAGAGCTGATATGAATGATTCTCTGAGCACACTTTTGTACCGGGTCCTGGCGCAGGGATTGTGCCTGGAATCCCCTCTCAAATATGTAGAAGCCTCCCAAACAAAATATTAATTTACCGTAATTGTGAGCAGATTAAAGGAGAACTATGGACAAAGCTATTTTGACTATACTTCTCCTATGGATCACAGGAGTGCAGTTCATTCTGCACTCCTGTGACCCGTTTTCAGCCGACAGTGGGCTAAAGTCCGCTGTCAGCTGACGTCACTCAGCTGACCCAGGTGCTGGATTGATCCCGACATTACACCTCTTGGCAAGCCAGATGCTCCCGCCCCCTCCACAGCCTAGCACTCCAGTAAGAGCTGGAGGGGCAGAGCAGAGACCTGGTGACTGACAGTCACTTATCTCTGCTCAAAGCAGAGGGGAGAACTGAGCAATCAGCGGTGTTTGATTACTCAGTTCTCAGTGCAGAGGCAGCTAGGGACACATGCAGCATCAGATTGATGCTGCATCCACCTAGGCCAGTGTTATTTTTTTATTTGGAGAAACCTAAACTTCTTTTTAAATGCTATGAGTCTGGTCTTGTCCAAGGAAAGCACTTCCGCTTCCTGTCCTGATTGGCTGGGAGGAGAAGCAGGAAGGCAATAGCGAATGTTGATTTGCTATTGTCACAAGTGGGTGGGCTCATGGCGCAGTGCTCTACGCCCCAAGCCCACCCTTTTTGAAGCCAATTTGAGCCTCCGGCTCTAATCATGTGCTTCCCAAAAAAAAAAAGGCGCATAGAGATTAGGGGGGCAGCGCCCCTGTGCCCCTTATGGATGGGCCGTCACTGCTTAAAATTTAATTTTAGGAAAAATTACTCTTGCAGTGGGCTCTCCTAAACTAAAATGCATATGTTTACTGTAAGCTTTATCATTCTGTTATGTATCACAAAAGTTAAAATACATATCTTACAAATTAGCTATCTCTCTCTTAATCTAAAAACAGATTTACCCGCGCCTTGGAATCAACAACAAATCAATTAATATCAAGAGCAGCTGGTATCAATATAACCTGGATTAGTTACATATGATAAACTGAAAAATGCCAAAATATACCGCGCTCATTCAGCAGCTACCAAACCCATAGAGATAAGAAATTCTCTCATATGTGTATTATTCTCTCTGGTATTCACAACAAATCCAGAGATGGTAATGCTGCATTAGTAAATCATGGCGCTTACAAACTTTAATGTCCTTGACTACAAAAGGTATATGTATATATGTGTGCTGAATGTGACAATATAGCATAAAAGTCCTATAAGTGGAGCGGCTTCTTGATGATACTTGAAATACGAAACTCCTTCTACAGAAAAAAGGATCCCGTTCACAAGGTGATTTACATCCACTTGTTTCCCCACTTACCGGACTTCATTGACCGCCAAGGGCCACACAAACAAATGGGGATATATTTCTTCTTATTGAGCTTCACACGCATATACATGAATGGACTTCTCAACTCCAAATAAACTCCGCTAGGAACCCCAAAGGTACCCCACTTACCAGATCTTGAAGTGGTACAGCGTAACTGAAAGTAAAGGCGTATGTTGACGGGTCCTCCAAAAGCGCTTCTTTTGATGTATGGCTCCAAAACCACGGAGTGGGAAGGAAAGAAAATAAAACTTCCAATAGTGAAGCCAGTATTTATTTTTAAAAATATAAAAACTGAATCAAAGCAAAAACAAAGCAAAAACAAAACAGAAACAAAAACAAAATAGCAACCCCCTCAGCGGGAGATCGCTTGCTAAAACGAATATCAATAGATATACAGGGGACGCCTGGCTGCAATCCACCTGTGTAGCTCAAAAACGGAAGTGATGTGCTACTCCCTTGCCACCCAACGCGGCGTTTCGTTGACTGCTCGTCAACGTCATCAGAAACTCGATGTGTCCACCTAACGTCGGTCCGCAGGGGACATATAGATAACTATAAGCAAAATCGTTCGCTAGAGGGCGACTCCCCCAACGATAAAACAAAAACAAAGACAAAACAAAAACGAAACAAAAACGAAACTAAGTCAAAAATATAAAAATTTTTATTTATGACCGAAGTGATAACCTTCAAAATAAAAGA
>BLSH010123456.1:1050862-1064300 GCA_018402905.1 Glandirana rugosa | reverse complement strand
CTGTGATTGGCACAGCCGTCATGTGATCAGGAGGGCCAATCACAGAGCCCTCCTGACGTAGCTTGTTGCCATGTCTCTGGGGGACACAGGCACATCGGGATCGCGCCGCTGCGCGGGCACGCGGCCGCGCGATCTCCATTGTTGTGCCGCCCCCCAGCCTGAGTTTACATGACATGATGGCTGTTATTGAACACAGCCATCATGTCATCAGGAGGGCAGTACACACTGCCCACCTGCCGATCTGAGATGCGGCATGTCCGGGGGACACGCGCGCATCGGGATCGCGCGGCTGCGCGTGCACGCGCCCGCGCGATCCCACTCCTTCTGAATGACGTATATATACGTCATGTCAGAAGGAGGAATCGCCTACCCGGCCGTATATGTGCGGTGGCCGGGTAGGAAGTGGTTAAAGACCAACGTTTAAATTTCTCAAACATGGATGAAGGCAGCAATAAAACATTGAAAAAGGAGTTCTAACCCAGAGTTTCTCAACCAGGGTTCCGTGGAACCCTTGGGTTCCTCCAGAGGTTGCTAGGGGTTCCTTGAGCAATGGTCAATTTCTACCTCTCAGATAAATTCCCAATGATACCATTGATCTTTTTAGCTATCTGTAAGAGGGTTATTCTTCCCAATGACCACAAGTGTAAGGAGCATTCTTCCCATTGACCATCACACTAATGTATCATGAGTTGTAGATTTTTAGCAGGGGTTCCCCCGTGACCAGATAATTATTTCAAGGGTTCCTTGGTGTTGAAAAGGTTGAGGAAGGCTGTTCTAACCTATCCACACTGTTCCAGACATCCAATTTCAAGTAAGAATCATAGTTTGTTAATGGTCTCTCGCGTGCACAATTTCCCTTGAAGGAGCCTTTGAAGGAAACCAGAGCTGGTTCAAGGAGAACTCTGGAAGCTGTGCCAAAAAAAAAACGAAACAGAGGGCAAAGGGCCTGTCACCAGTAAGGCCTCATGCACACTGATGCCTCTAAACTCTGTTCTCAGCTGCATAAGAGCTGGGGGAGGAGAAACAGCAGCACACAGAGCTTCCCAGTGAATGGCTGTGCAGTGATGGCGTGTCAGGACAAGTCTGATCATTGGAGGAGAGCAGGCTGAATTCCCAGCAAAGCTAGAGAACTGACCACAGTGTGTTTTCCTGCTTAGTGTGGTTAGTTTTTTAATAGGAAAGCAGGACTGGCAGGATCACCAAGGATTTCACTCAAATGAAGCAATACAAAGAGAACAGGATACTTGCTCATACAAGTACATGGTACAGCAGGCACCTATCAGGAATATGAAATGTTGGGGTAACAAACGCTTTAAGGAAATCAAAAGGCAGAGCATTATAAGTTACAGGTGGAATTTTCCAAAAACTGGATTGTAAATACAGCTTGCACTTAGTACAGAACATCGCAGGAAGTCTGACTATTTTTTGCAGTATTTATTTCAAACTAAATTCTAAGATTTCACGGAAACAACAAGTTTCTCAGGGAGTTTTACTTCCTGCCCATGACTGCCACTCATGGCCCATGATCACTGACATGACTGTATGACCTCACATGAAAGATTCTGGATACAAAACTGTCTTTGAACACTTCACCGATACAAGTAACAAGCGTGTAATCCCAATCTTGTCATCTTCTAGCACATAAACAGGTTCATTCTTGTAACACCAGCAACTAATTGAGCTGCTGCATCATGTGCAAGTTAAAAAAGTGTATACAGTGCCTTGAAAAAGTATTCATACCCCTTGAAATTTTCCACATTTTGTCATGTTACAACCAAAAACGTAAATGTATTTTATTGGGATTTTATGTGATAGACCAACACAAAGTGACACATAATTGTGAAGTGGAAGGAACATGATAAATGGTTTTCCAAATGTTTTACAAATAAATAGGTGAAAAGTGTGGGGGGCATTTGTATTCAGCCCCCCTAAGTCATTACTTTATAGAACCGCCTTTCCCTGCAATTACAGCTGCAAGTCTTTTTGGGGAAGTCTCTACCAGTTTTGCACATCTAGAGAGTGAAATGTTTGCACATTCTTTTTTGCAAAATAGCTCAAGCTCTGTTAGATTGGATGGAGATTATCTGTGAACAGCAATTTTCAAGTCTTGCTACAAATTCTCAATTAGATTAAGGTCTGGACTGTGACTGGGCCATTCTAACGCATGAATATGCTTTGATCTAAGACATTCCATTGTATCTCTGGCTGTATGTTTAGGGTCGTTGTTCTGCTGGAAGGTGAACCTCTACCCCAGTCTCAAGTCTTTTGCAGACTCTAACAGGTTTTCTTCTAACATCACCCTGTATTTGGCTCCATCCATCTTCCCATCAACTCTGACCAGCTTCCCTGTCCCTGCAGAAGAAAAGCATCCCCACAACATGATGCTACCACCACCATGTTTCACGTGGGGATGGTGTGTTCAGGGTGATGTGCAGTGTTAGTTTTCTGCCACACATAGTGTTTTTGCTTTTAGGCCCAAAAGTTCAATTTTGGTCTCATCTGACCAGAGCACCTTCTTCCTCTGAGGAAGAAGGCATGGCCTTCGAAACATGGTCCAGGACTTTTCGCCAAGATATTTCCATTCACCCCATGCTAGGGGCTTCATGCGTATTATCATCATATGTTTGTGAGTATTTTTAATCTCTTTTTTAATAAATTTTACCCTGGGATAATGCACTAGGCCAGTGCGCCTTCTTTTTCTTCTAATATATAGTGGCATCTGGGACACCCCTATCCCCGGAAGGCAGCAAGACCAACTCTATCATCCCTGGGAAGCACTCATCCCCCATCATACTATTGTGAAGGGGTCATTGTTTTGCATTTCCACCTTCTTCCACATGTTTGCTGTGTCCCCCACATGGCTTCTCGCAAACTGCAAATGGGACTTCTTATGGATTTCTTTGAACAATAACTTTCTTCTTACCACTCTTCCATAAAGGCCAGATTTGTGGAGTGCACGACTAATAGTTGTCCTGTGGACAGATTCTCCCACCTGAGCTGTGGATCTCTGCAGCTCCTCCAGAGTTACCATGGCCTCTTGGCTGATTCTCTGATTAATGCTCTACTTGCCCGGCCTGTCAGTTTAGGTGGATGGCCATGTCTTGGTAGGTTTGCAGGTGTGCAATACTCTTCCCATTTTCAGATGATGGATTGAACAGTGCTCCATGAGATGTTTAAAGTTTGGGATAATTTTTTATAACCTAACCCTGCTTTAAACTTCTCCACAACTTTATCCCTGACCTGTCTGGTGTGTTCCTTTGGCCTTCATGATGATGTTTGTTCACTAAGGTTCTCTAACAAACCTCTGAGGGCTTCATAGAACAGCTGTATTTATACTGAGATTAAATTACACACATGTGGACTCTATTTACTAATTAGGTGATGTCTGAAGGTAATTAGTTCCACTAGATTTTAGTTAGGGGTATCAGAGTAAAGGGGGCTGAATACAAATGCACAACACACTTTTCAGATATTTATTTATAAAAAAATTGAAAACCATTTATCATTTTCCTTCCACTTCACAATTATGTGCCACTTTGTGTTGGTCTAACACATAAAATCCCAATAAAATACATTTACAATTTTGATTGCAACATGACAAAATGTGAAAAATTTCAAGGGGTGTGAATACTTTTTCAAGTCACCTAGAGCCGTCTTTAAGGCAGGGCAAAAAGGGCAGCTGCCCTGGGCCCTGTCATTGTTGTGGGGCCCAACGCAGCTGCCTAATACTTGCCAACTAGCCTGGTTTAAAATCCCTTGTCCCTTGAAGCTTTAGTCCTGTGCTGTGTCCTGATATCTCAGTGTGAAATGCTGCTACTAATGCTGCCCAGCTCTGCCCTATTGTTGTGTACAGATGACTCACCTGCAGACCCTGTGTTTACATGTAAATAACTGGCATTGATATGTAAATAGTGGCAGCATTCTTATGTAAACAGTGGCGGCCAGTGGCATTGATATGTAAATAAAGGTCATGTCCATTATCACCTTTACTGAATGCTGCCCACTGGGGAGACAAAGGGGCATGCTTGAAAGTCCTGCCTGCAACTGTGGTCATTAAGCCTAACATCAGCCTGTTTTGCAAAGGTAATTACATTGGAGGGGGGGGGGGGGTAGTAGTGTGGGGGTGTGCAAAGGTAGGCAGTGAAGGAATTACAGTTTGGGGTGCATAGGTAAGAAAGGAGGGGATGTATAGAGGTAAGGAAGGTGGGTGCAAAGATGAGCAGAGGAGGCAGGTAGAGTTAAAGGGGGGGGGGGGGGGGTTGGAGTGGAGAAGATGGGGGAGGTTTGGGGTGCAGAGGTTAGCAGGGGTTTTAGGATGCAAAGGTGTACTGACAGGGTGGATAAGGATGTAGGTCGTGTGTAGGGAAGCCCATTCATTTCAACGGGCTGCTCTATGCACTAGAAATGTGGAAGAAAGTCCCTAACCCTTTTTCAAAATCACGCGGTGCCACAGCACGTCAGCAGATGCCTAAGGGTGTCATTAACAATTGATGACACTGCTGTGTATCTGCTAAAGGGTAGCACATTTCTGTGGTGTCAGGAAAGGAATTTGCATGAGTTCCCGACACGCACAAATGTGAACATAGACTAAATGTCTTGATTACATTGGTGGTCAGTGTAAATCTTCTCATTACATTGAGGCTTGGTGTACAATCCTTCCATTCACATTAGTGGCCAGTGTAAATTCCTCCTTACATTGGTGGTTACTGTGAATGCTTCTATTACCTTAGTGGTCAGTGTAAACCCCTGATACATTGGTGGCCAGTGTTGAAACTCCTCTTTATATTGGTAGTCGGTAAAAAAATCAGCATTGCCATTGATCACACCCACCCCTCCCCCAGCACTGCCACTGATCCCAAGAGTTCTAGGATCCCTAGGAGTTTTCTGTCTACTGATGTGTCCCCTCACCACCCCAGTCCATGGTGTGCATGCGGTGAGGAGATGATGTGCTGTAACATATAGCAACCAATCAGTGAGCAGTAATGATGTGCAGTAATTTCTACAACCAATCAACAAGCAGAAATTGTGTGCTGTAACCTCTAGCAACTAATCAGTGAGCTGTAATGTGTGCTGTAACCTCTAGCAACTAATCAGTGAGCTGCAATGTGTGCTGTAACCTCTAGCAACTAATCAGTGAGCTGCAATGTGTGCTGTAACCTCTAGCAACTAAGCAGTGAGCTGTAATGTGTGCTTTAAACTCTAGCAACCAATCAGTAAGTGGTAATGATATGCTTTAACCTCTGGCAACCAATCACAATTGCTGCCTGATCTGATTCAGTAGACTGATTTTGAGTCTAGCTGCTATTTACTGTATGACTCGGAGCAGGTGGAGAGTGAAATTGCTTGGGGGGCCCAAGAAAATGTTTGCCCAGGGTCAATCAATAATAAAGACGGCCCTGAAGTCACCGTATATCAGGGTTTCTCAACCAGGGTTCCGTGGAACCCTAGGGTTCCTCCAGAGGTTTCTAGGGGTTCCTTGAGCAAAGAGCAATTTCTGACTCTCAGATAAGTTCCCCTTGACATCATTGATCTTTTTAGCTATCTGGAAGAAGGCGATTCTTCCCAATGTCCACAAGTGTAAGGAGCATTCACCCCACTGACCATCACACTAATGTATCATGAGATGTAGATAAAGTCCTTTTTAGCAGGGGTTCCCTGAGACCAGAAAGTTATTTCAAGGGTTCCTCTGTGTTGAAAAGGTTGAGAAAGGCTGCTGTATATTGTACATATGCACATTCCGTCTAAATCTGAATGACATTTTTCTCCATGGTGACTCTATGAGTTAAAGAAAAAAAAATTCTACACCATGAGTTAAAGAAAAAACTTTTTTTACTTAACTGTTTATAGCAGAACTCAAGATGAAAAATGGCCCTTTTTAAGGCCTCATTTACACTTCTGCTGGTAAACGGACGTTTAGAGGCATTTGGGTGTTTTTTTCAGCTGCCCCTAAACTCTCCTCTATGTTATCTTATCAGTACGTTTACACAGGGTCATTTAAGGTCGTTTCTAGGCAGTTGAGTTTAGAGGCTTTTTTGGAATGCAAAAAAATGGGTTCAGACGCCTTTTCAGAGGCATTTGAAACGCCAAACAGCTTGTAAACGCACCTAAACGTGATAACTCGCGTCTAGGAGCGTTTCATTTACAGGCGTATCCATTTAAAAAAAAGAAAAAAAATGTGGCATGCAAAACGTGGCAAAATGGATGTTTTAGATGCCGGTTGCTAGCTGTCAAGATAAAATATTCAGGGGACGTTGAAACAGCGTCCCGTGTAAATGGAGCCTAAGGGATAAAACAACATCTTTTGCTGCAATATTCACAGTATCTTCAATCCAGAGGTTTCCCCTGCAGTACTTCTTGTTTGCCAATAGATGTCCTCACTCCAATGACCAGCACCATTCAACCCAGTTCCTTGGAGCCCAGGTTGTCCTGGTCCCGCCCCCAGCCTATGACTGGATAGTGAAAAGAGAAGCAGCATAGTGGTGAGCTCCTCTCGCTTGTCACTCTTATCCTCCTATCAGCAGCATGTTTTTTGTGAGCACATGAACTGATTGGCTGGCATTGCTTCTTCCCCTCTCACTCCAGTTCTGCTATACGGGGAGTGCAAGAGACTGAAATTCATGTACTTACATTACTTGCATTTAAAAATACATTTACTGATGTATTAATGATTACAGAGCTGCATTGAAGCTGAATTCTAGTATGGCTATTTTGGCACAGTAACATTGGTCCAGCTTAGATCAGTGTACCTATGCATGTGCCATACCTGGAAGATCTCCCTGGAAGCTGAAAATCACTGTAGTAGGCACTTCTACCACAGTCATTGCCGCTGGGTTCTGGGTTCCGTGCTGCTTAGTGATCACAGGAGGTTGCACCCTTGGCACGGGTGCCATTCAGAGAACACTTTGCATTTTTTAATGATACAAAGCGCTCTTTGATTGGACAAGGTGGGAATTGTGATGTCATCACCTCCTGTGTTCACTAAACAGCAGGGCGGCTGCTCAGCACAGGACCCAGTAGTGGTGCCTACTACAGTCATTTCCAGCTTCCAGGGGGCTCTTCCAGGTATGACACATGCAGAGTTAGGCTTGGTTCACACTGCAGTGATGCGGGAACCCTGCAAATCCACTGCGGGTTCCCACATCGCTAGCCTCCCTGCGGCAGTTCACACTGCCCTATGTGAACTGAAGGGAGGCGTCAAGACATTGTTAACAACACCCCCTTTTTAGTTCGCATATTGCAGTGCGATCTGCAAACTCGCACGTGAATCGGATTGCGCGGTGTGAACCACCATGCAATGCGATTCTGACCCTGCGAACAAAAAGGGTCCTGTGAGAGTTTGCTCCGATTGCAATGCGATCTCAGCCATACTATCTATATGGCTGAGATTGCATTGCAGAGAGATCGCATGTGACTCACACTGCAGTGCGGTGCGAATCACAACCGATCTCTCAGATCGGATCAGTGTGAACCGAGCCTCACAGTACATTGGTCCAAAGCTGGAACTCAGCTCATTACCTGCATAGAAGACACCTGGGAGACAGAAATCTTGCTGATTGATAGGGGATCAAATACGTATTTTACACATTAAAATGCAAATCAATTTATAACTTTTTTGAAATGCGTTTTTCTGGATAATTTTAGTTGTCATTCTGTCTCTCGCTGTTAAAATAAACCTACCAATAAAATTATAGACTGATCATTTATTTGCCAGTGGGCAAACCTACAAAATCAGCAGGGCATCAAATACTTTTTTCCCTCACTGTAGCTCTGTGTTATTATGTCACAGCGCAATTGCGATGCCATATTTTGGTGTCTGGGAGCCCCTGGTGCTGTGTACAGCTGCCCATAGACATGAATGGGCGTTGCTGACTGTATGTATGCGCCATGTGATGCAAGAAGCGGCACGCTTGTAGCACTTGGTGACACACAGATAAAAGATACAGGCTACTTAACAGGACATAGTTACTGACATTGTAATAGAAGAGGGTCATATCGGGTGCTAGGCGATGGGCAGAGTATTAGAATCCATCCGAGATGTCAGCACATGCCTGAGTGACTCATAATGCTAGTTATACACGCATATGATCTTTAAGGCTAGGTTCACACTGCTGCGGTGCGAATTTTCTGCGAATTAAATACGATTGCGATGCAAGTTTTTTCAGTACAGACATAAGTGCGATTTCTACATGTGTTGGTGCGAATCTACTGCAAAACTGTAGCTGGAGGGGGAAGCTATCGCAGTGATGTGAATGGGAGATTGCGTTTTCAATCCGTGTTCTATTGTAGTCTATGGAGCTGAATTCGTACCGCACAGCATCGCACACGGATCAAACTCACACAGGACCCTTTTTCTTCATGGATTAGATTCGCAACGCATCAATGTGAACTGCACTGGTAGAACACTATGTTATTGGAGATGACTTGCAAATTTAATCTATCGCAACGCAATCTATTCGCAGTACAGTTCGCAGCAGTGTGAACCTAGCCTTAAGCTGAACTCCAGGAATGATCTTTATTTAAACTTCCATTGGTCCAGCTGGGTTATATCTAATTCTTCATATCTCACTTCTATAGGGCCTTCCATAGGGCCTCTGAGGATGCAGACATTTGCTATATTAGCCTGTGCTACATACAGTCAGAGTTGATCTCTCCGGGTGCTGCCTTATCTATGCTGAACACAAGGGCCACGTCTTGTATTTTATTTTAATGAATAACAAAAATTCTGACTCCCTATATTACCTGGGAGGAAGGCGCTCGGACGGGACAGCAGAACAGCCTAGGAGGACTCCCCTATCTATCATAGGAGAACGGACCGGCGGTAGATCCCCCCGGCCTTTACCTTTACCTTTACCTCAATGCCACGGACCCCAGCGCCATGGACATCGGACATGGTCAGGATCCATATATATATAGTCTGACACAGATGTTTGAAGTATTCTCCTTTGGACTGAAGGCCACACTATAGCTGTCCCCTGCTTGCTCCTTTCCTATACCACCACGCCGCCAGTAGTAGTGCTGCAATAATCTTTTTGGACCGCACATACAGCCACTGAGCCCACATCTGTAGATGTGCCAGGATAGATTTTTTTAAAGAAAATACCACTGTGCTCTCTTTCCCGTTGTAAATACTCTGAAAAACAATCCATGGTGGATCACTTTTTAGAGAGGGGCAGCAAAGACTGCGAGAGTGAACCTAGTGTTTACATTTTTTAGCGTTCATAATACCCTGTGTTCATAGTGGTGCACATTAAGATACTTTTTGTTATTAGCTGACAACGCTCTGTCCATGACTTCCACTTATGCCACTGTGTTGTCACCCTATCTCATGGGTTTTCAATGGAGATGACACATGGCTCTCATGCACATTATGCAGGCCATTGGAAATTTGGGCCTGAGAAAAGCCATGCATCCATTGCTGGGGTGCATGCAGACAGGAAATTGTTGCCACATGGCAGAAGGAAATTAGCAGCACTAGTATGCAACAAAAGATGGGGGAAAAAAGAAGCAAAACTGTGAAAATAAGTATTATTAAAAAAGGGACAATTTTCCATGATACACATTACTTTAGCAAACTAAATTCAGTTAGGGCCATTGAGGCCTTGGCGTTCTGGTGAATTGCATTATTATGTGAGGTTTATTTGTGCGTTGTGTTAAAGCAGGGGTCTCCAAAGTTTCTAAACAAAGCCCCAGTTTAACTACCCTTCATTCAGACTTTATTGGGGCGGAACTTTGGCCAGTGGGAGTAGATAATGTCCTGGTGTCAGTAACAACGCCCCATCACTGGTGTCCGTGAGATGGAATAGTACCCCATTATTGTTGTCAGTGTGAGGAATAGTGTCCTATCATTGGTGTCAGTGGGAGGAATAGTGTCCTATCATTGGTGTCAGTAGGAGGAATACTACCCCATCATTGGTGTCAGTGGGAGGAATAGTGTCCTATCATTGGTGTCAACGGGTGGAATAGTGCCCCATTATTAATGTCAGTTGGAGGAATAGGGGTTGATTTACTAAAGGCAAAAAGACTGTGCACTTTGCAAACTGCAGTTGCACTCTGCAAGTGCAGTTGCTCCAGAGCTTAGTAAATGAGGTAAGGCTTCACTTTGCAAAGAATACTCAATCACGTGCAAGGAAAATTAAAAAAAAAACAGCATTTTTGCTTGAACATGATTGGATGATGGAAGTCAGCAGAGTTTGTGGACATTTACTAAGCTCTGGAGCAACTGCACTTTGCAAAGTGCACAGTCTTTTTTCCTTTAGTAAATCAACCCCACAGTGTCCTATCATCGGTGTCAGTGGGAGGAAAAATGTCCTATCATTGGTGTCAGTGGGAGGAATAGTGCACAATCATTGATGTCAGTAGAAGGAGTAGTGTCCTATCATTGGTGTCAGTGGGAGGAATAGTGCCCCATTATTGATGTCAGTGGAAGGAATAGTGTCCTATCATTGGTGTCAGTGGGAGGAATAGTGCCCCATTATTGATGTCAGTGGGAGGAATAGTGTTCTATCATTGGTGTCAGTGGGAGGAATAGTGCCCCATTATTGATGTCAGTGGGAGGAATAGTGTCCTATCATTGGTGTCAGTGGGAGGAATAGTGCCCCATTATTGGTGTCAGTGGGAGGAATAGTGCCCCATTATTGATGTCAGTGGGAGGAATAGTGTCCTATCATTGGTGTCAGCAGGAGGAATAGTGCCCCATTATTGATGTCAGTGGGAGGAATAGTGTCCTATCATTGGTGTCAGCGGGAGGAATAGTACCCCATTATTGATGTCAGTGGGAGGAATAGTGTCCTATCATTGGTGTCAATGGGATAAATAGTGCAACATTATTGATGTCAGTGGGAGGAATATTGTCCTATCATTGGTGTCAGTGGGAGGAATAGTACCCCACTGTTGGTCTGGCAGGAATTATGCCCCATTACTAATATCAGTGGGAGTAAAAGTGCCCCAAGGGCCGGATAAAGGCAAGCAAAGGGCTGCATCTGGAGTTTGGAGAACGCTGTCTTAAAGGGTTAATTCTCCTTTACCAAAAAACTGCTTATGCAGGTAAGGGGTCCCTATAAATATACAGTTGCAGCCTTGACCAAAGTTAAATAATGCCCTTCGTATAGATGTAGGTCAGTTATATACCTCCTGATGCCTGAAAAACTCACAGAGATGGCACCATCTCATCCTACCTTGTTGCTAGGATGTTGCTAAGAAACTCCCAGCTGATTTAAATCCCCTTTCATACACTCGCTTTCCCCTGTCACATTAGTTATGAGCTCAGTGATGTTGGGATGGGGAGATAGTGGACCACACATGTGCGGGGTCTAAGAACTAACTCCTGTCATGGACAGTAACAGCAGGGGGTGTCTTCACAATGTCCTAGCAACAAGACAAGATGAGGGAATGTCATCTCTGGGACTTTTTTAGTCAGGCTTCAGGAGGTATGTAAACGGCCTACACCTATAGCAAGGGCATCATCCATTTTTAGTCAAAGCTACACAGTTTGTTTTTATCTACAGGTGCCCCATACCTACATAGTATTAGGTAAAGATGAACTAACCCTTTAATGCCTTACCGTGCATGCAGCGCTATCATAAACAGAAAGGTGTGACTGGGCCCTTAGTGTTTATGTCTGCTTTAGTCATAATTAGACAAGCATTATATATAGTTCTTTATAAATATACAAATATATATATATATATATATATATATATATATATATATATATATGTGTTTCAATACAAGGCAGTATCTGCTCTGTAGTGCTGTACGGCCTATACAGCGAGCAAGCAGGGCATGAGGGCAGGCCTGTTTTGCGGCGCAGGCTGTGAATACCGTGTGTCAGGCATGTGTGTAATGCTTTCTGTCAGCTGAGCGCTCACTGGAGAGACAGAGGTGACAGCTGAGAGCAGGCCTGGGCCTTGTGTCACTGAGACCTGTCGGTGTGAAAGGGACACTTGTGTCTTCATGTATATTTCACAAAGCTTAAGCGTTCAGCAGATACATGAGTAATGAGGAGGGAGGCGATGGCAGGAAGCCAAGGAGAAGAGGGGAGAAAGACACAGAGAGAGGGAGAGATGCAGAAAGACAGGGAGAAAATGGAGAGCACTAGGAACACCGACTGCTTGTTTCATTTGCTTTTAGATGTAGCGGGGCCATTGCTGAGGTAACAGGAGCAGTTACTCCAGGCTTGGATGAGGCCTAAGCAGCCACCAACGCATTGCGATAATGAATTGGTGGTGGCGGTGGTGGGGGGAAGGTGATAGTTCTCATTTCTGTTTTTAGGGAATAATCATTTTAACCATTTGGCAGTGGAATCTTCCTGCATCCAATGTCAATGGTCACCTTTTCATGCAGGAAGGGGAATGCTTCACCACACAAATAGTCATATTTAAGAACCTAAAATGTTTTCAGAGACAAGTCAGTGCTAATCACTTAGGTCCCATGTCACCCTCTCTCCTGGACTTATAGTGCTCAACTCTGTACATTAGTGAGGTATGTTATATGTTCCACTCTGTACATGATATATTCTACTTCAGTGGTGTCAAACTCAACTTCATTGTGGGCCACATCAGCATTATGATTGCCCATTAAAGGGCCGGTTGTATATTTAAGACTATATGTCCAGAACATCCCCTTCCCTTACATTAGATGTCAAGAGTCACCCCCACCATCAGAAGTTGAATCCTCCACCCTCCCTTACATCAAAGTGTACCCCCTTACCTTATGCTGCTGCTGGGAAGAAGATAGATGCATTGTTGGAAAGCAGAAAGTACAGGGTCTGGAGGAGGACCAGAGATAGGCTGGAGCTCCCCTGCAGCTGCAGGAGAGGTGTGAGGGCCACATGAAATGGCCTGGAGGGCCGGATTCGGCCCGCGGGCCTTGTGTTTGACACCTGTGTTCTACTTCATACACTGTGCTGTACATTGTATATGCCACAGTGCACCACTCTGTTTTTTTGTATTATATAATGCACATTGTGCTACTCCATACACTGTAACTGTGCTATACATTATATAGTGTACATTATATACTCCACATTAAGCTACCCTGTACACTGTGCTGTACATTATATACTGTATGTCAAAGAGCACCACTCTGTATACTGTACTCTATATTATGTTTTGCACTCTGTTCCCTGAGCTGTATATTATATTTTCCACACTTTTTCATTCTGAATACTGTGCTGTATATTATATACTCCATAATGTGCCACTCAGCACATTAAGCTGTACATTATATATGCCACACTGATACTCTTCGTGCAATGGAAGAGATTTACTAAAATTGGTGTAGCTGTGCATAGTAACCAATCAGCTTCCAGGAGGACAGAAGGGTACAGTAAAGCAGTCAGGAGGGCACAGTACAGGGGGGGCCAAAGGGTACAGTAAAGCGGTCGGGAGGGCACAGTACAGGGGGCAGGAAGGTGCAGTACGGGGGGGGGGGGGGGCAA
>BLSH010123456.1:1032157-1042840 GCA_018402905.1 Glandirana rugosa | reverse complement strand
CTCCTCACGCTCTTAGCGTGAGGAGAAAAAAAAAAACAGATTACCGGCTTGTGTAAGCTGGACATTGGTCCCACACATGGAGTGCCACTGCGCCTCATCAATGCCCACCAGTGCCACGTACCAGTGCCACCTACCAGTGCATAGCAGCTCTGCTAAGCAGTGCCCACAAGTGCCACCTATCAATGCCCACCAGTGCCACCAATCGGTGCCCATCAGTGCAGCCAATCAGTGCCCATCAGTGCCTCATCATCAGTGCCACCTATCAGTGCTGCCTATCAATGCCACCTACCAGTGCCTATCAGTGCCCATCAGTGCCACCTATCAGCGCCCTTCAGTGCCGCCTATGTGTCCATCAGTACCACCAATCAATGCCCATCAGTGCCACCTATCAGTGCCACCTATCAGTGGCCATCAGTGCTGCCTCATCCGCGCACATCAATGAAGGAGAAAAATTACCTGTTTGCAAAATTTTATCATTTTAATTTTCGGTCTTTTTTTGTTTGTTTAGGAAAAATAAATAAAAACCTCAATAGTGATTAAATACCCCCAAAAGAAAGCTCTATTTGTGGGATAAAAATTTCATTTGGGTACAGTGTAGCATGGCCGCGCAATTGTCATTCAAAGAGTGACAGCGCTGAAAGCTGAAAATTGGCCTGGGCAGGAAGGGGGTTTAAGTGCCCAGTAAGCAAGTGGTTAAACTACACCCTTCCAATGCCCTAATCTTTAAGGCTGCATTTACACATGATCACGGGCGGAATCGCCACAATTCCACCCCACGATTTTGCTGAAATTGTCGTGCGGTATATCAGGTTGCAATCGTGGCAAATTGCAAAGCTGTCGCCCAAAATAAGCTCATGTTCCTTTTTAATTGGCAAGCGGCGTGCATTGCGACTGCAGCGTGATTTACCGCATAACAATCACAGCAAAATTGTGGTGCGATCAGTGTGCCATTAGAGGTAATGGCATCGCAAACGCTTCCCGTGTTTTGCAGCCATTTGAAATCGCGGTGCGAAATTGCGGTGATTCCACCCGCGGTCATATGTGAATGTAGCCTAAATGTTTTCATAAACTCACCTACCACCTCTCAAGGTTCAGCTAAAGGTGACCATAGACAGGTAGTTTATTTATTTATTTTTTTTGTTCATCCAGCAGGCTAAGGCTCCATTTACACGGGACGCTATTTCAATCTCCCCTGACCGGTTTTTTTTTACAGTTAGAAGCCTAAAACGGCCGTTTTGCCGCGTTTTGGATGCTGCATTTAACCGTGTTAAGCCGCGTTCACGTCTAGGAGCGTTCTTAAAGAAAAAAACATTTTCTTTTTTTTTTTAAATGGAAATGCCTGTAAACAAAGCGGTCCTAGACACGAGTTACCATGTTTAGGCGCGTTTAGGGGCGTTTACAAGCTGTTTGGCATTTCAAATGCCTCGGAACTGGCGTCTGAACCCATTTTTTTGCATTCCAAAAAAAGCCTTTAGGCCTCATACACACGGATGTTTTTACCTCCGCGTTTTTGAGTGTTTTTGCAGCTCTCCATGTTAATCAATGGCCCCATAAAAATGCAGGTGTTTTTGAGCTGTAGATAGTGTCAGCGTTAGTGAGCTGAAAGCAGAACCCATGGCCAGCGCGTTCCGAGGCTGTATCGTTATGGCGTTTTTGACTCTGAGCCGGCAAAATGTTCACTAATGCTCACTAACGCACATTAACACCATTATTTAAAAAAAACGCCTATTAACGTCGATGCTCACTAACGTGCATTAACACCGATGCAAAACGCAGACAAAATCGCATTTTTGACGCCGATTTTTCCCTGACGTCGGGCCCGATGTCACAGCTAATTTATTTAATACGCCCGCGTGTATGGGGCCTTACAGCAGCTGTTTTTAGCTGCAGACGTTTTTTTCTACAGTCAATAAACCCTCCCATCATATTATCCTATGTGTTCATGTTATCCTATGTGTTCATGTTATTCTATGTGTTCATGCACACATAGGCTATCAGCTGTTTTTAGCAGTGACCTTTTTGAGCTGTAAAAAAACCCAAAGACCAGTGGGTTCTGAGAGACGTTTTTCAGCTGTAAAAATGCTCAAATGCTCAAAAACGTGCAAAAACGCAGCTAAACGTTGATCCCCAATATTTTTGGACATTAAATAAACGCTGGCCCTTTAAAAACGCAAAAAAAGTGCAAAAACGCTGGTAATATAACGCTAATAGCAGCTGAAAAAATCACTGATAAGCTACAGACATTTTTTGGACTTTTTTAACGTCCCGTGTGCATGAAGCCTTAGGCCTCATACACACAGGTGTAGTAGCAAAACATCGGGACCGACGTCAGGCAAAACATTTGCATTTTCGTTGGCATTTTGCATCGGCATTAATGAGCGTCAGCATCAATAGGCGTTTTTTTTTAAAAAAACATTCCTGTGCTATTTTTTAACCTGAAAACACCAGCGCTAAAAACGTCGGTTAACGTCGCTACGGCGTCAATGCGCGTTAGTGAGCATTTTGCTGGCTCAACGCCAAAATGCTACAGCCTCAGAATATGCGGGTTTAGATTTACAGCTTAATAACGCTGACGCTCTCTACAGCTCAAAAACGTCTGCTTTTTTATGAGGCCATTGAATAACATGGAGAGCTGCAAAAAGCGCTAAAAAAACGTGGCGTCAAAAAACGCCCGTGTGTATGAGGCCTTAAACTCAACTGCCTGGAAATGACCTTAAACGACCCTGTGTAAATGTACTGATAAGATAACATAGAGGAAAGTTCAGGGGCAGCTGAGAAAAACGCCCAAATGCCTCAAAACATCCATTTAGCAGCAGAGAAAAATATTAATGCAAACTCCACATATTAATGTAAACTCCACTTCTATATACAGTATGTTCTCTTGTGTGGCCATTTTCAAATAAGGTGGGCTTTGTCCCGATCAGCAGGAGATCCACTAATAGATCCTCTGCTGAGCAGAGTGGAGAGGGCAGATGACACATCTGTGTCCGCTCACAGCAGACACAGGCAAAGCTCACTCTTCTCTATGGGGGAACTACTCTCCAATCTGATCTGCCTAAACGGAAGACGACAGATCCCCTTCTGTTTTTTTTTTTTCAGCAGAGCAGATCAGACCTGGAGGTATGCGGGAGTAAATGGAAACAAGTCAGTTTACATGCGCCTGTCCCAAGGGGTGAATGGACCTTCCTATCAGGTCCCCCTGAAAAACTGACAGGTGGGCCTGCCTTACCCGCCGTATGAAAGGGGGACGATCTCTTCTACTTACTGACAGGTTATACAAACATTACAAAACATTAAAACATTTGTGCACCTAAACCCCTGTTTTTAAACACATAGTTAGGTTAATCTGGTTGGTCGTGGGCTGGTCGGTAAGTAGAGCTTGGAACTTTCCTTGGACTTTTCCTTGGTCTTTTTTTGATATACAAACATTACCCAGGAGCAGTCAACCAAGTCCAGTGTGACAGCATCTCCCTCTTTATAACCAGCCAAAGGTTAAGGCTGCTAGCTGGGTTACATGGCTGTCAGAGAGAGGTGCTCTTGGCTGGAGAACAGGACAGGAGCCAGAAGTGTCTCAGATTCGGCTTCCACGAGTCCGTCTTATTTCATCATGATGATTGGATTTTCCTCTAGCACAGGAAAACAGATAAAGTAGGACACTACAGGAAGGAAGATGAAGTGTCAGGGAGGCACCCAAGCACAGGCAGGATTTGGTATATCTGTCAAACAATTCCACGGTCATCATACAGTACTTTGGATCAGGGTGTTAAAGCGGAGTTACACCCATTTAAAAGGCAGCAGCTACAAAACTGTAGCTACTGACTTTTAATAAACAGACTTATCTGTTCCACGGTCCAGCGATGCAGCCGCCTATTGCCTCACTCCTCTCCCCCTCCTCTCTGTGGCTTTGGCATTACAACTGTGGGCGCACAGCTGTGGCGCATGCGCGAGCCGCGCTGCAAGTTCTGTATGGCCGGGCAATCCTCTGGGACCTGTGCCGTGTCCCAGAAGGTTGCAGGGAGGGGGGGAGGTGAACTTCCTTCTGTCGCCGCAGTGCCAGGAGAGGAAGTGGGAGCTGGGTACCTATGAAAACGAAGTACCTGCTCCCCCCCCAAAAAAAATGACATGCCAATTGTGGCATGTCACAGGCTCACTTGCACTTAAAGTGGTAGTTCCACTTTTGGGTGGAGCTCCACTTTAAAGAGGAAGTAAACCACTGCCTTTTTTTTTCTGACCTGCAAAGTAAAGGCATAATGTGCTAGTATGCATCGCATACTAGCACACTGTGTGAAGCATACCTGCAATTGAAGCCCTCCACTCTCATTTAAGCTGGAGGCCGCATCCATTTTCACCCGCTGAAAGTCACGCAGACTCCGACTGTGTGACTGGCTGGAGCCTCATGACGTCACTCCCACGCATGCACGGGAGCCACCGGTCACGGCGCAGGGCTCTGAAGAAACGGCACGGGTGGCCGTTCCTTCAGAGCACATGCACCGATGACATCATCGGCTGCATATACAATAAGTATCTCCTAAACAGTACAAGTTTAGGAGATATTTACGGTACCTATAGGTAAGCCTTATTATAGGCTTACCCATAGGAACAAATAATCAAGTTGGACATTTACAACCACTTTAACTATGATGGGACCCCAAATTAAAACATAGTCCTTAGGCCCCATTCATACAGGCAGATATCGGTGAGAATCTTCAATTCTTGTTGGTGGAAAAACTAGCCCCATGCACACCAAAGGCAGGAGCCATGTAGCCAGATTTGTGCCCTGTGAAAATCAATGGCCACCACTGACACCGCGGTCACATGCCATTAGAGGCATTCTCTGCATACACAGACTGGACGCAGATAATTGTCAAATTAGTAGTAGTCAGCCACAAAGTGCTGCTGCATCCAGGTGCAGAGTTTGGTTGCATCTTAACGCTGCAGTCTAGCTGACCATCTGAAGGAAAATCTATATTCACAGCATACACTTTCAATTTATAACATCCACATTGTAATAACAATACAAACAATAGTTATATTTGACAATCCAGTATAAGCTTACTTAAGAAATCTCCTTTCTTATTATGAGTTCTACCTGTCTGCTGGTCATCTCTTTCAAAAACTTCTTGGATTCCCTGTATGTATTGCAGCTTCTCCTCTGCTGTTTACTTCCAATGTCTAAGGACTATATATCCCATGGTACCTTGCTGCCTGCAAGCTGTGACTCCTGCATTGGCTCTGCCTCCTGTAACTCCTCTGTAGTTCAGAAGGCAGGCACTGACTGTGTAATGTGTGACACAACAGCAGTGCTACTCAGAGGACATGGTATACAAGGGTCACAGAATTCCAGGAAGTACATGTGTGTGGATCTTGTTAAAGTAAGTTTACCAACTTTCAGATTAATAGGAGTAGGCTGGAAATAGTTGAACCAAAATGTGGAAATGAGTATATAATTTTACACATATGCTATAAATACACTTAAATGCTGAACCCCAGGCAGATACATATATTTTATTTTATCTTTTCATGTGACAACACTGAAGAAATGACACTTTGCTACAATGTAAAGTAGTGAGTGTACAGCTTGTATAACAGTGTAAATTTGCTCAGCGTCATATCCAGAGGTTGTCTTTGGGAAATCGATGTATGAGTGCTGCCAGCACTGCTGCAAAGGTTGAAGGGGGGGGGGGGGGGGTGGTCAGCCTGTCATTGCTCAGACTATACACTGCACAATGCATCAAATTGGTCTGCATGGCTGTTGTCCCAGAAGGAAGCCTCTTCTAAAGATGATGCACAAGAAAGCCCACAAACAGTTGGCTGAAGACAAGCAGACTAAGGACATTGATTACTGGAACCATGTCCTGTGGTCTGATGAGACCAAGATAAACTTATTTATACTTCAGATGGTGTCAAGCGTGTGTGGCGGCAACCAGATGAGGAGTACAAAGACAATTGTGTCTTGCCTACATCCAAGCATGGTGGTGGGAGTGTCATGGTCTGGGGCTGCATGAGTGCTGCCGGCACTGGGGAGCTACAGTTCATTGAGGGAATCATGAATGATCCCCTCCCTTTGGAGACTGGGCCGCAGGGCAATATTCCAACATGATAACGACCCAAAACACACCTCCAAGACAACCACTGCCTTGCTAAAGAAGCTGAGTGTAAAGTTGATGGACTGGCCAAGCATGTCTCCAGACCTAAACCCTATTGAGAATCTGTGGGGCATCCACAAATGGAAGGTGGAGGAGCTTAAGGTCTCTAACATCCACCAGCTCTGTGATGTCATCATGGAGGAGTGGAAGAGAATTCCAGTGGCAACCTGTGAAATTCTGGTGAACTCCGTGCCCAAGAGGGTTAAGGCAGTGCTGGAAAATAATGGTGGCCACACAAAATACTGACACTTTGGGCCAAATGTGTAAACTTTCACTTAGGGGTGTACTTACTTTTGTTGCCAGCGGTTTAGACTTTAACCCCTTCCTTACCGGGCACTTAAACCCCCCTCCTGCCCAGACCAATTTTTGGCTTTCAGCGCTGTCGCATTTTGAATGACAATTGCGCGGTCGTGCGATGTTGTACCCAAACAAAATTTGCGTCCTTTTTTTCCCACAAATAGAGCTTTCTTTTGGTGGTATTTGATCCCCTCTGCGTCATTTCTGATCGCCGCTATAAACAAAAAATGAGCGACAATTTTGCAAAAAAGAACAATATTTTTTACTTTTTGCTAAAGTACAAATCCATTAAAAAAATTATTCATCAGTTTTGGCCGATTTATATTCTTCTACATATTTCTGGTAAAAAAAAAAATCGCAATCAGCGTATATTGATTGGTTTGCGCAAAAGTTATCGCGTCTACAAACTGGGAATTGATTTATGACGTTTTTATTATTATTTTTTTTTTTACTAGTAATGGCGGCGATCTGCGATTGCGATATTGGGGCGGAAATGTCGGACATTTTTTACACATTTTTTGGACCAATGACATTTATACAGCGATCAGAAATTTAAATGTCCACTGATTACTGTATAAATGTCATTAGCATTGAAGGGGTTAACCAGCAGGGGGCAATGAAGGGGTTAAATATGTTCCCTGGGCGTGTTCTAACTGTGGGGGGGCAGGGCTGGCCGGGACATAACAGATCTAACTGATCCCAGTGACAGGGATCAGTAGATCTGCTATGTCCCCTGTCACAGAACGGGGAACCGCCGTGTTTACAACGGCGGTTCCCCGTTCTGAGGCTCCTAAAGGTGATTGGCGGGTCTCGGGCGGACATCGAGTCCGCCCGACCCACGGGCACGCTCGCGCAGCGTGCGGCGCGCGCCGCCGCTGCCGCCAGGGGGCGCGCAGGAGCATGCGCAGTGGAGGACGTCCATGGACGTCCTCTGGGCATTTCAGATCCACGCTGGAGCCGTACTTTGGCAATAGCGCGGATCTGAAGTGGTTAATGGCTGTGTGTTGAGTTATTTTGAGGGGACAGCAAATTTACACTGTTATACAAGTTGTACACTCACTACTTTACATTGTAGCAAAGTGTCATTCTTCAGTTTTGTCACATGAAAATATATAATAAAATATTTACAAAAATGTGAGGGGTGTACTCACTTTTGTGAGATACTTTATATAGAGTGGGCCCCCCTTTTGCCACCAAAACAGCCCTGACCTGTTGAGGCATGTACTCCACTAGACCTCTGAAGGTATGCTGTAGTATCTGGCACCAAGCCGTCAGTAGTAGATCCTTTAAGTCCTGAAAGTTGCGAGGTGCGGCCTCTTCGGATCAGATTTGTTTTTCCCAGCACATCTCACAGACGCTCTGCTGGATTGAGATCTGGAGATTTTGAAGGCCAACACCTCTAAGCTCTTCCATTGCTCTGTGGTCCAATTCTGATGCTCATGTGCCTATTGTAGGTGCTTTTGCTTGTGGACATGGGTCAGCATGGACATCCTGACCGGTCTGCAGCTATGCAGCCCCATAAACATCCACATGCATCCACGAGCCTTGGCCACTCATGACCCGCCGGTTTTCCTTCCTTGGTAGGTCCTGACCACCTGATATTTTGGTAGATCTTGCACACCGGGAACATCGCACAAGAGCTGCAGTTTCTCTGACCCAGTTGTCTAGGCGTTATAATTTGTCCCTTGTCAATCCTTACGCATGCCCACTTTTTCTGCTTTCAGTACATCAACTTCAGGGACAACTAGTTAATTTGCTGCCAAATATATTCCACCCACTTTCAGGTGCCATTGCAACAAGATAATCAGTGTTATTCACCTACCCTGTCATAATGTTACGGCTGTTCAGTATTTTGTCCACAGGTATTTGCCATCTGCATAGTTGGACTGCTCTGGGCCTCCTATGCCTCCAGCCACACTTGACAAGCAGATTTTCTCAAATCAACAGGCTACTAATAAAGGGAGTGCAGTGGACTGTTACAATAGTCAGCTACTTGTATGTAAGTAGGCATGCCCCCTGTATGCAACTCAAAGTTTAATTTTCTGATATGACTGAAGTGTACCTTTAAAGTGTCACAGTGAACTCTGTGATCCTTGGAATATCCCTAGGGTGATCTATAATGGCTAATTACCCAGGATGCTTAGTTAGCATCCACATTATCTAGGACACACGCATAAATAATACTGACCTTCGTACGTTTACACACAGCCAGGCTCGCAATTCACTGGCATTACATTTTTATATATTTTCTTTTATCTTAATCATCTGGATTTTTCACCTAACACCAACCA
This sequence comes from Glandirana rugosa, assembly GCA_018402905.1. Taxonomy (NCBI): domain Eukaryota; kingdom Metazoa; phylum Chordata; class Amphibia; order Anura; family Ranidae; genus Glandirana; species Glandirana rugosa. Next base: position 1,034,106 of record BLSH010123456.1, on the reverse strand, counting down.
TTTTCATGTGCTTGCCAGATAACTATGAATAATATGAACTACAAAAATCTTAAGTAGTAACCGTGAAAAAATACGGAGGAATTTGGTTCAGAGGGCCACTCGGCCTAAAAATTATATTATTAGGCTCCAGAACCATTTTTGCCATTTTCAACTGTAGACCTATTTATGAGCCATCACTTTTAATAGAGAAGTGATATGTGTATATATTGTTTTGGGGACAAAATGTGCCATTTTTTTGGGTATTATCTTTCAGCAGTTATTTCATTTTTTATATTATCTAAAGGTAAAAGAAGTAAAAATAGACCAGTGGCCCACAGTGCCCTATGATGTGGCCTGTGACCTCATGCTCTGGGATGGCGGGTTGGCAAGCCCAGATCACAGGTTACCGATCTGCCATTTCAGAGAATCAGACGGGATGGAGCCAGCACCAGAGGAAACAAGCAGCTGCAAAGGGAGCAGGAGGCGCATACGCCGATGCTTCCTCTGTAGCATCAGCTCCTGACCCTGGAGAAGTGCATTTGGGATCACACTGCCTGGGACAGGGACCTTTCTAATAGCCTAGCGATGCCTGCAGAAGCTGAAAGACAAAAAGATCAGTTTATTAAACATCACATATTTTTGCAATGGGCATATTATTTATTAAAGTGTAACCCCTCTGGGCAGATTCCTACCTTGTTATTCTGAAAAAATAGCTGTTTGTTTGTCTGTGTCCATGGGCAAAGTGGATCAGTATGGGAGTGGTTTTATAATTATCAATCAGCTGTGCAGGGCTCTAATGAGGAAAGTGTCAGGGTCTGCATCCCTAGACGCTATTTCCCTATGGGAGAATCTCAAAAGAAAATTTTTTGGCAGGGGATGTCAAAAATCTGTATCTTAATGCAGACTTCTGGGAAAATCAGTGAGCCAATCACGCAAGCATGAAATGCTATTTTCAGGGGGTGTTCTGTATACCATCTGTGTATTGCACACCTCAAGGCAGCCATATTGCATTGCATTTTACAGAAAATTACAGTGCTACAGATTGAAACGGAAAGGTCATTTTTAATAATATTCAATTACAATATGACTTGAGTTGCAATTGTATACGCTATATTATTATATTTTTTATTTGCTATATTTTTTCTTACGAAAGTGGAGTTACCCTTTAAATATCACAGTTTTGAAATGGGCATATAGCACCTTTTAAAATAAGGGTTATTAGGCTGCTTTCACACTGATTATCGCTGCCTGTGGCTTTTCTGCAGGTTAGCAGAACTGAGCCATAGACTTCTATTATATCCTGCAAGGTTGGTGCTCCTTCTGAAAGCACACTGTGCTTTCAAAAAAGTGCACCACACCTGCAAGAAGTAATAGTGTGTAAACATCCAATGGGGATTGGTCGCACGGAAAATTGTTATCCTGATTGCTATATAAAATCTTAATTATGCTATTAAACATATAAAAAAATTTAAATTCGGAACCATTTCATTGTGGGCCAAAATCACTTGAAAAGGTTGAGCACCCCTGCACTAAAAGGTAAAGAGCCCAGTGTCAGAATGTAGTAACTCCTACACGCATGTGCAGATGTGGTTGCCCAAAAGCAGAAAAAAGTATCCTAAAGAAGAATTCAAGAATATGTAAATGGCTGTGCCAGGGAGCCAATTTACATCTGTGCGGTGTCTGAATCTACAATCCGGAGTGAATGTAGACACGCAAAATACACGTAAAATCCACGTCACGCAATTCCGGGACTAACGACACAAAAACTACGTATAAGTAGTTTTTCATGTAACATACCTCAAGTTACCAGTGTGACTTTTTCGTACATTTGTCGTGGAGTATGTGTTGTGTGGTTTTTTCGTGGCGTGTCTACATTTAACCGAGGGACCGTGTCGGTAAATGTATAAGAACTTAAGAAGAAATCCTATGAAAAAAGACGAAAACCCGTTGGTGTAGACGTGTACGCACAT
>BLSH010123456.1:999491-1010895 GCA_018402905.1 Glandirana rugosa | reverse complement strand
CAGGACACTGTGCAGCCAGTGTGGTAGAGCAGGGAGCTCTGCTACCCACCCCCAGGGGCGGCTCTTTAATTAGATTAATGAAAGAGCCGCCCCTCTCAAATCGTTGCCTGTCCAAAGGACCCAGCATGACCCTTGGCTGGGCGGCCCAGAAATCGGGACAAATCCAGGGACAGACTGGGAGTGTCCTCAGTCCGGGGACTGTCCCCAGAAACCAGGGAAGTCTGGTCACCCTACATTATGAGGGCATCACTCTAGTCATGTTGAGTTTCTAATTTAGGATTGTTATTAATTTATCTATTGTCATTTTAATTAAAGCTGAAGTTTAGGTATGGCAATTTTTACATATTTACATTGGTCTAGCCAATGTAAGTAGATCACTGTAGTAGCCTACTCAGTGGTGGCTGGTGCTCCATTTTTTTTTTGGGGGGGGCGGCAAATAAACCCCCTGCCCCGCTCACAAGCCCGCCAGCCCCACACTTACCCCATCCAGGTAGTGGGCGGCTTCCCCGGCTTCTCCTCCTGGCCAATTCAGTCACTTTTCCTCCTGGTCAATCTGGTCTTAGGACCCGATTCCTGTCCTGATTGGCCAGGAGGAGAAGCAGGAAGACAATAGCAAATGTTGATTCGCAACTGTCACATGTGGGTGGGCTTGGGGTGCAGTGCTCTGCGCCCCGAGCCCAACTTTTTTGAAACCATATATCAGCTGATTGCTATAAGTTCATAGATATCTATGAACTTATAGCAATCAGCTGATATATGGTTTCAATCACCAACTTTTATGATACCTATGAACTTTTACTAACCAGCTGATACATGGTTATATTTATATACATTGGTATTTGACTGTTTTAGGATTGTAATTCATTACTGTGCATTTATATATGGTATGGTTTACTATTAGCGCAGCCCCCTCTTTTTGTTTTGCTATGCATCTGACCTTGTTGTGGGTTTTGGGTTGCTGCTGTGGTTCATCTGGGGCATTAGCGCGGGATCTGTACATATTAATAACTTAGGTAAGTATAATGGGGGGAAAAAAACCCCCATACTTCGCTTTTAAGTAAAAGCAGCACATATTACACATTGTTAGCTCACAGTTAACCCTTTGATTGCCCCTAGACATTAACCCCTTCCCAGCCAGTGTCATTAGTACATTGAAAGTGTACAGTATTATCCCTAAGGATGGGCTCGGGCGTGTTCACAAGGGCACGTGCCCGAGCCCGCCAGGAAGTAAACCCGGTGCTGCGCTAATCACAGGCAGGGAGACATTCACTTTCTGGCGGGCTCGGGCACATGCACTTGCGACCACGCCTGAGCCCATCCTTAATTATTACTGATGACTGTATTAGTGTCACTGTTGATGTCATTGTCATGTTATTGTTAGTCATGTGATGTTAGTGCACCTTCCAGCCTGCATCAGCTAGGCTGACTCCACACTATCACAGTCCCACAATAAATCGCTGATCACCGCCATCTCTAGTATAGCGTCATAGCTGTGTAAATTCTAGTATATATACCATAGTTTGAAGACGCTAGAACTTTCACACAAACCAGTTAATATACACCTATTGGGATTTTTTTTTACCAAAGACATGTAGCAGAATCCATTTTGGCCTAAAGTTATGAAGAACTTTGATTTTTTATTGGATATGTTTTATATCAAAAAGTAGATTTTCCAGTCTTTTTTTGTTTATATCACAAAAAATAAAAAAACTCAGTGGCAATCAAATACTATGCATGGATGAGTGAGTTTGGGGTGGAGGAACTTGACTGGCCTGCACACAGTTCTGACCTCAACCTGATAGAACACCTTTGGGATGAATTAGAGCAGAGACTGCAAGCCAGGCCTTCTCATCCACATCAGTGCCTGACCTCACAAATGCGCTTCTGGAAGAATGGTCAAACATTCCCATAGACACTCCTAAACCTTGTGGACAGCCTTCCCAGAAGAGTTGAAGCTGTTATAGCTGCAAAGGGTGGGCCAACTCAATATTGAACCCTATAGACTAAGACTGGGATGTCATTAAAGTTCATGTGTGTAAAGGCAGGCGTCCCAATACTTTTAACAATATGGTGTATATGCAGCAGGGCGAATGCCAGAATGAGGAGCGACTTAGCAGGTCAGCTGTGATCATTGTGCCAGCCTTAAAGGGGCATTAACCAAATTTCCTTGTCATCCTGGAATGTCCCTTTAAGGCGGCGGCCGCGTACATAGCCAACAGGGATAAAAGCATTTGACTTGTATCATAAGTGATGTTTAATTTATGATGAGCTGAAGTATTGTTTAGTAAGATGTTATACACACACGGCTTCATTTATGGGGAAGTAAAAGGTTTGCTTTAATTACAAAGCTCAGCTACCAGTGCCTTTGCATGTGCTTGGACTTCTACTCCAAAACTTGCCTTTCAAGAGTCTCCAGTGTCAACAGTCACTTACTGAATACCTTGTTCAGTTGCCAGGCAATACAAGCTACAAATTAAATCTGTACCAAACACTGTGGTATTGAGCAAGGCCCAGGGCAAGAATGCAAAGCCTTGGTCCTCTGCGCTGGGTGGGAAGTGTATTCACAAAGAGCTCAGATCTTCAAGTGTTAAGTTTAAGGATACCTTTGTACTAGCTAAACTCTGATCAAACAATAAGATACCAACCATTTACTTTAGTTAAGTATCTACTAAAAAAATGATGAAACACATTTTTAAATTCTAGTGTATGTACCTGAATATGTCTTTATATGAGCTTTCAGAGCTTAGCCTTGGGGCTATCGGTCTGAGCGAGCCATACACGTCACTATTTCTCTAAAATCAGTAGATTCCCCCATCCATGCTAAACAAATGGATGGAAGAATCTCCCCTGTCGGATATTGTCATCTAACAACCACTGCTGCCGCTGTCGGAATACCTGCACATTGGCTGCATCTGATTGGCTGCAATCACTGTTTAAAGATTAAAGAAGTGGGTATGGCACTGCTCTATAAATATGAATATCATAAATAAAAAACCTAGTGCTTAATTCATCACATGTGCGAAATCCAACTCTAAAGTGCAAATCAATGTGCAAAACTTGCAATAAATAACATGACCTTAATGTAATTCATAGATGAATCCCATCCTACGTGCAATCAGAACATGTGCAAACAAAGCAATATAGCTAAAGAATTATATATATGTATATGTACAGTATCTCACAAAAGTGAGTACGCCCCTCACATTTTTGTAAATATTTTATTCTATTTTTTCATGTGACAACACTGAGGAAATGACACTTTGCTACAATGTAAAGTAGTGAGTGTACAGCTTGTATAACAGTGACCAGTATGAGAAAGTGAGAGCGATAATACCAAATTTAACACACCTGCTCCCCATTCACACCTGAGACCTTGTAACACTAACGAGTCACACAACGCTGGGGAGGGAAAATGGCTAAATGGGCCCAATTTGGACATTTTCACTAAAGGGTGTACTCCCTTTTGTTGCCAGCGGTTTAGACATTAATGGCTGTGTGTTGAGTTATTTTAAGGGGACAGCAAATTTACACTGTTATACAAGCTGTACACTCACTACTTTACATTGTAGCAAAGTGTAATTTCTTCAGTGTTGTCACATGAAAAGATATAATAAAATATTTACAAAAATGTGAGGTACTGTGTGATATATATATATATATATATATATATATATAAATAGTTAATAGTCCCATAAACCAGTGTTTGTGACACAAATGTTCATCACATAAGCAAACTTTTGTAAACGGTGATTGTAATGCCACAATAAATCATACAGGGGTGTCGGTGTATCAATCATCCACTTATATTTGAGATTAGAGAAGTCAGTGGCAACCAGGAAGTCTGACTCTCGTTTGCGTTCCACAGACCTAAACCAGAAGTTGCGTAATGATGCTCCCCCTTACGCGTTTTGTCATAGAGTCGTCATCGGAGGCGACCAAGAGTATTTCTCACTTGAACACATGGCATGGTACTATCCGCTCTGTCTTTCCTTTGCAATCACTGTTTGGCTGAGCATTTTACACCCCCTTTGATTTACAGATTAAGGCCTCATGCACACGGGCCATTTCTACAGCTGCTTTCAGCAGCGTCAGACGTTTCTTTTTGCAGCTTAAAAATGCCTCTCTGTGTTATTCTATGGCCTCGTGCATACACAGGCTTTTAGGAGCTGTAAGTGGCATAGGCGTTTTCAAGCTGCAAAAAAACCCCGGGACCAGCGCATTCTGAGGCGCGATAGAGCTGTAAAAACGGCTGACGTTGGTAAAAGCTGCTAAATGCAGCTTAACGCTGGATATAGCCATGTTAAGCCTCGTCAAGCGTTTCTCATGCCTCTATTCAAAATCAATGGTTCCCTATGGGAGCCCATTGATTTTAATAGAATTTGCACCAGAAGTCGGATCATGATGATCGACCTGCGGCGCGGCTTGCGTGCTGAGGATCTTGAAGGGGAACCCCTTGCCAAACTGGTTCCCCTCCCAAAACGATACCAGTACCTGCGGTCTAGTATGGATTTTAAGGGGAACCCCCATGCCAAAAAAATGGCGTAGGGTCCCCCCCAAGATCCATAGCAGACCCTTATCCGACCATGCAGCCCTGCCGGTCAGGAAAGGGCCCCCCCCCCTCCTGGACCATACCATGCCACATGCCCTCAACAAAAAGCTCTGGAGCCGGGTGGCGCCATTAATGCTAAATCAGCCAAAATTAAAGTAGTGTATAGCCAGCCTATAAAGCCTCCAATGCACACGGCTGTATTACCACTTGACCTCCAGAAGATTTACTACCCTTCATGACCAGACGAGGCCTTTTTGCGATATGGCACTGCGTTACTTTAACTGACAATTGCGTGGTCATGCGACGCTGTACCCAAATACAATTGTCCTTTTTTTCCCACACAAATAGAGGTTTCCTTTGGTGGTATCTGATTGTCTCTTTTTTATTTTTTGCGCTATAAACAAAAAAAGACCGACAATTTTGAAAAAAAAAATGGTTTTTACTTTCTGTTATAAAACATCCAATAAAAAATGTAAATGAACAAATTTCTTCATAAATTTAGGTCAATATGTATTCTGCTACATATTTTTGGTAAAAAATCCCAAGAAGTGTATATTGATTGGTTTGTGCAAAAGTTTTAGCGTCTACAAACTATGAGATATTTTTATTTAATCATATATTTATTTATTTTACTAGTAATGGCGGTGATCAGCAACTTATAGCAGGACTGTGATATTGTGGTGTGCATTGGGACGCTAACTGACCCTTTTTGGGGATCGGTGACACTAATACAGTGATCAGTGCTAAAAATATGCACTGTCACTGTACTATTGACACTGGCTGGGAAGGGGTTAACATCAGGGGTGACCAAAGGGTTAATTGTGTGCTTAACTTGTGTTTTTCTACAGTGTAGGGGAAGACGTGGATCCATGTCCTTACTTTGCAGAGACACAGGATCCATGCCTTCCCTACTGACAGAATGGCAAGCTGCCTTGTTTACATAGGCAGAACGCCATTCTGCCTCTCTGCTGGATCAGTGGCGGGTGCTGGCGGACATCAAGTCCACTTTAACTGCCGATTGGCTCCCACTGTGTGTTATGATTTTTATCATATATTATCATGTATATACTGTACGCGATCCGGCGCAGAGGTGCCACCCTGTAGCAGTTAAACTGCTGTAGGGTGGCTCTAAAGTAGTTAAGAAGGTTCTAAAGCCTGAAGGTTTTTTACCTTAACCGCTTGTCGACCAGCCGCTGCAGTTGTACTGTGGCAGGTTGGCACAGCTGCGCAAGTCGCCGTCATTATACGTTGGCCGCTTTAAGAGCTATAGGGGGCGGCGCTGGAGCCAATGGGCATGACCGGCGGCCGCGATGTCCACCATCTACCCTTGATCGCTTCTCAGAGAGACAGAACAGGGATCCGTCAATGTAGACAGACAGATCTCGTTCTGTCAGGGAAATAGAGAGAGATCTGCTGCCAAGTAATCCAGAACAGCAATCTATCTGTACTCCCTGTCAGCCCAGCCCCCACACAGTTAGAAACACAGTTAACCCTTTGATTCTCCCTGGTGTTAACCCCTTCCCTGCCAGTGACATTTATACAGTAATCAGTGGCTATTTTTAGCTCTGATCGCTGTATAAACGTCGCTGGTCCCAAAAAGTGTCAAAAGTGTCCGATTTGTCTGCCGCAATGTCGAAGCCCCTCTACAAATCACAGATCGCTGCCAACTAGTAAAAAAATAAATAAAAATGCCATAAATCCATTCCCATACTTTGTAGGCGCTATAACTTTTGCGCAAACCAAACAATATACACTTATTGCGATTTTTTTTTTTTTTTTTTTACCAAAAATATGTAGAATACATTTTGGCCTAAACTGATGAAGAAATCTGGTGGTTTTTTTTATCTTTTTTATGGATATTTATTATAGTAAAAAGTAAAAAAATAGATTTTTTTTTTTCAAAATCGTCACTTTTTTTTTTATATAGCGCAGAAAATAAAAACCACAGAGGTGATCAAATACCACCAAAAGAAATCTCTATTTGTGGGGAAAAAAAAGGACCTCAATTTTGTTTGGGTATAACGTTGCACGACTGCGCAATCATCAGTTAAAGTGACGCAGTGCTATATCGCAAAAAAAGTGCTCTGTTCAGGAAGGGGGTAAATCCTTCCAGGACTGAAGTGGTTAATGCTTCTCTGCATTAAGGTAAAAAAAACTTCAGTTTGCTGCACCCTGCAACCATTTGTAATGCAAAAGGTAGCGCAGCAAAGGGTTAAAGCATGCGGCGGGGAGGTGATACAACTCCTCCTTTCTGTCTGTCAAAGGCTCGCTGAAGAGTGATCCAAGTGCAGATCGCTCTTCAGTGCCCAAAGCTTGTCTGAATGAAGTTTAAGAGAAGAGATACATACTACGGAAAGCTAGCTATTCTGTGCCTGCACCACCTACACACTGTTGATACTTACATCTTGCCCTGAATAAGTCATTCATGTGCTGGTGGCAGCACAGAAGCAAAATGATCTCAGCGTTCAGTCATTCTGCGTCTCCACCATGTGAATGACTAATTTAGGGCCAAATATAAACATCAGCAATGTGCAGGCGCAGAATGACCTTGTTCTTTAGTCATTCGGAATGACCGTTCTTTGTCTGTTAAGCCTTTCTGCCAATCCCTCCACTGACTTTCAGTCGCCTAACAAATACAATTCAAGATACTAACAAGATACAAAGCCATCCACAGCTCTGCTCTGAGCTACATCACCAACGTATCACCCAAACTGCCCTCTCCGCTCCTTCCCAGACCTCCTAATCTCTAGCTCCCTTGTCCGCTCTTCCCATGTTTAAGCCCAGGATTGCTCCAGAGCCTCTTCCATCCTCTGGAACTCCCTAACCCAACCTGTATGGCTATCTCCTACTCTGTCTACCTTTTAAGTGATCCCTGAAAACTCATCTGTCCAAGGGAAGTCTATCTGGGCTGAAATGTTACTTTCTTGAACAATTCATCCCCACACAATTATTATCATTTGTATTGCCTACCTTTTAGATTGTAAGCTGTAAGGAGCAAGGCCTTCCTAACCTACTTGTCTTGAATTGTATTGTAACTGAGTATTATTATTTTGTAAAGTGCTGAACAAACTGCTGGTACTAAATATTTCCTGTATAATAATAATAATAATGTTAGGGTATAAGGAAAGATTCAGAGGGTGGAAGAGCTTACAATCTATTAGGGTATAAGGTAGGATACAGAAGTTTGCAAAGCTTACAATCTATTAGGGTATAAGGGAGGATACAGAAGGTTGAAGAGCTTACTATCTATTAGGATATAAGGAAGGATACAGAAGGTTGCTGAGCTTACAATCTATTAGGGTATAAGGGAGGATACAGAAGGTTGCTGAGCTTACAATCTATTAGGGTATAAGGGAGGATACAGAAGGTTGCTGAGCTTACAATCTATTAGGGTATAAGGGAGGATACAGATGGTTGAAGAGCTTACAATCTATTAGTGCAGGGGTGGCGAACAAGTTAGACACAAAGAGCCAAAATTTTAAACTGTGAGAGTCAGAGAGCCACACCACGCAGTGACCTGCCAAAACAGACAAACACTCACACAGAAGCGGCGCGAAGCGGCACGAATCGGCGCGGCGCGATGTGGCGCTCGAGGCGATCTCAAGGCGGCTTGCGAGGAGACTTCTATCATAGAAGTCAATGCAAGCTGCCTGAGATCGCCCTGAGAGAAACATGAAACTTGGCAAAGAGCCACAGTATATGCAAAATATAATAAGAGGCAAAGAGCCGCATTCATTATGGCCGGGAGCCGCATGCGGCTCGAGAGCCGTGTGTTCGCCACCCCTGTATTAGTGTATAAGGGAGGATACAGAAGGTTGCATAGCTTACAATCTAGTAGGGTATAAGGGAGGATACAAATGGTTGAAGGGCTTACAATCTATTAGGGTATAAGGGAGGATACCGATGGTTGAAGAGCTTACACTCTATTAGGGTATAAGAAAGGATTCAGTAGGTGGAAGTCCTTACAATATATTACAGCATAATGGAGGATACAGAAGGTTGAAGAGCTTACAGTCTATTAGGGCATAAGGGAGGATAAAGAAGGTTGCAGAGCTTATAATCTATTAGGGTATAAGGGAGGATACAGAAGGTTGAAGAGCTTACAATCTGTTCTTATATAAGGAAGGATTCAGTAGGTGGAAGAGCTTACAATCTATTAGTGTATAAGAAAGGATTCAGTAGGTGGAAGAGCTTACAATCTATTAGGGTATAAGGGAAGATATAGAAGGTTGCAGGGCTTACAATCTATCATGGTATAAGGGAGGATACAGAAGGTTGAAGAGCTTACAATCTATCATGGTATAAGGGAGGATACAGAAGGTTGAAGAGCTTACAATCTATCATGGTATAAGGGAGGATACAGAAGGTTGAAGAGCTTACAATCTATTAGGGTATAAGGGAGGATACAGATGGGTGAAGGGCTTACAATATATTAGGGTATAAGGAAGGACACAGAAGGTTTAAGAGCTTACAATCTATTAGGGTATAAGGGAGAATACAGACGGTTGAAGGGCTTACAATCTGTTAGGGTACAAGGAAGGATTCGGTAGGTGGAAGTGCTTGCAAGCTATTAGGGTATAAGGGAGGATATGGAAGGTTTAAGAACTTACCATCTATTAAGGTATAAGAAAGATTCAGTAAGTGTAAGTTCTTACAATCTATTAGTGTATAAGGGAGGATATGGAAGGTTAAAGAACTTACAATCTATTAGGGTATAAGGGAGGATACAGATGGTTGAAGGGCTTACAATCTATTAGGGTATAAGGAAGGATTCAGTAGGTGTAAATTCCTACAATCTATTAGTGTATAAAGGAGTATACAGAAGGTTGCAGAACGTACAATCTATTAGTGTATAAGGGAGGATACAGAAGGTTGAGGAGCTTACACTCTATTAGAGTATAAGAAAAGATTCAGTAGGTGGAAGTCCTTACAATATAGTACAGTATAAGGGAGGATACAGTAGGTTGAAGAGCTTACAGTCTATTAGGGTATAAGGGAGGATACAGAAGGTTGCAGAGCTTACAATCTATTAGGGTATAAGGGAGGATACAGAAGGTTGAAGAGCTTACAATCTATTCGTATATAAGGAAGGATTCAGTAGGTGGAAGAGCTTACAATCTATTAGTGTATAAGGAAGGATTCAGTAAGTGGAAGAGTTTACAATCTATTATGGTATAAGGGAGGATGCAGAAGGTTGAAGAGCTTACAATTTATTATGGTATAAGGGAGGATACAGAAGGCTGAGGAACTTACCCTATTAGGGTATAAGGAAGGATTCAGTAGGTGGAAGACCTTACAATATATTAAGGTATAAGGGAGGATACAGAAGGTTGAAGAGCTTACAGTCTATTAGGGTATAAGGGAGGATCCAGCAGGTGGAGGAGCTTGCAATCTATTATGGTATAAGGAAGGATACAGAAGGTTGAAGAGCTTACAGTCTATTAGGGTATAAGGGACGATACAGAAGGTTACAGAGCTTACAATCTATTAGGGTATAAGGGAGGATACAGAAGGTTTCAGAGCTTACAATCTATTAGGGTATAAGGGAGGATATAGGAGGTTGAAGGGCTTACAATCTATCATGGTATAAGGGAGGATATAGAAGGTTGAAGAGCTTACAATCTATTAGTGTATAAGGAAGGATTGTACACAGAGCAGGAATTCCCACTGGCAAAGTAAGCCTGTACCTCAGGGCAACACTTGCCTGCGCCAAGTGACTAACTGCAGTCCTGAGGGAGTATGAATTTGTGGCACAAAACAATCTACACTGTATAGAGGAAAGCAATCCCCAAATGTATCTGTGTAACAGATGCTTCCTATTTATTAATGTTTTTCTATTTCTTATATTCTCCAACTGAATCTATCAGGGGAGACTGGAAACTCTACCATTACAGGTGTTCTGCAGTCAAGCAGGAAAACCTTGCATTTAAGCTGACTCAGATGGCACATCCTGCCTGCTTGGTGGCTCTAATTCCCACCTCTGAACTCACCTCTGTACAAGCATCTTTAGTTTTCAGAGCAGAGCACCCTGAATATTGACCATTAAATGTGATATGCGGCCTTACTGACCAACAGCGGGGCTTAGGAAGTGTCAGGACACAGTGCTTCCTAATTTAAACTAACTACTTTGCATAATAGAGAGCCCCAGCAAAAAATGAAATATGCTTGAAAACACCCAGGGGTGCATGCTTGAACCCTCGCTGCATGTTTGCTTACAGAACAGGGAAGAGTTAAAGGAGATGTATGAGGTTATAAAGAATGAGGCTGGGTTCACAACTATGCTAATTGAATGTGTCTTACACTGCATCCAATTCGCAGGACACTTGAAAACATGTGTCTGGTTCATATATGTGCGGTGCATTCGCACTTCGCATTGCACAGAAACGTGTGCGTTTTCTGTGCAGTGCTGTGCGAATTACAGTTCCAGTTTGTTCAATGGGAACGCATCTAATTTGCAGATATGTTCCGCATTGAATGGGGATCTTTCCCCCTCCTCACTGTATAGACGTTTAATCTACGCAAGGGTAACTTGTTTGACCTTGACATTAAGCGTGTCGTGACGTGTCTTTTGCGTGTGCAAAGACACGTTACGCTTCACGCTTACGTGGCGTGTATATACTTGGTCTGTGTACAAAAGTTCACAGGACGCTTAACCTACGTCACATTCTGTGTAAGTTAATCGTATCAACACTTGGGTCGGAGTAAGAAATATTGGAGTATGTAGAGGAAATTGAGAAGGGACAAGACATTCGTTTGTACGTCGCTCCCAAGTTCGTACGTGGGGACCCACAAAAGTTCGTATAAAGTAAAAAACGACCCCGAGAGATAATACGTTTCATCAATCAAATTTAATCC
>BLSH010123456.1:981746-994075 GCA_018402905.1 Glandirana rugosa | reverse complement strand
TGGTGGGCACTGCATTGATGAAGTTGCATTTGGTGGTCACTGCACTGATGAGGCTGTATTTGGTGGGCACTGCATTAATGAGGCTGCATTTGGTGGGCACTGCATTGATGAAGTTGCATTTGGTGGTCACTGCATTGATGAGGCTGCATTTGATGGGCACTGCATTGATGAAGCTGCATTTGGTGGGCACTGCATTTATGAAGCTGCATTTGGTGGGCACTGTATTTATGAAGCTGCATTTGGTGGGCACTGTATTGATGAAGCTACATTTGGTGGGCACTGCATTGATGAGGCTGCATTTGGTGGGCACTGCATTGATGAGGCTGCATTTGGTGGGCACTGCATTGATGAAGCTGCATTTGGTGGGCACTGCACTGGTAGGCCTCATGTGCGTGCATGTGTCTACCTGTGTATTAATTTTGGATTATGTGCGTGTGTCTGCCAGTGTGTTAGTTTGAGATTGTCAGTGTTTATCTATCAGTGTATGTATATATATATATATTGTGTGTGTATTTGTCATTGCAGCATGCACACATACAATGATATTGAACACGAACAAAAACCATCACAAACATACTGACATTACACACACACAGAAACCATGACACCCAAACAATAGAAATTACTTTCTCGAGACAGGGGTACTTAGGAATTTTTTTTAGACCCGCAGGGGTACTTCACCGTAAAAGGTTGAGAAACACTGGCTTAGACAGTCTCCAGACCTTAATCCTATAGAAAATATATGGAGGGAGCTCAAACCTCGAATTGCCAAGTAACAGCCAAGAAACCTTAAGGATTTAGAGAAGATCTGTAAAGAAGAGTGGACCCAAAATCCCTCCTGAGATGTGTGCAAACCTGGTCACCAACTACAAGAAACGTCTTACCTCTGTGCTTGCCAACAAGGGTTTCTCCACCAAGTACTAAGTCATGTTTTGCTTGGGGATAAAATACTTATTTTACTCACTGAACTGCAACTCATTTTATAGCATTTCATGTTTTTTTCTGGATTGTTGGTTGATATTCTGTCTCTATCATTTAAAATACACCTATGATAAAAATTATATAACCTTCATTTCTTTGTAAGTGGGCTAACTTACAAAATCTGCAGGGGGTCAAATAATTATTTTCCCACTGTACTCCTGATATGTTTATTGTCTTAACAGCTTCTGGTTGCCAAGTATTTCCCAACTGTTTTAATGAAATTCTTTAAAACAGACTCAGTCACTGGACTGTAAAATCCTCTTTTGTATATGTAACAGGTTCTCATCCAAGAATTGATTATTTGTGTCAAAATATATGATTTTAGTTGTAGCAAGATGAGAACAAAAATAAAAAATGTTACAACTATAGCAGAGGCAGATGTAGCAAAAAGTCACAAATATCAGGGCCGGTTCACAACTAGGCGATCCGACTTCAGAGGCAACTTGCACGCGACTTCAAAGCAACTTCAGAGCGGCAACTTTGGGTGACTTACAACGCGACCTGAAGTGACCTCCATGCCAGGTGACTTTGCCTGTGGCCAATCAGAGAAGAGAGGGAGGGGGGTTGCCTTAAAAAAATATTTTCTTTTTCCTGTAAAGTCGCTTCTTTATCCACTTCAAGACTAAGCCTGTTTTCTGAATTCTGTGCTTACGAGTTAAAAACATTTTTTTTGCTATAAAATTACTTAGAACCCCCAAACATTATATTTTTTTTTCTAACACCCTAGAGAATAAAATGGCGGTCATTGCAAAACTTTATGTCACACCGTATTTGCGCAGCGGTCTTCCAAGAGTGCTTTTTTTTAAAATAAATTCATTTTTTTTAGTTAAAAAATAAGAAAACAGTAAAGTTAGGCCAATTTTTTTCCATATTGTGAAAGATAATGTAACGCCGTGTAAAATGATACCCAACATGTCATGCTTCAAAATTGCGCCCACTCGTGGAATGGCGACAAACTTTGCAACTTAAAAATCACCATTGGCGACGTTTAAAAAATTCTACAGGTTAGCAGTTTTGCGTTACAGAGGAGATCTAGTGCTAGAATTGTTGCTCTCGCTCTAACGATCGCGGCAATACCTCACATGTGTGGTTTGAACACCGTTTTCATATGGGGGCGGGACTTACATATGCGTTCGCTTCTACGCGTGAGCTCGGCGGGACAGAGCACTTTCAAATTTTTTTTTTTTTAATTATTTATTTTGCTTTTTAATTTTTATTTTTACACTGTTCTTTTAAAAAAAAAATCATCACTTTTATTCCTATTACAAGAAATGTAAACATTCCTTGCAATAGAAAAAAGCATGACAGGTCCTCCTTGAGGCTGGGTTCACACTATCCGACAAAAAAACGGTCCGACTTTGATCCTACTTTGCTGTGCGATTTATGGTCCTACATAAGGGTCAAAGTCGGACCGTTTGTCTGTGAACAGGGATCCGACTTTGATCCCGACAATACCAGGCACCTTGTGCTCTGGGGATCTTGAGGGGGAACTCCACGCCAAATTAAAAAAAAATGACATGGGGTCCCCCTCCAGGAACATACCAGGCCCTTTGGTCTGGTATGGATTTTAAGGGGAACCCCCAAGCCAAAAAAAACGGCGTGGGGTCCGCCCCAAAATCCATACCAGACCCTTATCCGAGCACGCAGCCCGGCAGGCCAGGAAAGGGGGTGGGGACGAGCGAGCGCCCCCACCCCCTCCTGGACCACACCAGGTCCGACTTTGAAAAACACAAGTCGGAGCAGTTAAGACGGCTCTCATAGGGAATCATTGTTTTTGTGACGTAATGCGACTTGTGCTCCTCATGTCTGTCCGAGAATCGGGCTAGTGTGAACCCAGCCTAAATATGAGATCTGGGGTCAAAAAGTCCTCAAATCTCATATTTACACTAAAATGCAAAAAAAATCTGAAAAAAAATGACAGCCCAAAAAAAAAAACGGGCCCTTTAAGACCGTTGGGCGGACGTGACTTCTGACGTCATTTCCGCCCCGCCGTGTTATGGAGCCGAGAGAGCGGCTTCAGCCGCTCAGTCGGCTCACAGACACGGGGGGAGAGCATCGGATCATCTCTGCTGCTGCCGGCGGGTCCGGTAAACGGCGGAGATGACTGGAAAGCGGCGGGAGGGGGGGCACCTCTCCCGCCGCTGATAAAAGTGATCTTGCGGTGAATCCGCCGCTAAGACCACTTTTATCTTGCAAGGAATCGTCTGCTGAAAAAAACGGTATCTGAATGGTGCCTGCAGCTGCAGGCACCATTCAGATATCACCACTCAAACCCAAGGACGTCATATGACGCCCGGCGGTACGGAAGTGGTTAAAGACGGTGATCCGACTTGGAGGCGACTTCCATTGAATTCTATGGGCTGAAATCGCCTAAAAGTCACCTTGAAGTAGTACAGGAACATTTTCAGAAGTCGCCCTGAAGTCGGAGCGACTTGAGTAGTGCATATTAAGACGGCTCCCATTCATTTCTATGGAATTTCTGATGTCAAGCGATTTGAGGCGACTTGGAGCAACACAAGTCCGATTGCAAGTCGCCTAGGTGTGACCCAGCCCTAAGAAGAATATTATAGGAATATAGGGGATCCAGAATGGCATTTGTCTGCGAGGAATATTTTTTTGAAGTCTACTCTGTGAATGAATACATAATTCCAGGAGTGTCTGGCACAGCTCTGCCCTGCTGATCAGCGAGGTGCACTTCCGTCTTCCGTCTAAGCAGTGACCCAGCATCTGAAAGTCACTATAACAACTCTATGGAGTTCTGTAGTCACAGTACTGCACCAAATATCAGATCTTAAAGGCCTGGTTAAAGGGAATCTCTAGTTAAAACAGCAGATTTCACAATGGGAATTGCTTTACCTGTCAAAGATTTGTAAAATAATGCACACAGTTTTGTGATTTCCCCTCCACAGCTAAGCTATATGTTCAAAAAGTATAAAGAAGAGTGACAACAGGTTTCAGTGTCTGCACTTCTTTCACTCTATGCACTGCCACCAGCCAATCCTTCCCCTTTTCCCCAAATACTTTTTGCTACATTGTCCAAGCCCTGATAAAGGTGTGATTTTTTTTTTTGGCCCCTCCAAAACGCGTTGCCTTCCTGTTGTTATGTGTGATATAATTAAGGCCTCATTAAAGCCCCGTACACACGATCCGAAAATGGGATGACGGATCGTCCATTTTTATTTGCATGCTAATCTCAGATCGAAACGGAAGAGTGTACTAAAGTCGCAAAAATTCTCGTATGACAGAATAAAAATTCAGAAGTGATGTCATGTGTTGTAGTGTATTTGTATTGTATTTTCGGATGACAACTGTACTGATTAAACAAAAATCATAGGATGTGGTATCGTAAGAGAAAAATTTTCGTGTTTGTCCGATCTAATGATATCGGATGAACTGTCATGTTCAGTTTTTGAAATCGTACGATTTCTTCGAAAGAGGGATTTTTCGTCCGATTTTCGGATCGCGTGTACGGGCCATTAGACTTGCGGTTGGAGGGGGGGGGGGGCAGCAAGCAAAAATGTGCAGTTGAGCCACATTTTTGCGGCCCACCAACTACCCCCTCCTTATGCAGCAATAGGCAGCGGATGGGGATGTTTACATGCTGCGGCTGCGATGCTTCACTTCGCACATGTAGCAAAGTTGACCTGACATACAGCTGAGCACCATACTTTCAAGTTAATGGGAAAGCTCCACAAATGCCCCGCATCCGCGTGCAAAGCATGCAGTCGTGGTGCATTGGTTGGAAAACATGGAGTTTAAACAGGTAGTGAGGAGCCGTCGCATCGCTTCCTCACCGTCTGTCAGTAGCCCCTGGAGCGTGATCTGAATGCAAGGGAGATTTAGATGCATATCTAAATCTACCCAAAGGGATTTGGACTCTTGAGATGATTTTTTAGAGAGTCTCACAAGCTTTTATAGACTCCAGATCTCTCTACTAAGAGGACCTGTCACATGCCTATTGCTGTCACAAGGGTGTTTACATTCCTTGCGACAGCAATAAAAGTGATAAAAAAAAAACAGCAAAAGTGTAAAAATAAAATTAATTAAAAAAAAAAAATGTAAAGTGCCCTCGTCCTCCCCTGCTTTTGCGCAAAGGTGCACTTTGGTCCCACAGGCATGCAAACAGTGATCGTCCCACACATGTGAGGTATCACCGCGAACCTCAGCTCATGAGCAGTAATGCCAGCGCCCTTCTGATCAGTGAGGTGCACCGATGCATAGTGCCTGATCTTCCGGTTAAGCAGTGACCCAATGTGCATCTGAAAGTCACTATATCCCCCCCCCCCCCCCATCCAGAAGGATGGTGTTTCCCTGCGCTTTGCCTACTCTTCCAGAACCTCTCCCTGACACTAAGCACTTTCCCTGTCAGACGCGTAACCTATCCCTACTCCATCCACGTGCGTAATGTGCGCCAAACCTGGGAGCCACAGTCTTAAATCCACTCTGCCTGACCCAAGATGGCCGTCAAAGTCACATTGGGCACCATCATCCAATTGGATGCTGCCTCTCTGTGACCAAAGAAACCATAGAAGAACTAGGTACCTTTTGACTTCCTCCTCCACCTGCACTGCCACACCTGCTGTGGAGAAAATAGACTATACCTGCCTACACATTTATTTTATTTTATAAAAAATATGAGTTTAATGTCACATTGACAGTGACTGTATCCGACAAACATGTTATACTTACCTCCTCTGTTGCAGTGTATTTGCAGAAAGCAGCCCGGATCCTCCTCTTCTCGGGTCCATCGTCTGCGTCCCTGTCACCTTGCTCCTGTATAATGCCCCCACAGCAAGCAGCTTGCTATAGGGGCACCCGAGCCAAGTCACAGCTCCCTGTTTCCAGTCAGACACAGAGCTTCCGTTCGCCTCACCCCCTCTCTCTCCTGATTGGTTAACTGACTTTGATTGACAGCAGCAGGAGCCAATGGCGCCGCTGTTGTGTCTGAGCCAATCAGGAGGGAGAGCCAGCCAGCCAAGACAGTCGTGGACATTGCTGGACAGAGATGGAGCTCAGGTGAGTGTTAGGGGGGCAGAGGGCAGCTGCTGCACACAGAAGGCTTTTTATCTTAATGCATAAAGATAAAAACCCTTCTGCCTTTACAACCCCTTTAAGCTGTGCATAGCTAATTAACAAACCAGAATAGGAATATTTTTGTTCCTTTTTTTGTGACAGTTATTTTCCACAGAGTCCAATAAGACTTGTCAATTACAGATCCTTGTCTTTGTAATAAAGCTTTGAGAATTGAGCCTCATGTGTCAAAGAGAATAATGACCACTGCGTCTCCTTTGGAAACATAATCCAGCAATAGACTATACACGAATGAACACATTACCATTTATATTTATATATGTGCAAAGTGAATGAGATGGAAGGAGTGTATATATTTGACACTAATATACAATATTCAGCACTATGAACTAAATAATAGGAAGAAACACTCAGTGGGTGGCCTCCTATGACTATACAAGCATTTTTTGTGACGGGTTGTATAAAAGTTGGCAGACATTTAGAAGAGCATATTCCCATATCTCTCCAATATGAAGGGAAATCCTCTTTTACACAGTTAATGGACTGGGTGTCCCCACTGGAAGATTTGTCCTTTATTCCTGTTCTGGGGACAATGTTAAAAAGATCAAAGTGTAAATGGGCCCTTCTGAAAACCAGGGACAACATTTACAGTGAAAAGTCATGAAACCTAATTTCCAGGGACAGCTGCCAACAATGCCTAATGGCTTGCCTGCAAGATGCTCTGCAGTGGATCCTGGCAGGGTTAAGCTCAGGCTGCTGCCTCACCACCTCCAAATTTTGGGGACCCCTCATCCTGCCTATGGGAACAGTTTCAGGTTATAGGCCATAATGGCCTTAATTCATTACTTACTGAGTGCTGAAAAATGGTTAAAGCAACAATATGGGTCCATTCACACCACTTGTGGTGGCACTGTGTTGGGTGGCTATTCCATGGAAAAACGCCTTGTCTCCTTATCTGCCCAGTTCACACCACTGCGTTGCGGACGCGCTAATCTTGGCTGGACCGCACCACACACCATCCGCTGTGCTGCAGTGCATCGGCTGGAGTGAAGGAGCCCTCAACGATATCATCATTTTCCAATGTGCTTTGTGAACACTACAATGCCCATAGTCCATTGTTCCTAGTCCATCTCTATGTTGTCTAAGGGAAGAACTAAGAAGTCACGTAAAGCAGAGGTCTTCAACCTATGGGCCGCAGCCCAACATCGGGCCGTGGAACCCATATTGCCGGGCCACGCCGTGATGCAGACTGTCAGCAATGCAGGCGGGCGGCCAAAGAGAGATGACATCATCTCTCATTGCCCGCACCGCTGTTTTCTTAAAGTGCCACAAAGGCTGCTCTGCACAGGACTGCGGCCACGGCCTATGAGAGATACAGAGAGAGAGAGTGACGTCATTTCTCACCACCATCATCAACAGTTTTCCCGCAATCCGCGCTGAGGACAGCCTGAGGAGAGCCTGAGGACCACATCTAACAGTGACAATCTGCATCTGGTGGCAGGCAGCGTGGCAAGTGACATCTTCATCTGATGGCAGGCAATGGCAAGTGACATCCTCATCTGGTGGCAGGCAATGGCAAGAGGCATCCTCATCTGGTGGCAGGCAGCGTGACAAGTGACAATCCAGATCTGTTGGCAGGCAGCGTGGCATGTGACAAGCTGCATCTGGTGGCAGGCGACGTGATAAGTGGCACGCTCAGGGCTCCCACTGATTCTACTTTAAGGTGAGTTCAATCATCCTGACACCATAACAACCATGTTGCTGGGATGATTAAAGCGCTACCTCCAGCCATTGCCTCAACAAATTGCCCGTGGAAAATCGCTCCTCCCCCCCCACAACGTGACCCCAAACCCCCACCCCCCCACTCCTTTTCCCCCTCACTTCCATTTGTTAGGAATGAGCAGTTCATGTTAATTGCGGTCACGTGCACCGCTCTATGCATTCAATACATCCCATAATTGCCTACAGCTACCCTGAATGCACATGATCTCTAAAGCTAAACAGGGTTGGGCCTGGATAGTACCCGGATGGGAGACACATCCCGTAGTCCAACCCGGGAGCAAGCAAGTGAGTGTGACTACATTCCCACATACAGTGGGACCATGGAGAACAAACATAGCCACCCTCTAACAGGAGGTTGGATCACAGTGGTGGTTGTAACTAGTGGTGCACCGAATGGAAATTTTGGTCCCGAAACCAAAAATGCACTAAGCCGAAAACCGAAACCAAAAATGACAGTTTTTAAAACATTTTTATATTTGTATATACAATTGTAATATGCAGCCTACCTGTGCCTGGGTACTGACAGGCGGCACTGATTGACGCCGATAGGTGGCACTGACAGGCGACACTGATAGGTAGCACTGATTGGTGACACTGATTGCCACTGATAGGTGGCACTGACAGGTGACACTGATTGGCATTGACAGGTGGCACTGGATGGTACTGGCAGGTGGCACTGGCATGTGGAACTGATTGGCACTGACAGGCGGCACTGGATTGTACTGGCAGGTGGCACTGATTGGCACTGACAGGTGGCACTGGATAGTATTGGCAGGTGACACTGATTGGCACTGACAGGTACCACTGGATGGTACTGGCAGGTAGCACTGATTGGCACTGACAGGTGGTCCTGGATGGTACTGGTAGGTGACACTGGCATGTGGCACTGGCACTGTCAGGCGGCACTGGATGGCAGAGGCGGCTCTAGGCTTTGCGAGGCCTTAGGCAAAACCTAGGTATGAGGCCCTACTCACGCCCATAATGGGAAAAATAATTCAAGCAATAAAAAAAATTACTTTATAAATTGCATATAGTTAAGAGCTTATAAAAATAAAAATAAAAACCCCAGAAATTAATTCTCACCATCTGTAAACACGGCCACTTTTGCGCAAACCAATCAATAAATGCCGATTGCGATTTTTTTTATCACACATATGAGGAAGAATATAAATCGGCCAAAACCGATGAAAAAAAATGTTTTTTTATATTTTTTTTTTGGATTTGTATTTTAGCAAAAAGTAAGACTTTTGGTTTTTTTGCAAAATGGTCGCTCTTCTTTTGTTTATAGCGGTGATCAGAAATGACGCAGAGGGGATCAAATACCACCAAAAGAAAGCTCTATTTGTGGGGAAAAAAAAGGACGTAAATTTTGTTTGGGTACAACGTCGCACGCCCACGCAATTGTCAGTTAAAGCGACGCAGTGCCGAATCGCAAAAAGTGCTCTGGTCCTAACCTGGGAAATTCTTCCGGGGCTGAAGTGGTTAAAGAGCTGCAATTTTGCAAAAAAAAACAATATTTCTTACTTTTTGCTAAAATACAAATCCAAAAAAATATATAAAAAACAAATGTATTCATCGGTTTTGGCTGATTTATATATTATGATAAAAAAAAACTCAATCGGCGTGTATTGATTGGTTTGCACAAAAGTTACTGCGTTTACAAACCATGCAAATTCATTTCTGGCGTTTTTACAATTTTTTTTTTACTAGTAATGGCGGCAATCTGTGATTTTTATCTGGACTGCGATATTGCAGCGGACATGTCGGACATTTTTGACACTTTTTTTGGGACCAGTGACATTTATACAACCATCAGAAATTTAAATATGCACTGATTACTGTATAAATGTCATTGGCAGTGAAGGGGTTAACCTGCAGGGGGAGATCTAGGGGTTAACTGTGTTCCCTAGGCATGTTCTGACTGTGAGGGGGCAGGGCTGTCAGGGCACCATGTTTACATTGGCGGTTCCCCGTTCTGGCTTTGTCACAGGGCATCGCGAGTCGCCAGCGAACATCGAGTCCACCCGACCCCGCTCAGGGAGCGTGCGACGGGCACGCTCGTCCCCTAGCCGTCGTGCATGCGAGTGACGACTATAAGTGGCGATTCGTGGGACAGAGCCACTGTCGCCGCTTATAGTCGTACAGCGGTCGGCAAGTGGTTAAGGCATGCTAAAATGACACATGATAATATTGGTTAGGAAGTCATTTTAGCGTGCGTTAAAGTGTTACTAAACCCAGTAATGTGAAAATAGTTAATCCGCCCTAGCTGATCTGCATACCAAGGTCATGTGATAAACTGCAGGGTCTGTCCAGTGCTGAGTGTTCAGGTAGGAGGAGATTTCCACTATAGCCTGTGTCCTCATGCTGTTATGGGAGGCGGATCTTCCATGAATCAAGATGTGACATCCCACCCACTGTGCTCTTTAGTTACTGGGCATGGAGGAGGAGGGAGGAACTGGGCTGTCATTTAGGATCTGTATACACACCCACATCTGTGATGTCAATACTAGGGTTGTCCCGATACCACTTTTTTAAGACCGAGTACAAGTACCGATACTTTTTTTCAAGTGCTCGCCAATACCGATTACCGATACTTTTTTGAATGTCATGTGACAGTGGCACGAATATTTTATTTATTTATTTTTTTTTACAATTTTATTTTTTATTTTTTACAATTTATTTACTTATTTATTTATTTTACAATGCTTTCTTTTTTTTTGGGGGGGGGGGTGGACGAAGTCAGTGTGTTTTTTTTATTTTATTTTTTATTATTTTTACAATTTAACCTTTTTATTACAATTCTTTTATTTATTTATTTTATCAGCCCTGTTGGGGGGGAGGGGCTTTGGTGAGATATAAGGGGGTCTTAACAGACCCCTGACATCTCTCTTTTGAGACAGGGAGAAGGGGGCTGAGGATGGAGATTCCCCAGTCCCTTTCTCAGAAGCCTCAGCTGCATTGAAGATGAATGGAGAGGAGACAGCGGCTCCTCCCCATTCATAAACTGAAGCATCGTAAGCACAGTTTACAATGCTCAGTGACATTCATGAATGGACAGTCAGTGATCACTGACTGTCCATTCAGAAAATGAAGGAGCAGGTAAATTACAGATTTACCGGCTCTTTTCTCCGCTCTCCATCCTGACAGATCGAGGACAGGGGGGACTGGAGGAGCATGAAGAGGGACCGATCAGAGGGAGACCCGTGGGACACAGAGGGGGATCGGAGCAATGTGGGGGATCGGAGCAATGAGGGGGATCAGAGGACACAGGGGGACTGGAGGAGGATACAGGGACAGTCAAGGGGGGGTGATTGGTGCAGCGGGAGTTAACAGTCACTGATCTCCCGACTCCCTGTATATATTTCATTGTAGCGGCTGAAAGCCGCGGGAGGAGAAGCGGCTGTCAGTTGCTTTAATTAAATATATACAGGGAGTCGGGAGATCAGTGACTGTAAATCCCCCTCCAGCGCTGCACTGATCATCCCCTGGTTAACAAAGTATCGGTTCAAGCATCGGAGCATTTTGCCTGAGTACAAGTACTCGGGCAAATGCTCAGTATCGGCCCCGATACCGATACTAGTATCGGTATCGGGACAACCCTAGTCAATACCATGTGACCTGACTAGCTCAACTCAAAAAGGAAATATTCTTTCCAGCAATAGAGACCAAACTGTGCATTTGCAGTTTTAATACCCTGGCTGTGTACAGTGTTGCCAACCGTCCGTACATTTACGGACAGCCAGTAAAAACAGGTCATTTTTCGGGGTGCCCGTAAAAGTCCGTAGTAAGAGAAATTTGCCAGTAAAAATGGCGGTGACCGGCTCGGGTCAGAACTGCGCATGCGCAGTTCCGGAAATCCCCGAGAAGATCTGATCCTAAGCCAAATGACGATCAGTCCTCAGTCCTGCCTCTTCCACCACGCTGCAATATCAGTGCATTTTCCCGCTACACCACCGCCAGCCTATGAAAAGGCAGGAGGCGAGTGGGCAGATAGAGGAGCTTCGCTGTTGAGTGGACTGTGGGGAGCAGGGGCGGACCAAGTGGGGGGCGGGCCGCCCCAGGTGCCACATTTTGGGGGGTGCTCAGTCACAGTGTGGCATGATGGCATCTCTCTAGTGGGGTGCGCTCCCACTCTGCACATCTTGGCGGCAAGAGCCCCTCAGCCCTGGCTACTCTCTTTTTTTTTTTTAGTTGGAATTAGAACACCCCCGCCCCGCAGCGCCGCAGTGGTATGGCCTGCCTGGTGCTCCGTGCTTCCACTTCCTTCTTCTGCCTCCTCCTCCGCCGCCCTCCACCCACCCACCACTGCTGCACTGTGAAACCAGGGACCATCATTGCCATGTGAGTACTGTTTTGGAATGTTTGGAATGTGACATTCCGAATGTCTCAGTCTGCCTGGCACTGGCATCACGACACAGCCTGGAAGCAGGGACATCCATCCATGTCACCATGTGGATGGAGCCGTGTGCACATCTGGGGGGGTTCACATAGGGGGAATACAATGGGGGATTATGCTGGCCTGGGTATGTTTGCAC
>BLSH010123456.1:962091-978907 GCA_018402905.1 Glandirana rugosa | reverse complement strand
CCCCCCCCCCCCCCCACAGTTCTTGGTGTTCCTCTTTACATCAGAGTCTGCAAGATTCCCCCTTACAGTGCAAGGGGGAACTCAGTTTGTGGACCCTGATGTAAGTGGAAACTCTGATGTAAAGATAATGCAGTGGACTCTGGTATCAGGTGGTTTCTGGTCACCAGAGCCCCCCTCTACATCAGAGTTCCCCCTTAGATCATCTGCAGCGTTCCCATTTACATAAGAATTCCCATTTACTGTAAGGGGGAATCCTGCAGACTCTGATGTAAGGGGGAACTCTGTGCTGGCTGGGTTATTAGTAACCTGACCTTCATGTCAATGGAGAAATATGGTTTTTGACTTTTGTTTAACTTAAACACATTGCTAATAGCACTAGCTATATGTTTATAGTTTATATATTGATATTTGCATGGTTTGGCACTGAAAACTGTCATTTTAGGTACTTTTTGGCAGTGTCAGTAAAAAAAATTGGTGTCGTTTGTAAATTTTTGGCATCCTGCCAGTAAATTTTGCTTCGGGGGTTGGCAACACTGGCTGTGTATTACCTGGCTTTGCCAAGAGAGACCCTGCAGGAGGGGGAGGATCTGTTCATACAGGATCAAAGAGCCTTTTTACACAATGCAGAGGATTAACCCCTTAAGTTCCACATTGAGTATAACAAGCATGCTATTCTGCATATACAGATAGATTTTACTGTTGTGGGTTTAGTAACACTTTAAGTGCACTTTAATGTGCTTGGCTACGGGAACAGTTACAGTCTGTAAACTACAATGGCCCTAATTCATCTTGCTGTAATATTACTTATGGAGTGCTAAATAGCACTTTAAGCATGCTTAAATGGCATGTAATAATATTGGTTTAAAAGCTACTTTAGCGTACCTTAAAATGCTATTGCAGCTGGAATAATCATGGCCACTGAGGCTCATTCGTACATTAGATGAGTCCATTTCCACCCGTTACAGAAAATTGCCACAAATTGAGCCTGTAACGCATAACTAGCATAGTTGGGTCCCCCTGGCTGTGGAAGGGTTAAGGGTTCTCGTGGGAATCCTTGTAGTCTGGGCCTGGTCTCCCAGGCTTAGCAGGATGGGTTCCAATCTTGGAGGGTCTCCCACGGGGTGGGGGGGGGGGGGCAAGGATTTCTAAATATACCCCTGCACCACATTCCAGCCCACAGTGGAGACGAAGAGGGAGGGGGTCCAAGGCACTCCTCTACTGACTCATCACTCAGCTTACCCAAACAGCACAAAGCTGCTTTTTAAATGACTGGTCTGCATCAGGTTCAAGACACCAACGCTCCCTAGACTGCCTCCAGGCTGCAGCGTTCTTCTGCTCCACAATACAGTTACATCATAACACTCATTCTCCATTACATACTCTTCTTCCTTCAAAGGATCCTTAACCCATTAGTTTTTTTCTCTCTTTCCCAGGGCTCATTCACACTGTCTCCTCTGATCTGCATAGAATAGCACAGGCTCAACGCAAGGGCACAGTGTTTTCTATGTGCCCATTCACACCACAATGCTGCGTTGAGGTGGGTTGTGGTGCACTTCGTAAAAAATGAAGGCATGCTGCATTTTTATGAACATCCCTGGTTCACATTGGTGCATTTTGGCATGTGATTTAAAATGTAGTGCGGGGTGCAATTTGCATGCAGTGCGGAATCCGGACAGAACTCACTGCAAATTCCGCACCGCATCAGTGTGAACCGGGGCTGAAGAGCGATCTGCGTTTGGATAGCTTTCTAGAGAGCATTTGACAGGTGGTGAGGAGGTGTCGCTCTGTTTTAACCCCCTAAATGCTAGAAATGCAGAGCAGCCCCATTCACTTGAATAGGTGCTCTCGGTGGCACTACGCCTGCTGAAAACTACAGGGGGTATAGCCTGTCCCCTCCTTGCATGTGTAAAGAAAGATCCTTGCTCTCTGTGTGGAAGTAGTGGTCTCTCTGTAGAGGTCTCACACTTTGCTGTTGAGTTCTCAATCAGAAGGAGGCTGATTGGAGAGCTCTTGATCTAACGCCACAGGAGGGGGTGGCAGATCTTTGCAGAGACCCCTGCTTCCACACAAAGTGCAAGAGTCATTTTCTGCAGCATGCTGGCGGGGTACAGGCTTTTCTACTTTTCTAAAATGAACTGTAAAGACTTTGCACATCATTTTTGTTCACCAGGAATGTACAGTATACAGTATGTGGTCTAAGAACCTCTATTTTTATGCAGAAGTTTGCAAAAGATATGTACAGGTGTATAGCAAAGGGTCAATTCAGATCTTTAGGGTGACACCACGGGAGCACAGCTCAGAGACAGTTGTCACCCATCCGTCGGATGGATTGGGAATGGGACCGATATCTGTGTGTTTTTGGTGGACAGGAATGTATCGGATGCCGGCGGGTCTCAGGGGACATGTGTCCCAGTGGCCACTGGTGGCTTTTTTTTTGGGGGGGTGGCAAACAATCACCCCTCCAAGCCAGCCGGCAACATTGCCCTCTCCCCCCGCTCGGTGGCGGTCAGTCCAGCGCTTACCACATCTAGGTGCTGGGTTAGGGGCAGCAGCTCCATCGTCCCCTCCGTCTCCTCCCTCTTCTAGGTGCTAGGCATCCAATAGAATCACCTGACGTTTTGGCCAATCGGGAAAGAGGTCTCATGACCAGGTTTCACGACCCACTTCCTGATTAGCAGGGAGGAGAAAATAGCGAATATTCACACACAACTGTGACAAATTTTTTGAAGCCTATTAATCACGTGCTTAAAAAAACACCCCTCCCCCATTGGAATCCATAGTCAGGCGCCATGTTTGTAGATCAGGAGGCCAGACGCATGGATAGGGGAGGAGGCGCCCGTGCGCCCCTAACAGACAGGCCACTGATGTATCCGCTGACATCAGCCACTCCATAGCAGAGACTGGAGGGTCCAATCAGGTCTGCCTGAAAAACTCACAGGAGGACATGATTGGATAGCCCCTGTGAAAGGGGCCTAAATGGGAATTCAGAGATTGTGTGTAGACTTAATTTAAAGGGCACTTATATACTGCCCATGCAGTAGGTTCTATTAAATGCCATCTCCCAAATACATCAGCCAAAGATGGTGGAGAACATCAGTGCAATAGTGCTTGGAACTTGTGGTTGGCTGGAGAGAGCCGAATGATCCCTATACCCATACCTGACATTTCTGTTCACCCCTGGAGGCTGGTGGAGAAGTGGTGGAGCAAAAGGAAGGTAATATATTCATGTAGACTGTGGGCAAGTATGGAAACTTACAATATATACAAGTATAAGGCACAATGCTTCAGACTACCACAGTGATATCTGGACAAATAACAGAAAAATAAAGAAATTAAAAAAATTTAAAAATTAAATAATTACAATAAAAAGATGATGAATAATGGACAATAAGCAAGGAGACATGGGCAATACAAAAAATCCACGGGGGTGTAAGTCCAAAAATAAGCACACTAAGGGCAGCCTTCAGGGGTGAACAGGATCACAGTCCACCAACACTGTAGGAAGACACAAACAAAGGGAGAGGCGCCTCTAAGTGTAATATGTAAACAAATTTATTAATCCAAAGGTAATTAAAAAACTCACATGGAGGAAATAAAACCAAGCATGAAAGCCATCCAACAAGAAAGGCGATCCAGCTGAAGGATCACAAGAGGACTTTTGGTGGCTCCAGATGCTCGTAATCACCGCTGAGAATGGAAGAGTCGGCCGGTCGCGGGATGAAGACAAGACTTAAGGAGCAAACAGGGATCGTCCAAGGCTGGTGGCGTCATAGAACTGCGACGCGTTTCATTGGCAGACAGGTGCAGATGACCCAACGCGCCTGCGCCACTTCTTCAGGCAAAGGGAGAAAACAAGAAGGCTGTGATCCTTCAGCTGGATCGGCTTCCCCCTTCTTGTTGGATGGCTTTCATGCTTGGTTTTATTTCCTCCATGCGAGTTTTTTAATTACCATTGGGTTAATATATTTGTTTACATATTACACTTAGAGGCGCCTCTCCCTTTGTTAAGTATGGAAACTTGTTGCTTTGCTCAGTATAGGAAAAGCACAGGTTCACTTTGGGAAAGTCCCAGATCCATCGAGTATTGACATGCGAGTTTCTTGTTTTACGTGAGTTAATGCACTTTGATTTAAAAAAGCAAACAATCTTCCATTTTGTTTCAATTACACAGCAGGGCTGGAAATAGCACAGGCACATTGGGTATACTGTACCAAGGGGAGATGTAACGACACACAAGGCATTGTCTTTGATGAGCATTCAGTGCTCTGCTTTATTTACACAGATTCACTGAGACCTGGCCTGCCATTAGCTCCATGCTGACGTGACTCTTTAATGTCGGAAAGGTTTCATCATTCACCACTATAGAAATGGAAGTAAAGTTCAATTTATGCACAAGGAGCACAAATACATCAGTTACTACAATTTTCAGCTGGAGGACAAGGAACTTTAAACTTTTTTTTTTAAATACACCATGTTGTTTTTTTAAAAATGTACTTTATTGCTATTACATAGGGGGGCAATAACCCCAATATCGATAGCATTTTGCTGTGACAGGTTACTGAGACATGAGGAGCCTATTAGACCCATAATGTGTCACCTGCCTTCCAATGAGACATAAAGCACAGATCCCTTGGCTTCTTTGCCAGCCACAGCAGCAGGGGAAAGTGACACAATACATGTCCTTTACGATTTCCCAGCGGCATTCACTGGTCTCTATTACACTCATCAAGAACTGCCATGCCAGTCCCTGGTCTATAGGTGGGACAGCGGAGCCCATTATACATGTCAGTGGCAGTTGAGTGGGAGATCTTACCTTTGGGGAGCTGTGGAAATTATCGGACGGCTTTATAGACACCTGAATCACTTCCACATGAAGAATCATCACCTCATCTACAAGTGTGGTTAAAATGCCTTTCCACCAGCCACCGTTTGAAATTCTGCAAGATAATTTTCAGCAAGCAATCTGAAGGCCCTGTCTCAATGTGCATGCAACAGAGTGCGTATATTAGCGTGAGGGTTAATGTTAGGGTTACAGGGTGTGTAAAGGTTAGGTTAAGGGGGGTTAATGTGGCGAAGGGACACAGGGAAAGGTAGTGTGAGATGCTAGCAGTAATCATTGTGTTTATCCCCATGACTATGCTCCAGGGGGCAGAGTGAAACGCGTTGGGGCCGTGGCCTTGTTGGAGTCCAGGCTGAGGTTGCCACTCTATTCACCTCCTTAGGACATCTTAGATGTGCGATTTCCAGGGGCTACCCCATTCTTTCCTGAATCATTGTGTTCTGCCAGCTGGGAAGGCTCCCTGGCAGAACACAACCGGCACTACAGGAGACATGTTGCTCCGACTTAGAAAAAGGTTCCTCCATTACTTTGGGCGACTTCATCAAGAATTGCATTGGCTTCTGTGAAAGAAGTTGTATGCACGCCGCAATGAAGTCACGCAGGGATGTCGGATTCAAAGTCACGCTGTGTGAACCGGCACTAAGGGTTACTGGGAAGATTAGTGTAAGAATTGCTGGTAGGGGTAGTGTTACATTTAGTGTAAGGGTGACAGGGAAGTTTATTGTTACAGAAACAGAGATTAGTGTTAGACAGCCAATGAGTCAATTTTTTTCATTCAACTCTGTTTGGTCCAATTCTCCCATTCACACATTTGATGTGGATAAGGGAATCCTCCCGACAAGTCGTTGTACTTTGACAGCAGAGAGACTTCCCCACCATCAAAATACACTGATCAGCATTGCAGGCTAATCGAGAGAGGGAAATTCTGACAGGGCGGTTGTACAGAAGTTGACCAGTAGAGCGACTTCTGTACAAGCACAGCGCCCATACACAGGGCCGGCTCTACCACTAGGCGTAGTAGGCGACCGCCTAGGGCGCACTGCCGCCTAGGGGCGCTTGGCCACTGTTGATCTGTCACTGGCTGCTCTGCATTGATTCATGTAAAAACACTGACACTATCTGACTGAGATAATGAGATTGTATTATCACATGCCATTTGCAAATGTATATAGAAACAGTGACTGATCTGCCCAATACCCCCCACTCCGCCCCCACTCCAGTGAGGCTGTATTTGATGGGCACAGGTGAAGCTGTATTTGATGGGCACAGGTGAAGCTGTATTTGATGGGCACAGGTGAGGCTGTACTTGATGGGCACAGGTGAAGCTGTATTTGATGGGCACAGCTGAGGCTGTATTTGATGGGCACAGGTGAAACTGTATTTGATGGGCACAGGTGAAGCTGTATATGATGGGCACAGGTGAGGCTGTATTGATTGGCGCTGGTGAAGCTGTATTTGATAGGCGCTGGTGAAGCTGCATTTGATTGGCACTGATCAGGCTGCAATTCATTGGTGCTGATCAGGCTGGGCAGGGAAAATGGGCTGGGGTCAGGGGTGGAGCTAAGGGGGCGGCAAAATTAGGTTTCGCCTAGGGTGTCAAAAATCCTTGCACCAGCCCTGCCCATACATGGAATGAAATTGCTGAATTGGACAAATTTGGTTCCATGTATGGCTGGTTTAAGGCTAGGTTCACATGTATGCGGGAGCGGGACTGCGTGTAAGCCGCACACTTTCCCCACCTCCCATAGTGTGAACCCAGCCTTAGGGTTGTGCCAGGGACTCCCAGTCTCTCAGTGGGCTGCATGCCTCTGAATAAAGTTTGGCCTACAGCATGGCCCACCTTGCAATGTGTGGCTGCACATAATAAAACCCCAGATTTCTTGCAATAAACACTAATTATCAACTCAGGAAACGCTGCTTGTTACATTGTTATTTTGTCTGACAAACCCAGGCAAACCTATTCAGGGTCATCAGAGTCTCTATTAAGAAATACAAGAACAAAATCTGTTCTAATGAATAATTAGTCATTATACAACTTGTCTGCTTATTTGCAAAACGTCTTAAATTGTACAGCAAGTATATTTCACAAATGTACTGTTCTTACAAGGTTCCAGTCTGCAGCTGCCACTCCCAACTCTTCCTTCTCTTCTAGGTGAGTCACAGACTGGAAACAGGTCTCACTTTCCCCCATCCTTTCCTATTGTTCAGGATGAGACGGTCCAGACCATGAATATGCCCACTTTGGCATAATATTTGATTGGGGAGCCATGTCATCTGTTGGTGTTGGTCCACTGAGTTTTATCAAGTCCAAAGTTAGCACAGCCCTCTACCAGGAAATTCTAGAGCACTTCATGCTTCCCTCTGCTGACCAGCTTTATGGAGATGCTGATTTCATTTTCCAGCAGGACTTGGCACCTGCCCACAGTGCCAAAAATACCAATACCTGGTTTAATTATCATGGTATCACTGTGCTTGATTGGCCAGGAAACTCACCTGACCTAAACCCCATAGAGAATCTGTAGGGTATTGTCAAGAGGAAGATGAGAGACACCAGACTAGGGTTGCCACCTCATCCCTTTAATACCGAACACATAATAATTACACAGGTTCTGTGGCTGATTAAGGTGGTAATTAAACTCACTTGATGCCTCATCTGCAAGGCAACCCTACACCAGTCCCAACAATGCGGACGAGCTGAAGGCCACTATCAAAGCAACCTGGGCTTCCATAACACCTCAGCAGTGCTAAAGACTGATCGCCTCCATGCCACACCACATTGATGCAGTAATTCATGCAATAGGAGCCCTGCCCAAGTATGCATACTATACTGTACATGGACATACTTTTCAGTAAGCATTTCTGTTTTAAAGTGGTTGTCAACTCGTGACAACCACTTTAACCTACAGGTAGGCCTTATGTAGGTGCCCTGCATATCTCCCAAACCTGCACGATTCAGGAGATATGTAGTTTACTAGCTGTGCCGACGTCATTTTGGCACATGTGCAGTGAAGAAACGGCCTGCATGCCGTTTCTTCACTGAGATCGTGCCGTGACTGGCGGCTCCCACGCGCATGCGCGGGAGTGACTTCACATGACTCCGGCCAGTCACAGAGCTCCAGAAGGAAGAGGGGCTGAAGATGGAAGCGGACAGCGCTGGATGTCGCAGGCTTCGTTTCCAGGTAAGTGGCAAATAATGGGCTACTATGTGATGCATAGTAGCCCATTATGCATCTACTTTGCAGGGGAATACAGAGGAAGTAAACCCAATCTGGGTTTGCTTCCTCATTAAAAATCCTTTTTTTTTATTGGTCTTATGTAATATTCCAATTTTCTGAGATACTAAATTTTGGGTTTTCACTAGCTGTAAGCCATAATCAGCAAAGATAAAAGAAAGAAATCCTTGAAATATATCACTCTGTGTAACGCATCTATATAAAATATGAGTTTCAATTTTTGAATTGAATTACTGAAATAAATTCACTTTTTGATGATATTCTAATCTTATGAGCTGCACCTGTACGTTGGAACTGTGTTGACTGGTTAGAATGAATGGAACCACAAAGGGCTAATGCAGCAAATGTGTATGGCTGTAACATGGTTCCCGCACTGTACTAGAAAGGTGTAAATGGGCCCATAGACAGGAAATGATTTAGGAGGTTTGAAGAAAATCAGAATCAAATCAGCAAATGTAAGAAGCCCCCTTTCATTGCCTTTTGTGTTCCCAGGGACAAATCAAGCCATGGTACTCCCCTTAGAAAACTACAAAGAAGTGTGAACAACGAAGGGTAAACTAGGCCACACCAAATAAAAACACTTTGGCATTTGTCGTCCATTATGAAGAAAAGACTATTGTTTCTAGGACCCCCATTTCTTTTTCTTTCATACTGGAAATGTAAACAGGGGAAGTTTGAGATATGTCTCCAAGATAGAGCGCGCTGGCACTGATTGCCATTCACAAGATCTGTGTTACGGAAGCACTTGTACTAATAGGTATTTAATTGGCAGGCGCTCAGCAATCAAAATATTCCAGATGGAGATGGTGCTATTAGGCGTACCTCCGCAGACACCGCCCATCAAGGTGCAATCCTGAGCAGCCGGCCAAGTGAATAACCTTTCATAAACAACAGAACACTCCGATTCTTTAAACATTGAGAAGAGACACATTAAAAAAGACGGTCTGCTTCTTCATAGTGTAAACAGAACGGGCTGAATGTGTCAATCAGCTGTCACTGGGCCTCGTATGACTACTGCAGGCCAGGAAGGTGCTTGTGTTGCCCATAGCAATGGTATCCCAACAATTAGGAAAATTAACTTAAAACAGGGCTAAACTCTCTCAATCAACATTAACTATTTCTGATCCTTATGCTGCTAGCATTAGTAGATAGCTAGGAAGGTATATTATATGTTTTTTTTTTTCTTCAGTTGCTTCCTGGTTTCTGGCATAGGCCAAAATGAGGTCATACATCACAGGACTCTTCATGAGCATTTTTTTTTAATTTATCTGGAGGGAGAAGGGAGGGGCTTTCTCAGCTAAGCACACCTTCTTGCCTGTATGCCTGAACTAAGGGCAGATGGATTCCAGGAAGTAAATGCTACATGAATCATCTGCCCTTACTCAAGATGGCTGTGGCTAGAAATGCTAGGGGGTGATTCTTAGCCCATGTTCACATTGGTGCGGGAGTGATATGGTGCAAGTTCAGCTGACCTCGCACCATTTCATTCCAGCATGTCATTCCTGATTTCAGGGGCAATTTCAGAGACATCTGTGCGGGTTGCTGCACAGATGTCAATGGAAATCGCACCTGAAAGCGCCAAAATTAGTAGAGAAACTACTTTTGGAAATCGGTGTGGCGCATCAAATGCAGCATTGCACCGATTAGGACGGTGCCATTGCCATCAATTGCCATTGATTTGTGATGCGATCTGGCATGTCAAATTGCATGCCAAACTGCACCAGTGTGAACCAGGGCTCAAAGTAATTTCTGAACAAAATAAATCCTGCAGACATGGATGGATGGGTGACTTTGCTTTGAATATTACAAAAAGAATAAAACAGCATTTTCGGTTTGTGGTGCTAAGATACAGTTTACTTCAACTTTAACCACTTCAGCCCCGGAAGGATTTCCAGCTTTAGGACCGGAGCCCTTTTTGCGATTCGGCGCTTCGTCGCTTTAACTGACAATTGCGCGGTCGTGCGACGTTGTACCCAAACGAAATTTGCGTCCTTTTTTTCCCACAAATAGAGCTTTCTTTTGGTGGTATTTGATCACCGCTGCGTCATTTCTGATCGCCGCTATAAACAAAAGAAGAGCGACAATTTTGCAAAAAAAACCAAATTTCTTACTTTTTCCTAAAATACAAATCCAAAAAAAAAATATAAAAAAACATTTTTTTTCACCGTTTTTGGCCGATTTATATTCTTCCTCATATTTGCGATAAAAAAAATCGCAATCGGCGTTTATTGATTGGTTTGCGCAAAAGTGGTCGCGTTTACGGATGATGAGAATTAATTTTTGGGGTTTTTAAATTTTTTTTATTTTTTACTAAAAATGGCGGCGATCTGCGATTTTTTGCGGTACTGCGATATTTCAGCGGACATGTCGGACCATTTTGACACTTTTTTGGGACCATTGGCATTTATACAGCGATCAGTGCTATAAAAATGCACTGATTACTGTGTAAATGTCATTGGCAGTGAAGGGGTTAACCTGCAGGGGGCGCGCTAAGGGTTAACTATGTTCCCTGGGCGTGTTCTAACTGTATGGGGGACTGCCTAGCTGGGGAAGGGAAGTGGTCACAGCCTTCACGTAAAGGAAGGCTGTGATCACAGCCCTTCCCCCTCACACAGAGCGGAGGTCCGTGTTTACATACACGGACCTCCGCTCACTCGCTCCGGGGGGGGGCATCGCGGGTAGCCGGCGGCAAACGAAGCCGCCGCACCCGCTCCCTGGCCCCCCGCCGGAGGCGCGCCCGCGCGCTCACTAAACTCGTTCCCGCAGCCGCCGTCGTATGACGGCGATTTGCGGGAACGAGCCACTTTGCCGCCGTCAAATGCTGATTGGCGGTCGGCAAGTGGTTAAAGAAAGACCACATTAAAGTCTCATATAATATTACAGTATTTCATCAATTAAATCTGAATTCCAAGTATGTTGTTTATTACATGAGCTTATATCAATGTTAGTTTGTACTGTATGTGTCATACCTGTGGGATCTCCGTGGAAGCTGGAAACCACTATACTAGGCACCACTATTACAGTGATCTCTATTAGCTTCAAGGTCCCATGCCCTGCTGCTTACTGATTACAGGCAGTTGTTTGATAGGCATGGGAGCCATTCAGGGAATGCTTTGCATTTTCTCAGTGCATGCAAAGCATTCTCTAATTTTAGAAGGTGGAGATTGGGACATCACCATCCCGACCCTCCGCCACATCCAATCAGAGAACTCTTTGCATTCATTGAGAAAATGCAAAGTGTTCTCTGAATGATACCCATGCTGTGTGAGAAAACTCCTGTGTTTACAACAGAGCAGGGCAGCCACTCTGCACAGGAACCAGGAATCCCCCTTTTGGCTCCCAAAGGTCTTGTAGCAAGATAGGCTTTCCATCTAAGCACAGCTGGAATGTCAAAGAGACAGACAGCATCCTTAGCAGGATGACAGGAAGGGCTGGCAGCCCTTCTGGCTGGGAACCTCTCCACCTGGGAAAAAAGAACCCTTCTCTCTGGGGCTCCAAACTATTTATGCACTCCCCAACCACCATCTGGGCACACCTCAGAGGGAAGCAATCAAACTTGCAGCCTGAAGAGGCCAAAGCAGCCTAGAGGAATCACATGGCTACTCTGCTGATTGCAGGATAGCCACAAAACTGAATTTGCCTAACCAAATTTAAGCCCCGAACACATGGACAGAATGTCAGGAGACATTTGCAGGTTCAAAAAAGAAACGGCCTACATTCTGCCCATGTGTTCTCTTTTGACAGGTTTCCTTTAAAGAGAGTCTGTCACATGTGAAACAAGACATCAGAGGATCCTGAATTAACCTTCACCCAAGAAAGCCTCTCTTTCCCATCACTCTTTCATCAAGATGCATTAACTAATTATACCATGTGAGTTACTTATGTTTGGTTTGCTTGGTTGACATTCTCTATCAGAGCCCCAAGGAACTCAACTTCAGCCCTGCCTGTGTTTTTTGGTCTGTCATGTCCTCAAAGGAACCAGTGGCGTAACAATAGCCCTGTGGTAAATGGGCCCATTAGGGTGGCTGCAATTTTAAGATTGAAAATCTGTGTGCATCTTGAGGAACAGGCATGAGCTGCCTAACACATACTTCTTCCGGTATCTGCAGCTCAGGCACGCTTTTCAGAGCCAGTTTAAAGCCCAGAAGGTGGAATCCATACCCTCCTGTTTGGAGTCTATGCTCCAGGAGAAGGATATGTCTAAGGTGCTATCGATATCCTACAAAGAACTGTTCAAAACTACACCCAAGGCGGTCACTAAATGTCGACAGAGATGGGAGGGTGAGGTGCCAGAGATACAGGGTGAGGATTGGGATGACTTGTGGGATCAACCCTTTAAACACTTGGTTTCGGCTAGAGACAGGCTTATCCAATTGAAATTCCTTCACCGTATCTACTTCACTCCGGCTAGGCTGGCTGCCATATATCCGTCGGCTTTCCCGGAGTGCTGGAGATGCTCTTATAGCCCGGCTGCAACTCATCATATTTTCTGGGATTGCGGACAAATCCAGGTTTTCTGGAAGGAGGTCATGGAGTGTATTGCAGATATTTTACTGGTGCCCATCCCCTTGACTATCCGGGTCTGTCTGCTGGGCTTGGTGGAGGAGGTGGTCCCCTCAAGGGCACACAGAACGCTACTTTCCATCTTACTGTTCTATGGGAAAAAACTCATTCTGTTGTCTTGGAAAAAACCGGCTGCACCCAGTCTGATACAATGGAAACAGTTGGTTAATAGGATGCTGCCCTATTACAAGGCCACCTATCAGGCTAGGGGTTGTAATAAAAAATTCCATAAGATATGGAGAGCATGGTGTGATTCTACAATATCGAATGGTTGAGGGCTGAGAAAATGTTTATGTAGATACTCATTGGTGGTGTGATAGATTGGTATGGAATACTCAGTGGGGCTGGGGGGTTTAGAAATCCTGGTGGAATGGAGAGGGGCTGGGTCCCCTCTTGGTGGGGGCTCAATCCCCAAGACCGCCCCACAATGGGGCACGTAGACTCCTTCTGGATCCGTAGCTAGGAGGCCAGGAACCCAAGCAGAGGGGGGGGGGGGGGGAGGGGGGAGGGGCAGGAGGAATATGGGGTGTGGGTACTGTTTGCATAGTTAGTGGACTATGTCTAGTTAGTCCAGGGCATATACGGCTAATGGAGCCGGAGGCCCTTGTTTTGTGTATGTTATTGCATATTTTCAAAAAAACAATAAAAAGAATTTTGCAAAAAAAAGAAAATCTGTGTGCATGTAATGATAAGACATATCCATTACTATATTAATATTAAAGCAGAACTGTACCGCCACATCCACTCCCTCCCTCCCTCTTCCCTGCTGCCATCTTGAAAGGTCCGGTGCCTGCACAAATGCGCCACCGCTCTCTGACAGATGTCTTGGACCTGCACACAGGCACAGTGTCCACAAATGCCTCCAGCTTCTGGTGTAAGGGCACTTTAGTTGCTGTAAAACGCATACCCAAATGCACAGCACACTGCCTCTTTGGATAGCTGTGATAAAGCAATCTATGGCGGCAGCAGGGCTAGGCCCAAAAACAGGAAGTGACATTAAAAAAACACCCAAAGGTACAAACCATAATGAGGGAGGAGAAAGGACCAAAAAGAGAAAATGTTGCTGTAAGGAGTTAAGTTCTGCTTTAAGCATTAGAGAGGTTGCTGTTAACAGTAACCCTGTACCAACTGCGGCATTTCAAATCAAGAAGAGCTGATGTCAGACGTGCAGTGAGGAGAATTTGTTCATATGTCTGATTGAGTGTAGATGTATTGCCCTTAGAGCTCCTAATCATCCTGTCCAGCACTGAAACTAACCCTTTATGCCAAGAATATTGTGATGCTCGTTATTATTGCTACTACAAGTCTTGTTTTTTTGCAGAACCACGCCTATTTCAGCATTTGCTTGCTGTAATAGTGAAAGGGGTGGGAGAATTTAGAATTTACATGGAGGCCCTGAGATCTGAGAAAAAGACTGGTGAGATACTGAGGAGAGAGTAGTTAGCTGGAAAATAAAGGTTACAAATTCCCTGCACAGCCGTCTCATTGTTCCCTGACAACATACGTCCACAGCTCTTCGCCCAAGAAGCGTTCTGACTAGTGATGGGCTCGGGTGTGTTGGTATCGAACCTGCCAGGAAGCGCTGGCTGCTGAGGCGCAAGGAGCTATGATGGAGGGCAGCTGAGGCTGACTTTGCCCTGCTGTTCAGTGGAATGCACAGATGTTAACCACTGGGTGTCGAAGAAAATGCTGCAGGCCCATTACAAATTGCATTCTGGTGCATTGGCAGCCCATTCAAAATAAATGAGCCACTTTACTGTAATAAACATCAGTGCTTGGTATACAATACTTTACCATGCACCACAACACAGCAGATGTGTCTGATTGGGTCCTATGGCAGCAGTCACCTGCTTTAAAAGCACCAATCAAGTGCAAGGTTTTGTTCTTGTGGTGTTCCCTCCAGTGGCGGCCCATGCATTGTGGGCACATGGGCGCCGCCCCCCCATCCGCGCCACTGTCGCCCCCTATTCATGCACCTGGCCCCTTTAAGGATGCCAGGTGCATGAATTACAATTGTGGGGATAGGCGTGGGTGTGTCTTTTGAAGCATTGATTAGAGCCAGAGGCTCTAATAGGCTTCAAATTAGGATGGGCTCAGGGCGCAGAGCACTGCGTCCTGATCCCACCCAGTTGTGTGACCATAGCGAATGAATTCTTGCTATTTTCACACTAAAGTTCCTCCAGGCCAACCAAGAGGGCAGGTTGTGAGACCTGTTCCCCGATAGGCCAAAGCGTTAGGCAATCCTATTGGATGCCTAGTGCTTTGGAGGAAGACACAGAGAGGAAACACATGGCCATGTAAGGAGCGGATAACAGAGCCGCTGCCCACACCGCACAGGAGTGGAGGAGAGGACACCGCAGATCGGGTAGGTGCAGCGATCCCCCGCTGGGTGGGAGGATGTGGTTGTGTCGCCCGGTCCAATCGGTTGGGGGGGTACTGTCACTGCGGCTTGGTGGGGGATGTGTTGATGGTGATCAAGCTGTCAGTGGCCGCCCTGAGGGGGGGTGCTTGTTTGCTGCCCCCCCAAAGGAAAAAACCCACCAGCCGCCACTGGTTCCCTCATTCTCCAGGATTTTGCCTAGGAGGGACCTTTGCAGTTGAGTAGTCCATTTAGAAATCCTGCTGCTGGAGCGTTACCTCCGGAGACAAGTGTGAGACTGTCCTAGGCCGAGCAGGTGAATGGAGGGGAGGCATGTAAACACTTAGTTACTCAGTTGTAGTGGATTTTAGGATTTTAAAAGTGCCATATTAATGGCCTGTTCTAGTCCCATGTGCCTCTGTGTTTCATGTTACCAGACAGTTCTAGGAGATTACACTGCGTCGTTTAAACCGTCCCAACTACAGTTTCACGCCTTATTTTTATCTCTTCCCATTCGTGACTGTGTTTGCTTGGAAATGTCCTCAAATACACTTACCCCCAATTAAAATGCTGCTTTTCCCACTCTAATGCTCTGTTCTGGTAGCGCTGAGTAACAGCCACACCCCTCATCACGTGTCCTCATCCAGACTTGTATTACAGAGGAAAAAATGGAGAGTTTCTATGAGAATTGACATTGTTGGAACATTGTATACCTGACTTTATATCTATTTTTATATCTATTTACATCCTACCTATTTTTATGGGGGAAAAGTCTAGGTTGCTCACCCTTCCTCTCTGAAACCTGGTGTTATTTTAAGTTGGACAGGTGCAGATTTAGAATATAGGTACGCAGTGTTCTTTGCAGTATGACCATGCCACTTTGTTTCAACTTAAGTGCAGGTCAAAAAAACTTGAACTGACACTGTCCTAAAATACCATGACATGAACCTTCTGACTGCAGATTCAGCCATTGTGACCTTTACCCCAACACCACTATCCCTGCATACATGGGATATAAATAGCAATTATTGATTTTTTTTAGCAGTGTGAGAACTAAGTTATCTGCCAGCAGGACCATTGCATCTGCGACTATTTGTGTAATGGTGTAAGCTATGAGTTCTTGTAGATATTGTTCCTTGGGGCTTAATAGGAAAGTATTCTGAATTTTGAGTGAACACATATTTCTCCTACGTTCACTGACAGACGCAGCTCTTCTTGACTTTGTGGGTTTTATGTTCGTCTTACCAGGAGTTAACTAGGCAGGGAAAGAATTCAGCTGGCCCCTCCCCTGGGGGCCGTCCTCCTTTCCTACATTAAAACCCCCCCTCACAGAGGACTCTCCAGTTTCAATGCCTAGTTTGCAAGGAAAACGGCTGACAGAGGCAGTTCTTCTGAGCGATTTTGGCGATATCAGGCACAAAAAAACAGCAAGTATAGCTGGGCTCCCTCTGGGTACTGGTGGCGGTGGGGTGCTGTTCCCCCCCAAAATTACATCCTTTCCTCCTGCCGGGGGTCCCCTCCCCGGTCGACTTAAGAAAGGGACGGATCAATTGAGGACCATTCTGCTTGTATTTTGGGTGTTTCAGTTCTTCTCGACGCAGACAGTCACTTGCATCCTCTTTATACACAAGTGAGTTTTAAGTCTTATGAAAGGATAATTCGGGGTTCCTTGTTATAGATGTTCTTGAGTATCGAATGTGGTAATGTGTTTATCAGCGTCTACGTTACCAGGACGACCGTCTATTGAATCAAGAGTGTGACGATTTTTTTTAGTTATTAACGATAAATATAGGGTACATACGTCCCTATCACCACAACCCC
>BLSH010123456.1:927808-938718 GCA_018402905.1 Glandirana rugosa | reverse complement strand
GTGTGTGTGGCGGCAACCAGGTGAGGAGTACAAAGACAAGTGTGTCTTGCCTGCAGTCAAGCATGGTCTGGGGCTGCATGAGTGCTGCCAGCACTGGGGAGCTACAGTTCATTGAGGGAACCATGCATGCCAACATGTACTGTGACATACTGAAGCAGAGCATGATCACCTCCCTTCAGAGACTGGGCCGCAGAGCAATATTCCAACAAGATAACGACCCTAAACACACCCCCAAGACGACCACTGCCTTGCTAGAGAAGCTGAGGGTAAAGGTGATGGACTGGCCAAGCATGTCTCCAGACCTAAACCCTATTGAGCATCTGTGGGGCATCCTCAAATGGAAGGTGAAGGAGCGCAAGGTCTCTAACATCCACCAGCTCTGTGATGTCATCATGGAGGAGTGGAAGAGGACTCCAGTGGCAACTTGTGAAGCTCTGGTGAGCTCCGTGCCCAAGAGGGTTAAGGCAGTGTTGGAAAATAATGGTGGCTACACAAAATATTGACACTTTGGGCCCAATTTGGACATTTTGACTTAGGGGTGTACTCACTTTTGTTGCCAGTGGTTTAGACATTAATGGCCGTGTGTTAAGTCAGGCCTCGACAAACCCCGGGTGCCAGGTCGCCATGGCGACCAGAAATCGCTTCCTGGCGAGTGACTGCCATTCCTTCTATCACGATGTTAAAACAGCCTGTCGGATTCAGTGTCAGATTCAGCAAGAGCCGAGAGCCTTCGCTGCTTAATCTAACAGCTGTTAAACTTGGCTGGCTGCCTGAAATATTTGTTGATAGTTAGAAGAATAAAGGAACAAACAATGTATCTTCTTCTTTAAAAACAATTATCTCCGGGCTGTATCAGGAAAGTTTAACCATTTAAAGACTAAACCCTCTCTCACATTAGTATCTTACAATTAAATATCCAGTGTTTTCTGCTAGAAAATGACTTGGAACCCCCAAACATTATGTATTATTTTTTAGCAGAGACCCTAGAGAATAAAATGGCGGTTGCTGCAATATTTTATGTCACATGGTATTTGCGCAGCGGTCTTTCAAGCGCAATTTTTGGAAAAAATTACACTTTTAATGAATAAAAAGAAACAAAACAGTAAAGTTAACCCTTTTTTTTTTTTTGTATAATATGAAAGATGATGTTACACCGCAAGAAACTTGACCTTTATTCTAAGCAACAAAATTGTGATAAAGCCCTGTGTACCATCAACAATTTCCACTCTATGTGCAGCTGTGCTCTAGTATTTCATGGTGACCGGAAACCCACCAGAGCAATGAAAAGTCACTGTGGGGGACACACATGTAGGCAGGAAGTGGCTGCAAAGAGGCAGCAGAAGATCAGCAGCACTGGAATACTTTTCATTTTTTTTTTGTATTTTATTTCCAATGTCACTAAGCCTTTGTTTAGATGTGCAAGTTGGGTGGTAAAAATGTGCAGTAGAGACATGTTTTTGCCACCCTTAAGCTCCATTAGGCAACAGATGAGGGCGTTTTACATGCCGCAGTCACGATGCATTCTGCATGATAAGGAGTTTCCCCCATAACAGATTTTTTAGTGTCACTCTTTCTGGCCAGCCTATAACCCTGATGTAACGGTGGAGTTATTGACTGGCTGCTCTGCTGTGAGTAAGTTAGGGTTAGGGGCGCAAATTACTTGTCTTACCCTGGGGGGCGCTGACAACCCCACACTACGCTATAAAAAACTGGCTCCTAACTTTTTTAGCTGGCTCCTAGATTCAAGGCAAATTTGTCAAGCCCTGTGTTAAGTTTTTTTGAGGGGACAGCACATTTACACTGTTATACAAGCTGTACACTCACTACTTTACATTGTAGCA
The DNA here is from genome assembly GCA_018402905.1 of Glandirana rugosa. Classification (NCBI taxonomy): domain Eukaryota; kingdom Metazoa; phylum Chordata; class Amphibia; order Anura; family Ranidae; genus Glandirana; species Glandirana rugosa. The sequence goes on along the minus strand of BLSH010123456.1, from coordinate 936,877 downwards.
AAGTGTCATTTCTTCAGTGTTGTCACATGAAAAGATAGAATAAAATATTTACAAAAATGTGAGGGATGTACTCACTTTTGTGAGATACTGTAAAAGAATGGGTGACTTTTGCAAATATATTAGCATGGTTGAAAAGAAAGAGGAGTGTGGGACTTTAAATGAGGTGCCTGGTGTACAGGCAGTAATTGATAAATACATATAAACACATTAATAATTCATATATATATACACAATTGGAATTATGACATAGTACAATAACAGTTACGTTGAGGAAAACATTATATTGTTACAGAGCCTCATCCACAAATCTAGTAAAAAAGTATTATATATCCATGATTGCAATAATTCATTTGAGTAATAAAACATATTCATCATAATTAGGCTAGATCATAAAACACTAGTTAAAAGCTGATCGTGTTGAAAGGTCTCAATCTACAATTATAACATTAGTCCATGATTAACAAACATGTATGTAAATGATCAAACAATAAAACACATGATTATAATATATGAATTGCATCCATATGGCTCGACGCGTTTCATGGAATGTGCACCACTTCCTCAGTAGCAGATGCAAATCTATAAAAAGTATATAAATAATATTATGGTCTAATAAATTACTCAAATGCGGGAAAAGGGGGGAGGGGGGAAAGGGGAAAACAAGCCCACCAAAAAGGTGGGATCCCTACCTTAAGCTGGATACACACTATACAACTTTTGTTGTACGATTTACTTTAGATTTGCCTTACAACTATGTACTGTAGTGCAAGGGCTTCCCTGATTGCATACAAATTGAAAGTGTTAACGTTTGACCTCATATTATATGGTTTTGGTAAATCTAAATGAAAAAATCTAAAGAAAATTGTATAGTGTGTATCCCGCTTAAGTATGCTCACAAATCAGCTTGGGGTTCAACATGTGGTACTATAGAATAAGGGTTGTCAGGTGGTTTCTGCACCGGGAACTGTGGGAGTAATGCCCGTGACTGCCAAAGCGCACATAAGAAGACCCGATCCTTCATTGCAGGAAGCGCGTTCATTTGCTGTACCCAGTACAGTGACCACGTTGTCATGAACAGTTCTCGGTCACTGTTTACAATCACATGATCACTGTGACAGGCAATTGCATTAAGGACCCAATGCCTTCAGAGATGAATGCCCAGAACGCAGAATACCTGCATTCTGGGCATTGGTTCTCAAATGGATAAGGCGCTTAAAGTACTCAGCTCCGTCCAACCGCAGCAAATTTGGCATGCCATAGACTTTGGCAGGCTGCAGACAGTGGGGCTGGATGCTGCAATTGTGCCCTTAAAATGCCAGGACTGGGGGCACAGGGACTAGATGCCCTGTGTGCTAGGGGCATTATAGTGTGTACTGGGACTTAAAGCATGTGCTAGGACTTACAGTATGTATTGGGAATCAGGGCTCATTCAGACGATGGGATAGAAGTTGCTGGACTTCAGTGTTTAGATGCAGCTAAACTTCACATTTGAACACAGCATACTGTATCTGAGGCCGGAGCCAATCAGATTCACATGTAATCACTCAGATGAGACAGTATATGTCAGTGTAGATTGAGGCAGAAAGTAATAGGAGTATCAAGTCAAAAAGGTAAAGAATCCAAAATGCTTTAAGGCTCTTTAGCAAAACTCACAAACAACCAATGCGTTTCATGGGCATACATCCTTCATACATACATACATAGCAGAATCCTTCATCAGGGCTGCATCTGAACACTGTTGTCTCTCATCATTTACTCTGTTTCCCCAAAATAAGACCTACTGTGATTTTCGGGGAGGGCTGCAATATAAGCCCTACCCCGAAAATAAACCCTAGTTTAAAGTGGTTGTAAAATCCTAGAATCCTCTCTATTACAGTATTATATCTACACTACAATGTGTGTGCTTCTATAATATAATTGTGCCAAATACCTTCGGTACAGCGCCGCTAGGTGCTCAGCTAACCTCCTGCTGCTCTCCTCTTCTTCTCCCAACTGTCAGCGGGGGGATCTCGCCCCCTCCCCCCCCAATGCAGTGCTCGGAATGGGGAAGAGAGCTCCGGTGGGTCACAGAAGCGCTGAGCAAGGTATTTGTCACAATTAGATTTCAGAAACACACATATTTTACATTATATACTACTGTAATAGAGAGGATTCTAGTATTTTACAAGCACTTTTACTCGGTTCATACTGGGGATTCCTGACAGGCAGGGAGGGAGAGGGGGGAGAAGACATCACATTACATGGCAAGACCTACCCTGAAAATAAGCCCTATGGTGTCTCTTGTTACCAAAATTAATATCAGACCCGGGCTTATTTTCAGGGTAACTCTGTAGAGGCAAACTAAGGATCTATCTGATCATTCATTTGTATTTGTTGCTGTATTTTTTTTTTTTTTTTTTGCTTTGAGTGACTTTCCTGGCAGCCAGTGAGCTCATTGAATGAGTGTATTCATTATTCCGAAAGAATGTGTTTGAAGTTCCAGTGCCATTTAAGCCAGCCGTAAACAGATTGAAATCTGACCAGTTCAGCAGGAAACAGCCGAATCTTGATCTGTCTATGGTCAGGCTGAATGTACTGAAGTCGATCCATTGATCGACTTCAGCACAACCAGCCTTTCGGGTTTTTCAGCAAATCATTGCCGACAACTATAGCCTGCAACACTGATCATTGTACGCTGCCAGTGGGGAACGGTCCCTGCGCTCTTCGCCGGCAGAACTCAATAGCTCTGCGGGAGGGAATGCCCCATCAACACTCACTGTGTTCAACCCGTGGTTGAAGGAAAGAGAATTACATAATGTGTGGCCTGCCTTAGATATGCTTTTTTAAAAAGTGAAATGTAGTTGCTATGGTCTCAAGCAGACGGGCGCCCGCGTCTGCAAAATGTAAAAGTTGGGCGTATTTCCCTACCCAGGAGCCACAGATGCTGTATACAGCCAACTATAGAAATCATTGGCTGTATATGGGTTGTATGACATGTGCACATGATCCCTGGGTGGGCACCAGAGCAACAGGGGGAGCCCAAACAGGAGACCACAGCAATGATAGATCTTAGAGGCACCTCCCAGGTGTTACAAATTGTATATTTTCAAGAGATTGAAGTTAAAGGGAGCACTCAATAGCCTATATGTGGTCTGGCCCTAGTTAGCTCCTAAATGGGGGGGATCCTAGTCAAAAAGGATTATGCTCTAATTAAAGTATCCATACGGTATATGAAAATCTTATATGTTGTAAACTTTAAGTCAAATAGAGCCAGCCATGGCTCCCCTTCCATCCACAGGGAGTGTATCAGGAGAATCTCCGGTGCTTGTAAGTGTCCAAGTGAGCAATAAGAAAGCTCCCTTGTTACCTCCTCCTATGCTCATCTCCAGGACTTCTCCAGAGCCTCTCCCATCCTCTGGAACTCCCTAACCCAATCTGCCCGACTATTTCCTACCCTGTCCACTTTCCGGCAAACCTTGAAAACTCATCTCTTCAGGGAAGCCTATCCTGCCTTCAGCTAATAACCAAATCTTTTATTTCTCCCATCAGTTCATCCCTCACAGGTATTACCTTCTGTTTCACCAGCCCCTCCCTATTAGATTGTAAGCTCCTAGGAGAAGGGCCCTCCTAAACCTCTTGTATTGAATTGTACTGTATTGTTGTATTTTCTGCCTTTATATTATAAAGCGCTGCAAACTGTTGACATTATATACATCCTGTATAATAATGATTAATAATAATAAGAGCACTTTTGTACGTGATGTGTTGGCCCTGCGTGATCTTTCTGGTGGCACTAGCCTTGCAACAGTGCTGCCATGTTTTGTATACACTTGATTAAAAACTTTAATAAAAAGAATTTTAAAAATAATAATAATAATAATAAGTGCTGGCGTGCATTTGTTGATTTCTATGTGCAGCGTCTGTGACTCCATGGTAGGGAAATATGCCCCAAATTTTCCACTGTGGCGCCCAGTGCCCGCGTGCATGAGGACTAGGGGCTACAGTGTTTAGCACATCACTACTGCCCTTTACACTGGTTTACTGAAGGAGCTCGGAAATACCCCATCAATCATGTGCTAATAATATACATAGCTGACCTCCTGACACACAAACCAATATTTTCAACCAGCACTTTGGAAAAGGAAGAGAAAAAGTGCGTAACGCCCGGAATCTGGACTGCAGAGTACAAAAAAGTTCTGACGCCAATACCAAGCAATCGGAGTCCAGTTCAGCCTCTCATACAGCACTGCCAGAAGGCGAGAACGAATATTAGGAATGGCGTATCGTCTACATAACTGGTGCTTATGATCGCTGACACTCCTTACTTACAGTGTTGGATGCACGTTCTTAAAAAAAAAAAAAAAAAAGTAAAAAACATTTGCCCACGTCATGTCTTGCTGTTTGCATATTAATATAACGTCTGTGGTGTAACCACAAGTAAATGGCTACTGGCTTTGGAAAACACAGGAAATACGTGTATAGTTAGTGGATGGGATACGCAGGACCTAAGTGGCCTTTAATGGCAGCAATTTAACTATTCGTACGCCGGCTCCAGAAAGGTTTCCAAAGAACCATTCTGCATTGGCTGTCATATATAGTATTTACTGTGTATATGGCATAGAAAAACGCATGCACTATTGCGCTTTAATAGGCAAGTTTTTATATGATATTCATTATTTGGAGGCAAAGGGTGTATAGCTACTATTTATGAGTCTTATTATATTTACATTATTATAGAACTGTGCATTATATTCAGTTCTATCTATTTTAGATACAGCACTGCAACTCTAGATATCAGGTTAATGCAAACAAGCATAGAGTTCAATTTTATATATATTTTTACACATATATGAGTGTGTGTGCGTAGGTGCATCCATACATGCTTCCATTCTATTATCCGACTATTATCCGATTGATCCTCACAACTTCCTTTCCGATCGATTATAGACTCGACCTAGATCGGATTCGATCAAACCGATTCAGTTAGCCAGTACAAAAAAATTATTGATCGTTGTGCGTTGATTGGTAGCGCTGAGGTGCTTTGTTCATGAATACGATCATGAATTGATTGATTAGATCAGGGGTCTCCAAACTATGGCCCTCCAGTTGTTCAGAAACTACAATTCCCATCATGCCTAGTCATGTCTGTCAACGTCAGAGTTTTACAATGTCTCATGGAACGTGTAGTTCCTCAACGGCTGGAGGGCCGTAGTTTGGAGACCCCTGGATTAGATTATGTGTTTACATGGTGGAAACCAGTGGCGGCCCGTCCATAGGGAGTGCAGGGGTGCCGTCCCCCTAATCCTTGCACCCTGCCCTAATCTACATGCAGGGTAATGGACGCATGGATTCCAATGGGGTTTTTTTTTCTTCCAGGTATGGAATATGCATTAACTGCAACCTGCATAGGTGCAAAGCAGGCCTAAAGTAGAATTAAAGCAGTGTTAAACCCAAAACTAAAGAATGTAATATATTGCAGCTTGCCATTAATTAGAAGTGGAGGCTGCATTTGTTTTCTTTTTTAGCCCAAGGTACTGATTGCGAATTGTCATGCGATTTGACAGTTCCAGTTCACATGACAAGTCGCACCCCATCCCAGCAATGGAACCATTCATATTGCCATGACTCACTACGTGCTACCAATTTCATTGCAACTTGCATAGACTTCTGTTAAATGAAGTTGCAAGCCACAATTAAATCAGCAGTGCAAATCACACTGGTGTTCAGCTTTGAAGTCGCACTGAAGTAGGGCTTGGGCTTTTTCCTCTCTGTTTTCACCTGGTGTTCTGGCCAGTAACAAACCTCCTGTATTAGAGCTCCTCCACTCTGGATGAAGGAGAACAGGGGTCCCTTTGGACAGCACCATTATCAGTCTAGATGTACTAGCTGATTTAAATATACTAACAAACTGAAGCCAAACTCCAGTACACACTTTATAATCAGTTATAGTAAACTGTTTTTTCCTTTTGGGATAAAGGTTTTACATAAATAAATGAAAGCTGATCATTGTAAGTGTCACTGTTAGTTGTAAATGGTTTGTCTCACCCCTGTATCTGCTACATCTGCAAGAGAGCGTGTTCTTTTAAAAAGCAACAGACTTGCTGGCTTGATCACCAATTTTATTTGATAATAAAAGAAAGAAAGCTTAAAAAAGAGAACTAATGCAGTCATCACATCTAAGAATAGAGAAGCTGCAATATAATAAATGTTGCTTTTGGGTTTAACCGCTTCCCGCATATATTCAGCTTCTCGGCAGGAGAGGCCTCTCTTAGATCCTTCATCACAGGCGGTCCGCCCAGCGAGAGATCGATCAGTTGATCCCCGCTGAGCCGGTGTGTGACAGGTCCATCTCCGCTCACTGTGCAGAGATGGACCTGTCAAAGCCCCCGCTTTCCTCTATGCGGGATCGGATGAAAATGGCCCGCCTGTCCATTTTCATCCAATCCGATCCTCCAGGCGGATGGAAAATATGGTCACCGTCTGTCTGGATTTCACAGACAGGATCGCATCGGATAGCAGCAGGTGTCAGCAGACAAGTCACTGCTGACATCCGTTGCTCCATAGAGGTGATTGGAGTGGCCAATCAGGTCCACCTGAAAAACTGACAGATGGACCTGAACGGAAAGCACGTGTGAAAGGGGCATTACTTTGTTCATGTTGTCACTCTCTGCACTGGGAACATCCTGTAGTATCTATGTAGGAGCTTCCAATGGACATGTGTGTGCTACAATGGACTCTTGAGTGTGCAGGAAAAGGGTGACAACCCCAAAGCTGGATTGGGTAAGCGTTGTCACCCTAATTAAGAAAGTGCCTGTGCATACACCTTGCTAGTAGGATCACTAAGGTTTCCACTAGTGCAACTTGTCAATGCGACTTGGGACTGCAAAGTCGCATGACAAGTCATAAGCATGATTTCCAATGACTACTGTTCATATCTGTGCGACTTCAAAGTAGTCCCTGCAACACTTTGGTCCGACTTTGATGCGACTTGAGATCCACAGACCTCAAAAATACACAGGCATTGCTTCAAGTGGCATCAAAATTGCGGCAAAAAATTGCAGCCAAATTGTGCAACTTTGAGGTCGCAATAGTGGGAACCTAGCCTGACTCTAAGTTACATTAATCCAGATCTCTGCAGGATGTTGCGTGCAATGCAGGGAAAAACAGACACACACCATTTGTATGCTGCAGTGCATTGCTCACTATTGTACTAGTGTGGTGGGGTGTCGCACGTTGGCTTGTGTTTTACCGCATTACAGGATTATATTTGGTGGTTGTATTTGGATTTAGATACACTTTCATGGGAAATTATATTGACCTTAGGAGCCACACTCTTCCTTTGATTTTACTAATTGAATGTCAAAAATGGTGCCCGTAATCTGATTGGTTAATATTTGCATATAAAATCGACATGAGAAACTATTCCAATACTGGAATCAGAGCTCACACTACCAACATCTTTTCCTGCCACCTACAAATTCTGTTTTAAAAAGCAGGAATTATATATTATCCCTGTAAAAAGACTGAACTACTTCAATAGACCTTCATCTTTTAGAATGGCTTTGCACCAATGCATTGCGGTAATGTGTGCTTTACTGCAATTCACGACGCATTGCTTCCGGTGCCATTCACTGAGAACGGTGCCCCAATGCCAGTGTACAGTAGGTGCCCACTTTGCAGTGAACCACAACACACATTAAAGTTGTTGTAAACGTCAGACATGAAATATGAACAAAGCATATCCCTCTATAGTGTGTATTTGTCTCAAATAAGCTGGATTCACACCTATGCATTTTTAGTGCTTTTTGCAGATTTGCACCACAGAATGTGTTCCATACGAAACTATGTTAAATGGACTGTAGTACAAATCTGCAAAAAGCACTAAAAATGCATAGGTGTGAATCCAGCCTTAAGAGCACTAAGTGTCAGGTAACAGGAAAGGGACCTCCAGCTGATTGACAGCCTCAGCTATGTTTCTGTGTGCTGTGCGGAAGGGGGTGTGTCATTTCCCTCCAATCAACTCTCAGAGCTCTCCTCACTGAGCTCTTGAGAGTGTAACTTCTGCTCTCCGCCCCTTTATTTCTGCCAGCTCAGGCAAGCTTTATAAATTCTGCACTTTGAAGGGATGTAGAGAAAAGAAGACTGCAGATAAAGAGGTACAACATATGTAGGAGGATTTGTTTCATCTCTGGGTATCACCTGAGGCCAGTCACTCCACTGGTTATATGTAAGGGTTTACAACCACTTTAAAGCAGAGCTCCACCCATAGGGGGAAGCTCCGCTTATCTGCCTCCTCCCCCTCTCTGTAGCCACATTTGGCACCTTGTGTGGGGGAGCGGGTACCTGGTTTTGACAGGTACCCATTCCCACTTCCTGCTGAGTTTGCCACAGCAAACTCAGCCGGAAGTACGGCCCTCACCATAGCTGGCCCATTGAGAAAGCGCAGCGCGATTCTCGCATGCGCAGTAGGGAAGCCGTAAGACTTCACTGCCGGTTTCCCTTACCCATGATGGCGACGCCAGCACCCAAGAGCCGATTCAAGAATCAGCTTGGGTGAGGACACCGCTGGATCCCTGGACAGGCAAGTTCCCTAATAGTAAAAGTCAGCAGCTACAGCATTTGTAGCTGCTGACTTTTAATTTTCAATGTGGGGGGGGGGGGGGGGGGAAATTGGATTTCGCCTCGTTGTGGGGGGGGGGGGGGGGTGTAACTTTTAATTTTCAGTCGTCGATGTTTACGACATCGACGACTGAAAATGATAATCCCTTGAACGGACAGGTCCCTAGGTCGCCACAGGAGTGGGTTCGACTAAGAACTTAGCCGAGAACCCACGACCGCAGCGGTAGTACCCATTCCCTTTGGCCGTCACTTCAGAATGCCGAAGGGATGACGCGTACGCTCTTAGCGCGACGCGAAAGAGTTACCCGGTCGATACCACTCCCGGCATGAAGGCCGACTCAAACGACACCGTTTGAGTCGTCCTTCACCCTTACCCATGGACAGTTTTGGTCCATGGGCGAGGGGGTGTGTTCCACGGTTTACACCGATGTCTCTCCCCCTCCTCCGTCTATTCGCCTCGAAGGGGGATAC